>WEIV01031097.1:10700-66248 GCA_013390005.1 Calyptomena viridis
CGAAGGGGTGCATGGTGCGGCGGCACAGGGGACCCGAGCCCGCCCGCCCGCTTAAATCCCGCCCGCTTAAATCCCGGGAATCCCCCCGGACCCCCCGCCCCACGAGGGTCCGCGCCCCGCGGGCAGCGACACCTCCCTCCGCCCCCGCCGGCCCGCCCCGATGGGCACGGCGGGACCAGGGAAGGGATTCCTGGGGGAGCGGGGAGAGTTTGGGAATAACGGGCGGGTGGGAGGTGAGCGCAGGAAGGACATGCACCTGTTGGAGCGAGTCCGGAGGGGGCGTCCAGGTGATCGGAGGGATGGAGCAGCTCTGCTGTGGGGAAAGGATGGGAGAACTGGGAATGTTCAGCCGGGAGAAGAGAAGCTGCGGGGTGAGCTCGCTGTGGCCTTGCAGGACATGAAGGAGCCAAGCAGAAAGATAGGGAAAAACTATTTACAAGGATGTGGAGTGACGGGACAAGGAGGAATGGCTTCCCACTGAGAGAGAGTAGGTTTAAATTAAATATCAGGAAGAAATTCTTCCCCGTGAGAGTGGTGAGTTGCCCCATCCCTGGAAGTGTTCAAGGACAGGGCTTGGAGCAACCTGGGAGAGTGGAAGGCGTCCCCGCCCAAAGCAGGGTGTGCGAACGAGATGAGCGTTAACCCAAAGCCTTCTAACCCAAACCATTCTAGGAATCTGTGAGTCCACAAATTTTGGAAAACCAGACCCGGCTGATCCCACCTTCTGCATCTTTCCAAAGGGAACAAAATCTCACAGCCCTCATCCTCTACTAAGGAAATTACCATTAAGTCAAAAATAAAAATAAACTAAAGGAAAAAAATAAAGATGCATAAACCCATATGCACATTACAAAATTAGAAATAGCTGATTAATAGCACTGCCAGGATAGTCATCTGAATATCAGTTGCTTCAGGCATATTTATAGAAGATCTGCCTTCAAATCTCAAAAGTGTGAAGGGCGATATTCTTTCCATTTCAGTGAAATTAATTCAGGAAATAACCCCAAACATTAAAGTTATTTAATTTCCCTGCTCTCAGTGATTACCTGGAAACATCCAGCAGCAAATCCCACGCAGCTGCCCATGGATGCTGCTGTTCCTTGGAAAGGCTGTTTTGTTTTCCATGGCATTGCTTGTCTGTGTGTCAACAACAGCTGAACTGCAGGGAAAGGTGTAACATGTTCATATCCATCAGAAGCACAATTATATTATTTCTGTTAGTCAAGTGCCTCGTGGCAAACACGGTGTGGGTTGTCTGAATTTTTGTGTGAGTTGTTGACACCTACCATGCAAACAAGAGGATTTATTTCATATATTTTCTAAACATACCAATTTACAAGCCCCCAGAGAGCTCTTTAAATGGTCCCCTTCTCAGCTGAGCTGACACCCGAGGTCACAAAACCACACATATTTGTTAATGCTGAATTTTTTGCTTTGCAGAAACCTTTTATTAGGAAGCAGCAATCCCTGGTAAACACTCAAACATAATTTAACTCCTTGATGATATTCTAACCCACAAGAAAAATAATTCTTGTTATGGAGTGAGGAGCTTTTCACAACCTTTTTTTCCATTTCATTCCACCTGGATTCAGAAGGTGAGGAATGTGTCACAGTGGCACGAGGGGAGACCTCATTGCAGGGACAAGTCCTGGGCAGGGGCAGAGGAGGGGCAGGGACTGAGCTCTGCTCTGGGGGACCAGGGCCAGGAGCAGGGAATGGCTGGAGTTGTGTCAGGGCAGGGGGAGGTTGGAGCTCAGGATCCAGGGAATGGCTGGAGTTGTGTCAGGGCAGGGGGAGGTTGGAGCTCAGCACCAGGTGGTTCTTTGCCCACAGGGTGGGTGGGCACTGCCCAGGCTCCCCAGGGCAGTGGGCACAGCCCCAAGGCTGCCAGAGCTCCAGGAGGGGTGGGATGATCCTCTGGGACAGGGGGGACTCTTGGGGATGGGGCTGTGCAGGGCTGAGGGTTGGACTCCATGAGCCTTGGGGGTCCCTTCCAACTCGGCATATTCCAGGATTCCGGGCACCAAGCTCTGCTGTGGCTTTGGCACACTCATCCCTGTTTTAAACGCTGCAGTTGCCCAACAGGACCTTTTCCAGCGGCTTTTCCATCACCGCGTCCTTCACGGCCCGGGAGACGCGCTCATTCCCAGCCACCCCCGACAAACAGCTCGAGCCACCTGGAAAGCGGGATTTGGAGCTCGGGGAAGCGCCGCTGAGTTATCCCGGTTATTCCCAGGGAAAAGCAGGCGGGCTCGGCCAACCGTGGGCCGGCGATGCCATCTAGTGGCACCGGGATCCGCTCCGCCGGGAGCGCGCCTGGAGCGGCGGGATGTTCGCATCCTTCCTCCTGCTGCGGGCACCGATCCCTGGATTCTGTGTCCCAAAACCCAAAGCTGGGGGTGTAAACAGACGGGTTTCTAACAGGCATTGGGCTGGAAGGGACATAAAGCTCATCTCGTCCCACCCCTGCCATGGGCAGGGACACCTCCCACTATCCCAGGTGGCTCCAACCAACCTTGGACACTTCCAGGGATCCAGGGGCAGCCACAGCTTCTCTGCCCAACCTGTGCCAGGGCCTCCCCACCCTCCCAGCCAGGAATTCCTTCCCAACATCCCATCTATCTGTCAGACTGAAGCCATTCCCACTTGTCCTATCCTTACATGCCCTCGTCAAAAGTCCCTCTCCAGCCTTCAATTATTTATCTCCATTGTCAATTATTTATCACCACCAGTCACTCTGAGACTCTGCATTTTCTGAAAATGTCCTGGCAAAGGTCAGGAATTTGGGGTATTATGATTCCTCCTCATAGCAGTGTCTTTAATTCCACATGGATGGCACTGGGATCATCTCCTCTGCATCCAGTGGGAGTAAATTCCCCATTTATTCCTCTACTCAAAATAGTTACAGTGAACCTGAAGGGGTGGAATGGACAGAGGCTGGTTGGGAGATTTAATTCACCTGAACAAATAATTTGATACTTTTCTGACAAAGCTGATTGAAATGTAGGTGGTTTCCCCCAAAAACATCAGTCTGATTTCTCCTGAAATACCAGATATTGGGATAAACTCCCCTCATCTGAAATAAAAAGAGGCACAAAGTGAAATACAAACACATGGTGAGAAAGAACAAAAAAGTCACCTAAAATAAAGTATCCAAAGTTTTTCAAAACAGAGAGAAATAAAAAAAACATCATAAATAGTAATTAAATAGTATTTTGACTTGAACACAGCAGTACTTACTTGGCATGACAATTATTAGCTAATAAATGAACAGTTTTCAGGTCAATCATGACGATAATTAGGTAACAAATATTTTTCAGGTCAATCTGTGGCAATTCACCAAATTAGTTATAAAATTAGAATTCCAGTAATCCCAGCAATTATGGTTTAATCCTGAAATGCTTCTCTTCAAAAGAAGCCAATAAGACAGAAAATTCCACTAGTTTGCCATATCTAAATTGTACTTTGTAATCTCATTTATTTTGAAATCAGACAGATATCAACACATTCCAACAGATGAGGGAACCCCTTTTCATGACCCTGTGGCTTTGTGAAAGAGAAATGTCACATGTATTTTTCAGTCTTTTGTGTCTCAGAATAATAGAATTTCCATACACCAAAGGCTTTGGCACAGAACTCAAACCCCTAAGTGTGATATTCTGAATATTTGAATTTATATACTTGACATGGCTAAATCATTTCACATGGCCAAATCGCTTCATTTATATGCACTTCTGATTGTTCATGAAAATTTATGGCTTGGATTTCATCCATATTTTTTTTCCTACCTTTATCAGAGTTTGCCTTGTGATGTTTCATTCAATCAGTTCATTTTCTTCCTGCCCATCTATTAACCAAAGCTGCAAGAGAAATTGTGGTTTAGTGAAAAGGCTTGAAAGTTTGGGATGTTCTTTTAGAAGCTTCTGCAATTTAAAAAAATAATAATTAAGCTTTTCTCTTTAATTTATTAAAAAACCCCAACAGGTAATTTGAAATTCATATTTGAAATTCATATTTGAAATTCATGCACTTGCTCACTTTGGATGGAGAAGAGGCATTACAGAATTTGTGATTTTGTAACAGTGCCCCAAAGTTCTGCAATTTACGTGAAATTAAGTTGATCCAGACAAGAGGCTCCTCCCCTGGTCTTTCATAGACTTTGCCACCCAAAGCTTTTCCAATTTAAATTGGATATTGGGAAAGATTTCCTCACTGAAAGGGTTCTCAAGCCCTGGCCCAGCTGCCCATGGAAATCCCCATCCCTGGATTAATCCCAGGATTAATCTCTGTTTAAGAAAACCAGGATTTAATTAAAAAAATATAAAAAATAAGGAGCCACCAGCAATATTTTGCTTTACCTGAAGTTTACCAAAGGCATATATATATTGTCCCTTATAAATTTATAAATTGTTATATAAATTGATGCTTTTATATAAAAATAGAGCTGAATTTTACTTCCTTCTGAGTAAAACATTTTAGTTTGAAAGCACAAGCACAAAATAGTGTTAATAACCTTTTGCTTCTCATTGAAATCATCAGAGATCAAGACCTGGAATTCAGGAGAAGCTGTATTGAAAAATAAATTCCCTGCAGCATCCTTAAGGAGCAAAGGGGATCCCAAGAACTCACCAGGAATTTGGAGATGAGAAAAATTCCAGCCAAGCTCTCTTTGCCTTCCCCAGTGACTGGGGCATGAAGTGCCAGCCAGGAAAATCTATATTATTTACATATTATCTATATTGCTGATCAGAAATATCTAAATCCATCTAAAATAACTTTTTCAGACATAAAAATATTCAGTATTTCAACTCCCATATTTTCTGATCTGCCTGACTTGGAAAACATGTGGTATGAAAAGAAATGTTATATAAAAAAGGACATACAAAATATCATAAAGTTCTATATATTGTATTTCCTATTTTATTTCCTATTTTAGTTTACTATTTTTCCTCAGTTCCTCAAGAATCAGGTATGAGAGAGGCCCTTTTAATTTCCTGGTGTTCAAACCTGTTGATACAAAGTGCTTTTGGTTTGGGGAATTCTGGGGGTATAACAGGAGGAAAAATGAGGAAATGAAGAAAAATGTAAAGAAAGTATATTTTATTAATTTTATGGAAATTAAATAATTTATTATATGCAAATAATCTGCTTTTTTTAATGAATGTGGCCCAAATAACAGTACAAATCTTTCACACACAAGCTCTGAAATGCAGAATTTATTCCAGTGCTGGGGTTTGTGGAACAGGACACTTCGTGTGCTTGTGAGTGAAAGAACAAGGAAAACAAAGGATTCCTTCTCCATATTTAGCACAAAACCCACATTTGGCACAAAATTCTGGTCTCCTGCTGTCCCTGGATGGCTTTTTCCAGAGGGAAAACCACACCCTGGGTTTCCTGCAGCAGCTTCACAGCAGAGAGGGAAACAAGGAGCAGCACCTGATGCTACAACAGATCCCAAATAAACCCTTTATGGATTATTGAGGGCTGGTGTTTCCCTTTTGTCACTAAGTTATTCATGACTAAAAAATGCCTTTTCCATGGCAAGACAGAGCAGGGAATGTCTCCTTGAGGAGCTGCTTTGGCTCTGGGAGCCTTTCTGAGGGTTTACATCACATCTGGGATTTCTTTCCAGGCTGGCTGAGGTTTGCTGTGCTGACCCATGGACCAAAGCCATTTGTCCCTCCATCCATCCAGGAATGGAAGAAGGATGCAGGTTGTGAGCTGGAAGCTGGATATCTGCTCAGCCAGGGATGAGCTTGTCCACCTTCCCTCATTTCCACCCAAATTTCCTCAAAAGAACAGACCAATTCTTTTTGGGGTGTTCCATGTGCACCACCAACCCCTCCGGGAGTATCCGGACACAGAGGGTGGGATTCCCAAATCCCACTAAATAAGGCTGGAGCATCCTGGGCCCTCCAGCCTTTCCCAGGAGTTTGTATGATCTGCTGCAGGACAACAGAGAGATGAGTCTCCTCCAACATTCCCTGAACTCTTTCCATCACTTGGAAACACTTTCCTGGTGGCTTGGAGGAAAAAGTGTCCACAGGTGAGTGTTGGAAGTTGTTTCAAGCCCAGCTTAAAGCCCAACCTTGTTTTCCCAAGACTGGATCAAATTTTGTGAGGATTTTGCTGATCACCTGAGATCTTCCCAAAAAATTCTTTTAATTCCTCACCTTTAATTCTTCATTTAACTCTTCAAGGTAGTTGGAATTAGATGATTATTAAGGTCCCTTCCAACCCCAACTATTCCATGAGTCTATGATTTTTGAAGAGGTATAAAACCAAATCAACAGCTGAAATAAATCCAGCCTCACTTCATTGACACAGTATTGCCAATATTGATCAGTTCGAGACCTTCTACTAGTGGCTGCCTTGCATTTAATACAGGAAAAGTGGGATTTGTTTCCTTGCAAAACTGTCTTTGCTGCTCTGCAAAGGCATTTGATCCTGAAAAAAGCCTCAGTGAAATTCTGACATGACATTTGTTTTGTACATTTTAAACATCTATTGCTGCCTCATCAGAGACCCTGAAAGTAGAAAAGCTGTAACAAGCAACTGATAATCACTGATATCATACAGAAAATGGATTTATATCATGAATGTAAGGAAAAATATATTTATATCATTATAGAAAATTTCTGTATCATACAGAAAAATGACGTAGAAAGGAGGTTTACAGTCAATGTGGAGTTTCCTGTTCTGTTCCTCTAAATCCTGCTCAGGTTCAGCACCTTAAAGGATGACCAAACCAACAGTAATTTCACTGTATATCACAGTATATCCTGTCCCTGAAATCACTGATAACACCAAAATAGTCTTTTGGTTTTTTCAGGCACCTTTTGCACTGCAGTTCAAAAACACAAGTAAAAATAACAAAGTAAATAACAAGTAATAAATAACAAATGAGCCCAGAGCAATGTTGGTTTGGTGCATGTTGTAATACAAACAGGAATTCCTGCAAATAACCCAGGGGTACAAAATCCACTTGAGTGCAGGGGGCTGCAGGTGTGTGGTGTCACTTTGAGGAGGATCTGGGCTTTATGGCATCTCAGATTTATTTATTTTCCACTGTGTTTTGCTGTGTCCAGAGTAACTGGTAGGAACTACCAGGCACATTGTTCAGTGGGGTGGTTTTTACAGGGGAGGAGTAAAGGGTGTTATCACTCACCACTTGTGCAGCAGGTTCTGGTGTTACACAAAGCCCAAATTCTCACCCCCAAGGTGATTTTTTTCCCTCCAAAGCTCCATCACAGTGACAAATCCATGCTCTTCCCACCCACCTTGGCCCAAGGGATTTGTTGTGCTGCTCCAGAGGGCACAAAGCACCTCCACAAAGGAGGGGGGGACAGCAGGGGATGGGAGTGATCCCTGATTCTGGGCCAGTCCCCAAAACCCAGTCCAAAGTCACACATCCCACTGACTGGGGTGGATTTGGTTCAGCCATTTAGGGCCCTTTTCCCTTGGATTTCTGAATAAGGGATGACATTAATACTTACAACCCCGGGGGATTAATTGCCTGTAAAGTCACAGTGAGGCCTTGGACAGGAGCACCAGAGATATTAATTATTGTTAGACATCATAATGTTAAACATCATTTCATACATTTCTCTGGAAAAGAAACTTTCAGAGCCAAAGGCACTAAAACCATCCCCAGGTTATTTAATTATTTTATTGCCCTTCAATGTCCAGGTGATGCCTCAGCTCCATTTTTCTCCTCACACTGCAGTATTCCAAACCCCATAAGTTGTGTCAGAAATGTGCTTCACTGACTCACAGAAGCCAGAGAGATAAAAAGATTGTTCACTGGGTCATTTCTAGTTCTAATTTTTCAACAACCTTCATTTTTTCTTGATTGAAATATTTTAAATTTGTCCTCATGAGGTACAATTAATTTGCAGTTGTAAAGAGTCAAGATGAGCCAGGATTCAGAAATTTGGGATTTAACAGGGAAAAACTAGGAAAAAGTATAATGTTTATTATAAGTATGAAACAATTGGAGAGCAGTTTTATTCCCATAATGAGAAGGCTTCCAACCAATGAAAAAAATCAGAGAACACTATTCTCATTTTTTCTGAATCATCTGACATTGTTTTATGGCACTTTTATGCCTTCCTGGTGCAATGTGGAAGTGAAAGAAAATGAGGTTTTTTCCTGAGGATGTGTTACAAGTAATATTTATATATGAAATAAATATTTATAGTTATATTATAGATACAAAACATGCATCATATATATTATATAATGTCTAGAATATGGTATAAACATGATAATTATTATATGTGTTCTAATGCAGATTAGAAAACTGAGGAAAGACATGCAGAAAGTGTCAGAAATAGAAACATAGCCCTAAAAAATAAATCACTTTGAGGTACCAACTGCAGTCCCTAGAAGGACTAATATCTAGATTTTTCCACCAAAAGACCAAATTAAAGATGGGCCACTGAAGCTAAGGAAGAGTGAGCAATCCCTACACTAAAAAAATCCATATTTCAACACCAGAATTTCCAATCCAGGCTCAGAAAGCAGCTCCCATTATCCACTGGGGATACTGGCTGACTTCCTTGCTGGTAGAAATCATCCAGGAGCCTGGAATGACACTGAATATCCTCCTGGATAAATATCCCCCAGAAATAGATCCTGGGGTCCTCACTCCCATGGCTGCACCAATCCATCCCTGGGGCACCAGCCTGAGGGGTTGGTTCCATGTGCTGGGATTGCTCCAGGGCTCGGGAATGTGCTGCTGGATGGGATGGTGTGTCATGGAGAGGCTCCATCCCCTGAGACCCTGCAGGGAGCAGCCCCAGGATGGAGCTTGGGGACCATCGTGGTGCTTTGCCCTCCCAGGGAGGGCTGGGGGACCTCAGCCAGCCCCAGTGTCCCCCCAAATTCCCTGGTGTTCCAGGGAGGGAGATCCTGGTGCTGGGTGCCTGCAAAAGACTAAATTAGAGGAGAAAACCTCTGGTTTATTATTCCCTGTGCCTAAGGGGGACTTACAGGAAGGCTGGAGAGGGATTTTGGACAAGGGCATGGAATGGCAGGACAAGGGGAGCAGCTTTGAACTGAAGGAGGGGAGATTTACATGGGATTTGGGAAGAAATCCTGCCCTGGGAGGGTGGGGAGGCCCTGGCACAGGGTGCCCAGAGAAGCTGTGGCTGCCCCTGGATCCCTGGAAGTGTCCAAGGGCAGGTTGGATCCACCTGGGATAGTGGGAGGTGTCCCTGCCCATGGCAGGAGTGGCACTGGGTGGGATTTAAGGTCATTCCAACCCAAACCATTCCAGGATTCTGTGACCTCCAGGACCACTCTGTCTTAAGCCCCAGGAAATTCAGAGACAGTCTCTGCACACACATCTCTCATGCAGGTACATCAGGTCACTGGCCACAGCTAAAGCAATTAAAATCATCTGATAAATGAAAACTTCTGATATTTATTTTACCATCTGTTACTGCACATATTCTGGGTGCTCAAACCATGGTGCAAACCTACTCACTCCAACAATTAGTCAAACTTTTTATTGAACATTACCACTGTAAAGTTTTTACATTACTAATGATTAACTAGCTCATATTTTTTAAAAAATCCTTCAGCATTTCTCCATTTTCTTAGATGTGTCACCTCAGACTGAGAAATGTGGCAGCCAACTTTACATCTTTACACCTAAAAGACTAAAAATGTCTTAATTGGTGTTTTCCCCCCTAAAGTTTGCACAGCAAAACTTAAGTTCTAAAAGAAAACCCCATCCTGGATTCTCAAAAGCTTTTCTTCTCACACACATAAAACCAAACCATCACCACACAGAACAAAACCAGACAATCCAGGTTTCTGGCACAGCCTAAACCCAGAGTAGCTTGAGCCCCAGAAGGAAAATATTTGCATGATGTGACTCAGTGCAAAGGATTTACCTGCAGTTCTTTTGCCAGTTTTAATCACTCTGCTTGTCAGCAATAAAACACTGACATTCTGCAAGGACACACAAGTTATGGTTGTCTTGTGTCATGATACCAGCTCTGTTACTCAAAACCTGTGAAAGCAATTTAAATCATCAACAACCCCTTCAAAAGTTGTTTGGTTTTTTTAAAACAAGGTGGTAAAACTCTTAATAAAGCCATTGGTGCTTTCTGTAATTTTATTTTTCAGATATTCACCTGATCTCTCCCTGGTGTTTCTCTGGCAGGATAATGCTGTATTCCAGTCATGATGTGCATGGAAATCAGACTGAGTGCTGGGTGGAAAAGGGAATTAGCTCCAGTGAGTTAAACAATTGAACTCCACACCTTGTGCTCACCCACTCAGCTGCTCCTCCCTGCACGTCAGGGCAGCAGCACCAGGTGACAGGACCAGCATCTGCCACCTCCTTTTCCTTGTATAAACTGAGTCACACAATCATTTTATAACCTTTTCTGACCCTCCCTGGTTATCCTTAAGTGCAGGTTGATTTGCCAGCCAGTCCCTTCCCTACTCAGCTCACAGGAGCTTTACCCACTGCAGGCAAATTCTGTTAACAAGGGAATGACTTTTCCTGCAGAGTTTGCACAGTTTGCATTAAATCCTGTGGTTTATCCTTCCCTCTGCCCTCAGCAAAGGTGCCCTGAGCCCAAAGATTCCAGCTCTGCCTCCCTGCACTGAGACTCACTGCCCTCCTTTGGGATTGGGATCCTCTGTTGGGTCCTTCTCCTGCTCCCAGTCCTGCATCCAGGCTGGAAATAGGAAAACTCCACCTTATCCCCATCCCCTGATGCTGGAAAAGGCTGCCAGGGAAATCAAACCCAACCTTATATATCCCTCCTACCCCAAGTGATCATTTCTCATCCCTTTCACCTGCATTATCTGGGAGAGAAGGAGCTGTGCCTGGGGCAAAAAGAGCCCCAAACTGATGGAGAGAAGAGGGAAAAGAGGGAAGGAGTTGCTTCCCTTTAGTACCAAATGCTTCCACACTGTGTCAAGCAGCACCTGCAGTGTGGGGAGGAGATATTTGGGGCATCCAACACCTGAGCTTTGGCCTGGGGGACATGAAAAGGAATATTAAGAAATAAATCTGCTGTGTAATAGGAGGGAGACTTGCCAGATATGCCTAGATTAACTAATAACACCCTGTCCCTTAAGGCCATTATCAGGGGTTGATAAGCTGTAGGAAACATGAAGGAACAAGGAGAAAAAGAGCAGCTCAGGAGGGTAGAACCTCTCCCAGCTTTTAACTGAGGTCTGCCCAGTATTTGGATGGGGCTTGGAGCAGTCTGGTCTGTGGGAGGTGTCCCTGCCCATGGCAGGGGGTTGGAACTGGATGATCTTTAAGGTCCCTTCCAACCAAACCATTCCAGGATTCCATATTTGAACTCTGGTATTTGGAACCTTCCATTTCTTTGACCTCTGTTCCAAGACAGAGTGACCTCTGCTCTCCAGCAATGAACCTGGAGGTGAAACCATCTCGTCTCAAGGTTGCACAGTTTGTCTGATTTTGTCCCTTTTAGTGGCTCCTACGAATGTTCCCACAGTGATGAGGTGTTTGCTTATTCAGGATAATTATGTTGCATAAAGCTTCTGTTCTATAGCTAATAAACCCAGCAGCAACATAAATCTTGGCCCAAAGAGGCTGGGAGTTTATTAAAGTTTTAAATTATGAATTCTGCTAATGCAGGGTAATAAGCTCAAACAGCACAGTGTGAGCAGTGATCATTCTCCTATTTTTACCTACTATTGTGTAGTTATTAGACACCTTGTCCCTTATTAATCTTCTTTGACCTTCTTCCACAAATTCTCCTCCTCATAAAATTGAGTAACTGCTGAGAATCATAATGTGCCCCCAGGGATGACAGGGCACAGTGTGATACAAAATCCAGTTGGAAAAGTAAATGTCCTGGTGGGATCTCACCAACCCCTTCTGCTCCTCCCTGCTGGGATGGGACCTGGTGGGCTCATGGCTCTGGGGGTGGCCTGGAATAATGTAGAATCCATGTTACATCACTGGAATGTGGATAGTGGGAGCTGGGGGGGCTCAGCCTGGAGAAAAGGAGCTCAGGGGGCACCTGGAATTCTCTGCAATCCCTGACAGGAGGGGGGAGCTGGGGGGGGGTCGGGCTCTGCTCCCAGGGAACAAGGGACAGGAGGAGAGGGAACAGCCTCAGGCTGCACCATGGGAGGGGCAGCTTGGACAGGAGCAGGAATTTCTCCATGGAAAGGGTGGTCAGGCCTTGGAATGTGCTGCCCAGGGAGGGTTGCAGTGCCCACCCCTGGAGTGTCCAAGGAATGATGGATGTGGCACTCAGGGACAAGGTGGGGATCAGACACAGCTTGGACTTGAGGATTTTGGAGGCCTTTTCCAACCTTAATGATTCTTTGATTTAAGATTTATTTCAGCAGAATATCTAAATGTAATTTCTCAATGTCAACAAAAGGATTTGAATGTCAACAACTTGAATAACAATTCCCAATTTTCTCTCCATTGTGGGAGAAGGATAGAGAAGAACCCACTGGTGGAAGGCACAGCCCAGGCAGGACGTGACACAGCAAACACAAAATCTTCTTTCCAAAGTCTTGTTTGGAAATTCAGGGCAGGATCCCCCCCACTGGAAGACAGCCAGTGTGTTCCCACAGCATTCCCTTTTGTTTTATGGAAGATTAAAGGAACAAGGATGTGGTCACCTGCAGGAAGGACGTGAGAGGGAGGAGAGCTCAGCACTTGGCTCACTCCTCATCAGCACAAACCCTGTTTCACTGGGAATCCATGTGGCAGCATCCAGAAGTCATTCCTTTTGCTTGTAATATGACTGTGCTGTATAAAAATTTAAATATTTATGGTATTTGTAACTGATTTGTATCAATCACAACACTGCCACTGGAGTGACACAGGTAGGAAGTCTCTGCTGAGGTGTTATTTTCCCCAAAAAAAGTTTAATTCCTGTCTCTTGATTGGTTTTTTTCCTCTTTTGTAAAGATAATGAAGAAAAATACCTCTAAGTTTGGAGCTGATCATTCTATTCTTGTTGTCTGGACNATGACTGTGCTGTATAAAAATTTAAATATTTATGGTATTTGTAACTGATTTGTATCAATCACAACACTGCCACTGGAGTGACACAGGTAGGAAGTCTCTGCTGAGGTGTTATTTTCTCCCAAAAAAGTTTAATTCCTGTCTCTTGATTGTTTTTTTTTCTCTTTTGTAAAGATAATGAAGAAAAATACCTCTAAGTTTGGAGCTGATCATTCTATTCTTGTGTTCTGGACAAACATTAAATAAAATCTTAGAAGCCATAGACGGTTTTTTAATGAGGTTCATCATAATTGAATAATAAACAAACAAATAAATGAATTTAAATTAAATTAAACTAAAAGATAAATAGCTGTTAGGTGGGGACTGGAGGCCCCCACTCATGTTGTGCCCAAGGCTGTTCCATGTGTAAGATTCCAAGGAGGAACAGGGGCATCCAAGGGCAGGTGTGCATCCCTGGAGCAGGAATTCAGCTCTCCAGCTGCACAGCCAGAACCTCCTGAGCAGTGAGGGTTACTGTTCTCACAGAAAATTCCATGTTTGAAGCACGATTGTTACAGCAGGGTTTTCCCAGCCTGGAGAGAATCAGCCTGAAAGGGCTGTTACAGTTATTTCATGTGCAAGCAAAAAGAAAATTTAAAAAACAAACAAAAAAAAAACCCCAAAACCAAAAAAAAAAACCAAACCAAAAACACCAAAAAATCCACCAAACCCAACCCTCAAAATCCTAAATCCACCTTTTCCATCCCTTAAGTGTGAGTGCTGAGCAGAAGGAAGGCACAGGAGGAAAAGCACAGGGGGTGGGAGCAGTTCATGCAGCAGTGACCCCCCCGTGGCCCATCCCTGCCCAAAATCCAGAGGGATTTTAGAACCCCAGGAGTTTCCGTGTTTCAGATTTAGTGCAGGTGTCTCTGGACATCCCAGGAGGTCCCAGGGGGCTGGAAGCACCAGGCACATCTCCACCTACAGCTACTGGAACCAGTTGGCTGCAGCCCAGAGCAGGAGCTTCCACTGCTCCATGTTCAGCTCAAGGGCACAAAGCTCAGGTTTGCTTTTATTTCAACACCCTCTGTGAGGTTTTATTTGGTTTGAATGTGCCCTGTGCTGCTTCTGCATTTATGTTCATATTTCTATTTTGGAAACAGCTGCAAGAGACCTGTTTTGTGCACTCACAACTTCACCTTTATGTCCCTTTTATTGTGGGATCTATTTGTGTTTTCCTCAAGTTTTGGTGTACAGTATTTTATTCCAGCAAACCAGAAGTCCTATTCACAGAGAAGGGATTATTTAGGAAGCCCAAGTAAGGTTATTTCCCTGCTCTAAAAGCATCCTGTGGCCTTGGTCACCAAACTGTTGTTACAGGACAAGAGGGATTGGTTTTAAATTAAAAGAGGATGTATTTAGGTGGGATATAAGGAATAAACTCTTCCCTGGGAGGGTGGGGAGGCCCTGGCACAAGGTGCCCAGAGAAGCTGTGGCTGCCCCATCCCTGGAAGTGTCCAAGGCCAGGTTGGAGCAACCTGGGATAGTGGAAGGTGTCTTCAAGGTCCCTTCCAACCCAAACCATTCCATGATTCCATGATAAGTCCATTTTCACACCTACACTTCCCATTTTCACACTCAAGAGACAAGGGCTGGCTTTTCTCACAAGCAAACAGGATCACACCAGGGTTGCAGAAGCTGGTTTTAATTAATTAGAGAGGTGGAAAACTTTCAAACACCCATTTTGGCACTCGGGAGGTGACAGAGGCAGCCTGGCACTGCCAGGAAAAGACACACAGCAAGTGACTGATGGAAGGAAGGAGTTGTTTGGGGCTGGAGCCTCAGTGTCCTCATCCTCTCCAAGGGTGGAGGGGACAAACCCCTGCCAGGATGGGATGCCATCCCTCCTGTTCAGCTGTCACTCATGGGCCAGGGTGCAACGCAGAGCTGGAGTCCAGAGATGCTGAAATCAAGCAGTTTATACACATTTTAATACACTGGGAGAGATTCCCTGCTCTGTTGACTTCACCCATGTTAAGGACAGAGCCTCCTCCTGCCCCACCAGCTCATCTCTTGATGGCCAAGGAGTGAATTCCCAGGACAAGTGACCCCAGGGCTCCCTCAGCTTGTTTTCTGTGCCCCTGACACAGCACAAACAAGAGGACAATGACATCTCTGCCTGTCCCATGTCCCTGTGACACTGGGGAAGCCTGGGCAGGGGTTTCACCCAGGACACAGGAGGGAAGAAGAGAAATAGTTGAAGAAAACCCGTCCACACTCCAGGGGATGGTCTGTGCAAGAGCTTCCTGTGAGGATGGAGATTCCTGGGAGCTGTGAGGATGGATCAGGAGCTGTGTTTGGAGCAGCTCTCCCCTGTTTCCCTCCTGCACATCAAACTGCACACAGAAACCATTAAAACCTTGTCTGGGATTAGCCTGTAAAGCTTATTTACTCCCATACAGCCAAATACTTATTTACTTTACTTATTAGCAGTGTTTACTCCTCAGCTCTGCTTTGTGAGCAACTCAAACCTCAATTTGTTTCTGTCTTTACAGAAGTAACATCTGTCCCAGGCAGCTTCCTCAGCCTGCCCCTTTTTCACTCCTCACCTTGTGTTTTCTGCTGTGCAAGGTCATTTTTAGTGTGTGAGAGGAGAATAAAATGAGTTTCCTATTTGTGCACAGCTGGCCAAAGCAGTGAGCAAAGCAGGGAATATGTATTGGAAAAATATATTGGAAAAATATTCCAGCCACAGCCTTCACTCCAAGAGTAGCTCGGGGTGAAGTGAAATGCTGATGTCCAGCAACCAAGTGAAAATTAACCTTGGCATCTTCAACCCCAGTGCTGCTGGTTTTAAAGAGCAAACACAGGAGGATGAGATCCAGTGATCCGACCTGTTCATTTCCCAAGTGCTCCTCTGGCCAACATCAATGGAATCTGAAGAAAAATATAAATAAATGAAGGTTTTTTCCAATAATATGGCTAATGTCTCTGTGTTCCTCCCCCTGGAGTGCTGCAAGGTGTTTAGTAAGTGTGGAAAGTGGAATAAAAGAATAATGTGCTGCTTGATGCACATCACTGAGTGCTTGAAATCTCAGCATTTTTGGGGGGTTAGACAGGGACACAATCCCCTCCTCAAACATCCTTCTGCTGACAGATGGGGATGTTTTCCAGAAACATCCCTTCATCCCTTATAATCAACCCCACTCCTTTATCTGCAAAGACCATTGTTCTATTTTTCAGCTCAGCTATTTTGAAATGAAGTGTTTCCAAATGGTGATTTCTGAACACATGCAGTTATTCCATAGGAGAAATCCTAAGGACAACAGCCATGGATGGCAACATAAAGATTTCCCTCTAATGTAGGACTTGCTTATGGAAAGCTTTCAATTAACACAAACTAATTAGAAATAAGCAAGTTTCCTTTAAGTTGATCCATGAAGTTTCTTGGGGGCTTTGATGACGTTTTCTTCAGGACAACAGTTTATTCATATTCCTGTCTCATTAAAGGGCTTTAAAGACATTCTTATCATGATTTTCCATGCTATGGAGTATTGTTTTCCCAGGGATAATGCTCCCATCCAGGGCAGGTCCCACCACGCTGGATCCTGCCCAAACACTAATCCCAGCTCCAAAGAGTTTGGGATAATCTCAGGCCAGTGGAGCCTGTGACAAAAAAGGGGATGAGAGGACAATGATGGAGGGATAAACACTTTATACCCATGAATGATGCTCAAAAAATATAACTCATGCTATGAACTTAATAAGTGTATGAAATGAATTTCCTTGTTCAAAGTCGACAGAAAGTTAAGAGCATTTGGGGTGAAAATCCAGTGTAGAAAGATTCCACACTGAAGGAGATTGCTCTGGATAATTATCCAGGGACATCAAAGGAATTCTAGGATATGGATTCTACTGGTCATTACCAATGGTGACAATAACTGATACACATTTTGGATAAGAACTCAGGAGAGAAATTGATGCAGGGTTTTGTTAAACTCCGAGTGCATTTCAGTTCTATAGAATTCATGTTTGGGGGATTGCTTTTTAATTGATTTTTCTTCTGCTTTTCCATATTATTCAGACGGTAAATGCAAATGTATGTGCAGAGTTACAGCAGCAGATGCACCAGCCAAAAAATCCTTCAGCAGAAGTTCTTTCATTTCAGTTTCAAGAAATAGGATGATGTGACTTTATTAAAAAAAAGGAAGATTGAGAACTTTGTGAGATGAGACACTTTTAAATGAAAACACATTAAATTATTTACTGTGGTTAAATAAGTATTTAATGGAGAAACATTTAAAATTTAATTGACTGCTTAGATTATTGGTTGGATTATGTGATGTACAACTTTCTCTCGTAATTGAAAATACTCAGAAAAGCATCTTTATAAATCTACTTTGAAACAAACAAACAGAAAAAGATAATGGAAGAGCTGTTGTAAAATGTGCTGCCGTGTGTTAACTCAAGTCACTGGAGAGAAGCAAAACTGCATAATTTGGGGGGAGAGGAGGATGAGCAGGTCAGGGTTTAGATTTGAGGACTGACTGAAAGTTCTGTGCAGAATTTCAGATGGATAATTAAATAACTTATTTAATCTACTCTGTAATTTAAGTTTAACTGACTAACTAAAAACTCTTAATAAAACTGCTGTAACTCTTTTCAGAGAATCCCAGACTGGTTTGGGTTGGAAGGATCTTAAATCCCATCCAGTGCCACCCCTGCCATGGGCAGGGACACCTCCCACTGTCCCAGGTGGCTCCAACCTGGCCTTGGACACTTCCAGGGATCCAGGGGCAGCCACAGCTTCTCTGCCCAACCTGTGCCAGGGCCTCCCCACCCTCCCAGCCAGGAATTCCTTCCCAATATCCCATCTCTCCCTGCCCTCTGGCAGTGGGAAGCCATTCCCTGTGTCCTGTCCCTCCAGCCCTTGTCCCAAGTCCCTCTCCAGCTCTGGCTCTTCAGGCTCTGGAAGGGACTCCAAGGTCCCCCAGCTCCTTCTCTTTCCTTTTGATCTTACATTCACTTTCTTTTACCACAGGAAATCACAAGCCCTGGCTTTTCTGGATGGGAAAGTGTATTCAGAACACCACTGAAGATGATGGAGAAATCCTGCTGGTGTCTGGGCTGGGATAACCTCATTCCATGTGCTGCAGCTCCTCTTGCTCTTCCTGGTGTGCAGTGACTCCCAGCAGGTGAACACAGCAGTGCCCGAAATCCTCCACTTCACAAGGATTAATTCCTTTGCAAAATTCTCAGAAATTACAGCAAGTTTTCCAAAAAAAGCCTATGGAGTCATGGAGGGATGAAACGTTTTGTGGGAAGCACCAGCTGACTCAGGCACTACACGATCCTTCCAGACTATTTCTAGTTTATTTATAATACTTTACAAAATATTACTGATATTAGATGTTGCCAAACAATGTGTCAGCTTGCCACTTTAATTACTCCACCAGCAACACACATCCTTGTGCAGCCAACCACTTGTGTATGTTTGTAAAAAACAATAAATTTGTTGTGTTATTTTTAAATTGTTCTAAGTTTAGTTTGGATTTGCTGTAGAGCTACAATAAGGAAGCAATCATTCCTTTCATCGCAGCACATTTTAATTGATATTTCCTTTTTTTTAGGGATTTTTCAAAATTGGATTTATTAAGAAAACCCCAACAAATCAGAATTATTATTTTTAAAGTGTTCTTTTAAATAAATAACTTGGTATCACAGTTAAGCTTGGGATGCACAGAGTGAAAATGACGCTTTATTTTAGAAATTCCTTTTCTTTCTTATGTACCTTTGGGGGAGACAGAAAAGGAAACCTCATCCTGAGCAATGAAAGGCTTGAAATTGCAATCACTGTGCAAAAAACCCAGCAATAGGTACCACAAATTAAATGATTCCTGAGGATTCAAAGCAACACTGTGTTATTACCCTTAAAATGCCATGAATGGATTGGAACTGTTAGTTATGGGTGGGAAGTTCAGTTTTGTGGCCAAAAAAACCCTTGGGACCACATCAAACCCCTTCCAGAACTGCAGATGGATCATGTCCACACCTTGTCCACAGATGTAGAAGACCAGCAACCTGGTCTAGTTGAAGATGTCCCTGCTCCTTGCAGGGAGATTGGACTGAAAGATCTTGAAGTTCTCTTCCAATCCCAGCAATTCTGTTATTCCATGATCCAGACCAATATCTGCACCTCAGCCTTTAATATATTTGATTTAAATTTCTCTCTGTATNCTTTCAAAAAGAGAAGGTATTGGAAAACAATGCCTCTCTTAATGTTGAAAAAGCCACACTCCAGCTGTATAATCCACACTGAACTTTTCTGTTAAATTTAGTAATTAAGTTTAGTCTCAGCTGAGACTCAGTACACCAGATTTCAGCCTGAAGTGAAAATAAAGGGTTGAATTATAACCCCCTAAAAATAGAAATTCCGATTGCAATCACTGGCACAACCTTCATCTGGGCCCCTGTAGTATCATAAAAGACATTTAGGAAACAACAAGGTGGTTAATGATGCAGGGAACGTTTTCACACAGCACTTGGAGACAACTCACTACCCATAATTAGAGTCATCAACATCGACTACATCTGATAAAGAAATGTCACCTGCCTCAAAATATGGCCATCATTCCACTGGCTTTGTGTGCAAAGCTTTAAAAATCCCAGGGAGAACACAACAAAACCCAAGGGAATGACATGGTTCCCATTTGTTTGGAAGCAGCACAGAATCCCAGGATATGCTGAGTTGGAAGGGACCCACAAGGATCATGGATTGATTATTCAAGTGCTGATCATGTTTGTCACCAAGGTTTTTCTTACAGAAGTCAATAAATATTTTGAATGTCTGGGGAGGTTTTGGTGATGTTTTTATCCCCTTCTTAAAAAAAAGAAATTTGTTGGTTTTCATAATTAAAGCATCATTTCAGAGAGTAGAAAATTCTGGTTTTCCATTTTCTGCCCATGTTTAAAGGATCTTTATCCCCTTGAAGTGTTAACTCAGATGGGATTGAATTGCCTTTGGGTTATCAATTCTAATACAGCTGGAAAAATCCGTGTCAGTCTCGGGCTGCCCTTGGTCTGCTCCTCCAGATGTGCTGTTTATGGAATTCTCCACCAAGACAGATGTGTGGGAGTGCTGAGACCAGCACTGTGGCCATGGATTCTCAAACCTTCACAAAGGTGACAGGAACTCAGCAATCAGATGAGAATTGGTGATGTGGAACCACAATGTTCACAGAAATAACTCACGGGGTGAACAGTGAATAACTCCAGCTCTCCAGGATCTTTGGCAGGAATGGCAGGACTCCAATTATTTGGATGTTTGTTGGGAAAAATGGCATTTTCTACCCTCAGAAAATAACTTATCAATGGGATTGGACTAGATCATCTCCAGAGGTCCCTTCTAACCCATATTATTCTCTGATTCTGTGATTCTCTTTTACACTTGGGGATAAGTCAATGTGCAGCCACAGGAATCTCTTCTGGGTCTCATTCTACTCTGTATTTTCATTTATGACTCGGATGTAAAAATTATAATGTCACGAAATAGAAAAGAACCCATCTAACCAGAGCTAAAAATTACTGGAGGAAAGTGAGGAAATGGGACACAATTCAGGTGGGCAGTAGCTTTCCATGCAGTGATACTTCAAGACTTACCGGAAGAGGGAGGATATTGAATATGAGCCAGATTGTGACTGCTGCAAAAGAGATGTTGAAGAGATACTCTAAGAGATAATTTCAGGATGGCAGGGGCACTTAACAGACTTCCAAAAAACCATGACTTTTTAAAAATTGAAAGATTCGATTTTGTTTAATATAAGAAGAAAATATAAGAAAGAAATATAAGAAGAAAATATAAGAAAGAGGGGAGAAACCACCAACCAGCTGTTCCTGTCCATGGACAACGAGGTAAAATGAGCCCAACTCAATGGTAACATTTTAAGAATTTTAATTGATCCTCCAGGAGGTGTCTAGACAGACAGAACCTCCTCATTTCCAGTGTCTGCAGCATTGCTCCTGGCTGCTGTCACAGCAGGACTGTTGTCTAACTCAGGCTTTAGAAGAATGTGGTTTTGCTTGGAGGCAACACAAGATTTGGGCCTGAACCATCTCGAGTCTCTTTCAGCTTTTCTTTTGGAGGATTTTATTTTCCTGACTCATAACAACAAACCTCCCTATATTTGCTCATTTATTGCTGTTGTGTGTCAGGCAAGAGTCACTTGGGAGAAGAAGCAGGAATGTCTTTGGAAGGCCAGCAGGAGTGGGGACACATGGAAATCTTCACCTTCCCATTGCCAGCCTGGAAGAGAAAGACATAATGGAAATACACCCTCTCTTTTTAGTCATTGGGAAACAAGTGGTTTCACGAGCCTGTATTTTCCATTCTTCTTGTTATTTCCCCCCCTCAGGGCAGCTTTTTTTCTTTCCCTCTTCCAAAAGCTGGTGTTTCCATGGGAGATGGGAAGGAGACTGCAGGAGTTGTCAGCCTGGGAGATCTGGAAGTGCAAACATTTTAATTCCTGAGGTGTCATTTTAAGGTGCCCACTGTAGTTAAATGGGTGAGAGATCACTAATTACTCCTGCATTAACAAATTCCTGCAATGAGAACACAAAGGCTCCTCCAGGAACACAGAAAGGGCTCTTTCAAAGGCTGAGAGTTTATGAACAAGGTAGAAAACCTTTGACTGAGTCAACACCCAGCTTTTTTCAAAGTGTTTGGCTCCCGCAATTCAGAAGTCGATTCACTGTCAGATTATTTGTTCTGGACTTGTCAAGAATCTTTTGTAGGAGTAACAGCTCTGTTTGCAGAAGCCTCTGCTGAACACCACTACTATTTCTACTGCCTGCTCACATGGGCTTGTAGCCCATCATTTTTTTTTAAATGTAGAGGTGTTTTCTAGTTCTGCCTTTAAAATTGATCAGGTATCCATAAGGAGGACTGGGGAAAAAAGTCAATAATAACCTGATGCTTAGCTGGTAATCTGCTTAAATACAGCACAAAACATCAGTGAACATTACTTTGTTTTCATTTTTGCATGAACAACCTTGAGAAAGCTTCACAACTGTGTAATGTATGCAAACATCTTTTAAGAGAGACTGTTTCATCTTTTATTTTATTAATTCCTTTATCAAAGGGGAATAGGAGCCTATGGGTTTATTTACATCTTATCAGCAAGTAAAACATTGCAATCTGAAATAATCCCGAGCAGAAATCTGCCAAGAACATTGGGAAAGCAGCTTTTTCGCAGGTGTTAATGTGCTGAATAAGAAGTCAAGCCTCAGAAACAAAGAGGGAGAAAAATAAACATATTTGTAATGCCTGACACACCACAATTTCCATTTTTCCAAGAGGAACGTCTTAAATCTTCCCCTAAAGTGTCTGTTTGAATTTGACTGAAGGTCAACATATTCTCTTTGTAAAACGAGAAGTATCCAATTACCCTGTACATCGGGGAGTTAATGAGAGGACAGTTAATGAGATCTGTAGAGAAACATGAATATTGAACAGCCAGCATTGCAGGACTCCCCGGGATGTGATCCAGAGTCCACTGGGATCGGTGGAAGGATCACTCAGCCCAAAGGTGGGTTCAGCCCCGTGTCTGCAGGTGCTTTCTGGGCAGACTGAGATGCAGGTGAAGGGTTGGAGGTGGCTGCACCAGCCTGGAGCACCATTCCCAGCCCACAGGAACCCATTCCAGCCAGGATGTGTCCTGGGCCACACCAGCTTTGCTGCAGCACAAACTCTGTCCCTCCTCTTCCCTGAACGATTGCAATCCGTGCCTTAAATGCTCTGTTTCTCCTGCCACCCTTCATGGCAATGAGAAGTGCAATTAGGATTACTGTGTAACTCCTAATAAACCATCATAGAACACACAGTTCTGCAATGTGCTGGTAATCTGTAGTTTAGAAGATTTATGGACTCAGCCTGTCAGAGACACCAGCATCAATTTCAGAGTGTAATTACCCTGAGACACTTCACGAGTTACCAGGTAATTCAAACCAGCAAAATGCACTTATCTGCCTCAGATATACATGCACATTTTCAGTTTAGATTTGGACATTTCATATCCTGAGTTAGACTTCATCTGTTTAACTGACTTCAAATATTCAATTACATTTTGTTGATAAGAAACTCTCTAATTGAGTGGTAACATTACACTCCAGGATGACCTCTACAGATGCTGGGAAGAGGCATATGTCTAAATATCTCCCTGGAATGAGTTTAACACTGAAAAAACTTGAGGTTTTCTGTTTAATTATGAAATAACTTAAATTTCAGAAGCAGATCTGGATCTTTACTTGCTCCAGGCAGTATATACTGACTTATACATCAGATCCCAAAATCACAGAATCATTTAGGTTGGAAAAAACTTCCAAGGTCATGAAGTCCAATTTGTGCCCAATCCTCACCTTGTCCCCAGCCCAGAGCACTGAGTGCCACGTCCAGTCCTTCCATGGACACCTCCAGGGATGGGCACTGCAACCCTCCCTGGGCATTCATTCCAATGTGTAACAACCCTTTCCACAGAGAAATTCTTCCTGAGGTCCAACCAGACCCTCCCCTGGCACAACTTGAAGCCTTTTTCTCTCCTCCTGTCCCTTGTTCCCTGGGAGCAGAGCCCAACACCCCCCAGCTCCCCCTCCTGACAAGGAGTTAGAGAGAATTCCAGGTCCCTCCTGAGCCTCCTTAAAATAAACCCCAACGTAGGAAAAAAAAAAAAAAAGAAACCAAAGAGTGAAATCAGCAAAACAAACAAGTATTCAGTGAAACCACCATCTCCTGTCACTCAGGTTTGGTGTTTGCATCTACAATTCCATCCTGCCCTGGTTACCAACAGTGCAGGGAAAGCAGAGATGGCAGCAGAGATGCCCCTGTCCTGTGGCCATCCCAAGAGGAATGCCCTTAGAGATCACAAAGTTGGAGTATCATCCCTCCAAAGCCACGTTTCTTACACTCCCAGGTCGTGTGTGCTCAGGCAGCTCAGGGGGATGGAATTACCCACACGGCCACGAGAAGCCAACGGGCGTCTCCAAATTATATTAAATCCCTGTGTGAAGTCTGTCACTGGGGAATAGAGTGACCTTGGTTCACTGGAGCTTAATCCTCCTCTAATCCTCCCCTCTAAGGCAGGATTACAGCACAGGGAAGAGAGAAATTTCTCCTCCTGGAGGAGCTTCCATAGGGGAATTTGAGGTGTTTTAACTCCTGTGCTCACCCTGTGCCAGTGGAGTCGTGTCAGGGCAGGGGGAGGTTGGAGCTCAGGATCCAGGGAATGGCTGGAGTTGTGTCAGGGCAGGGGGAGGTTGGAGCTCAGGATCCAGGGAATGGCTGGAGTTGTGTCAGGGCAGGGGGAGGTTGGAGCTCAGGATCCAGGGAATGGCTGGAGTTGTGTCAGGGCAGGGGGAGGTTGGAGCTCAGCACCAGGTGGTTCTTTGCCCACAGGGTGGGTGGGCACTGCCCAGGCTCCCCAGGGCAGTGGGCACAGCCCCAAGGCTGCCAGAGCTCCAGGAGGGCTGGGATGATCCTCTGGGACAGGGGGGGACTCTTGGGGATGGAGCTGTGCAGGGCTGAGGGTTGGACTCCATGAGCCTTGGGGGTCCCTTCCAGCTCAGCATATCCTGGGATTCTGTGAAGGCACAGGGATGGCTTCCCTCTTCTCTCCACTGGTACTAACTTATTTTCCAAGATATTTATTGAAATCAATGGGAATTCTGTGAGAAAATGATGTAAGACCAGTGTCATAAAATGTTTTATACCCTGATTTCGTCCTGGAGGAAACTTTTTGCAGCCAATTATATCCATGGACTTGAATATGTTTGTCATTACTGAACAGCAATATTCCACTCAGACATTTCAAGGAATATGAAGAACAGAGCAGACTCAGAGTGTAGAAGGTGCACAGCCAAAATAATTTCAATTTTCTGATGTTTGAAGGTACAATCTCCTGCCAGCCCACAACAAACCAAGTCCTCCCTTTGCAAACCACTCTTTAGCAAAACCAGTATTTTAGTGCTGCCTAATGAGATATTGGATCATTAGAGAAATGTTTGTCTCCAAGGAACAACAGAAGCAATTAGTTTGGTCTCACATCACAGAAGGTTGCAGCACATGCTTGTTTTAGGGACAATAATACATCACTAGGAGCTCTGAGCAGAACTTGTGGGCTGCTGGTTGGAAATCACAGAAGACTTGGAGCCATTTTCAATTTTATCACCTTTTAAAAGCAATTACATGAATTGTTTTAAATCTTGGTAGTATTAAGAATAAAACTAGGCAAATCTGTAGTCTATCAAAAAAAGAAAAAAAAAGCAGAATGTTGATTCCCCCCAATAATCTAATTAATTTTAAAAGTTTTCAGTTTCAAATTTTTTCTTTTCTTGGTTCTTACCTTAACTAATGCAAGAATTTGTCTAAAATAAAAAATACTTAAAACAGGACATCAAGATCCCAGACTATGATTTTTAATGCCAGTTTGGAATTAGTTTTAAGTAAAGAAAGTATTTGCCAAGGATTCAGTGGAGGTACTTACATGGTAAGAAGACCTGACCCAGTCCTCAGCCAGTTCAGGTTTGTGCTGACAACTGCTTTTAGATGAGGCCTAACGAGCTCTCAAGACAATCATGTCCATCTCACATTTAAGAACAAACCTCAGCTGTGGAAGAAACCAAGATGTGTATTTGCCAACTCCATTTTTTATATCACAAGTCAGAGATCTGCTCTGCTCCTCATTCGGATTTTGCCTTTGTAGGGCAACGATCACAATTTAATTATTAATAAACTGGCTCTGAGAGATGTGAAGATCAATCCATCACAGAATGTAGCAATGGTTTGGGTTGGAAGGGACATTAAAGCTCATTTCATTCCACCCCTTCCACTATCCCAGGTGGATCCAACCTGCCCTTGGACACTCCCAGGGATCCAGGGGCAGCCACAGCTTCTCTGGGAACCTGTGCCAGGGCCTCCCCACCCTCCCAGACAGGAATTCCTTCCCAAGATCCAATCCAAACCTTTCAGATATTTCCCCAGCTGTTCTGGACCTTTAACTCCAAATAGATTTCATGGAAAATGAACTTCCATCCATGGACAGCAAGTTTTGCTTTGTCTCCAGGAGTGTTTGCAGGGTTGGATTCCCCCCTCTGTTTTAAGCACACACTGCTGAAAGTTTTATATCAAAACAGCTCTGAGGTTTTATTTTCAGGTTTTCTATCCTTGTGTGCAGGTTGAGAGAAGAGAAAAGGTGGTTTTTACTGCACTGTTTCTCCTGGGATATTGACATTCCGAGGAGATCAATAAAAGACTCTTCCACTCTTGGCTGCAGCAAAGAAAGGGATGCTGATATTTTCAGTAATTGAATTTTTGGTTTCATTTGTGAAGGGAACAGAGGAGCTTCCAGAGGCTCCTCAGCTGCTGGAATGTGTGGGAAAGGGGAATTCAACAAGCATGGGGTGATGGAACTCCTGGAATCCTCTGCAGATCCCTGATGGGTATCCTACACCAGGGTGCAGAGTGGCATTTCCACCCCAGGCACCAAAGCAAAATCTGGAGCAAAATACTAAATATTTCTTTGAATATTTTAAAAGAAAACCCAACTGTCCTTTAAATATTCCTTGTGCTAAAGCTGGAAGCAGAATCCACTGTTTAAAAGTGGAAAGGCAGGAAATTCAGGGTGGCTTCAGTGGGAATATTAAATATGGATAAAGTGATGCTGTGTGACAGTGCTGAAACACATGGGAGGGAATTAAAGAGTTAATTTAATTTAAGGTGGAAAAATCAGCTTTCAAACAGAGTGATACAAGTACTTGTGTGTCCAATTGATCTGTTGCTATTTTCCCAGTGTATTTTTGAAAATCCTGAAATAAGTGGGGGAAATTGCATTAAAATGGAGTTTTCACTCAGTGGCAGGAGGAAGTTGGGCTGGATGGGATTCCTCCTTCCTGGCTAAAGGATCTGGGAACAAGAGGAGCCCTGACAGCAGAAATGTTGTGTAACCTGCAGATCCCACCCAGCCCACACAGCTTCCAGTGGTTTTTCTATTGCACACAGAGAGGGTTCTGTGGATATATTTTACAGCTCAGTTCAAATGCTGTCACTTAGAGCAAGTGCCATTTTTCTCCTTAATTTTAAAATGAAAAATTGATGTCTTCTATTACAAATTTTAAAAAAAATCATTGGGATTTAGTGTTAATAAAGCGAAAAATGTAAGGGAGAAAACTGGAAGCAACTGGGAATGTGGAAATTTGGAGGCTCTGCTGTCAGAGAACAAGTGACTGGACAAGAGGAAACTGCCCCAAGCTGCAGCAGGGGAGGGTCAGGAGGAATTTCTTCATGGAAAGGGTTGTTATACATTGGACTGAACTGCCCAGGGTGCAGTGCCCATCCCTGGAGGTGTCCAAGGAAGGGCTGGATGTGACACTCTGGATCAGGCACAGTTTGGACCCAAGTCCAACTGGGAATCCCTCCCAAGCACAGAATTGCACCTCCAGGCCTCAACCTCCATGTACAAGATTTTTCTTCTTTGTGATGGTTCCAGCAGCTTTAAAAAGCTAAACTGCATTTTTCCTTGGTTCTGCAGAAAGCCTGAAATCATGATTTCGAGCACAGGAATTGTCTCAAGCACAGGAGTAAAAACCCAACACAGCAACTGAGACATCAATGCTGCTCAATGAAACCACTGCTGATTTTTTAGCAAAATCAGGAGTCAAGAGTTGATGGTTTTTGTGGCACCATCCCAAAGTCTTGGCACCAAGACCCATCACTGCACCCTATGCTGCCATCACAGTGAGGCTGTCAGGGTTTATTCCAGCTCCAGTGAGCAGTGACTCAACAAAACACTGGACACCAGTAAAAAAAGAGGAATCTGAAAAGGCAAATTAATCTTAATGTATTTAAAATGCTTCAATTCGAGTAATTCCACTGTTAATTTAAAAATAACCACTTGTGAAGCCTGAAGGTGGAGTCTGAGATGGTCACAGCAGGTCAGGAAGATGCTAAAAGTACCTCAGAGTGGCCACTTTTGTTTGACAATATATTTCAGGTAAAAAGCATTAATTGCTTTATTGTCATGTATCTCTATTTGAAAATGTAATGGAGCCGAGAGATAATTAATTACTTTCACTCCCGGTTTAGCTGTGGGTTAAAACCCCCCAGTGTAATTCTTTCTGTGCAAACCCTGGAGTCAAAACCATTTATTAACCAGCTGGTGGCAGTGTTTTCATTAGGAAAAGATAAAAGGCATCCCACTCATTTTCCAGAGAATCCACTCTTCCAGCTATTAAAGTGGAAGATTTTTCCTCGTTACTTGCTTTCCTTCATTAAAATTCCAAGAAAATCCGTACAGGATATAAAACCCCTCAGTCACTGCCACAGAATACTCTGTTTTTAACAGGTTATGGAATGTCAGGAGAGCACAGAGATGTTTTATTGCCCTTTGGAGCTTGGCTGTTCCTGCTGTGTTAGAGGCTCCTTGCTCTTCTCTGCAAGTTGGTTCAGGTTCTGAACAGAGATGTTAGAAAGAAATAAAACCATGACAGATTTAATATTGGTTTCTGCCCACCGGTGGGTTTTGTGTTTGGAAAGAGAGGCTGGAAATTGCTTCTGGAAAGAGAGAGCAAGGCAGTATTTCCCTGCTCTCCCCACATACTCAGGAGTGGCATGTTCCCATCACTGTCCTGAATCTTAATTTAAACCAGGCCATGGCTGTGGGGGGGAAGAGCTTCAGCTCTCCTTATGGTATTTATTGAGGAGACAATAATTAATCAGCATTTAGCAGGAATAACTTCCAGGCTGCCTCAGCTGGGAACACCTCTCACCATCCCATCCCTCCCAGCTTCCAGCAATGAGCCTGGACACGGGATATTTAGGGAGTTTTCCAGCCTGAAATAACAAGTTCCAAGAATACTGAGTGATAATTGAGAGCTTTTCTGACCCCTGTGCCTGAGAATAACATCCCACTCCCACTGCAAGGACTGAAAGCCTCCTCCCCATATGTGACAGCCGTGCCATCTGCACCAGCTCCATCTGCTAATGGGCATCTTCAGCCTACACACATGTACCCAAAACTGATGCCAAGGCGTGTTGGAACACCTCCTTTATGTCTGGGAAGCACGTCATGCTACAGCTAAGATGAAAAAAAAATCAGAAAAGAAAATGCTTATTATATTCCAGAAACTCCTCCAGCAACTTGGGTGCAGAGCCAGCAGGGCCGTGAAGTGCAGATCCCAAGCATCACATCCCCCCAAATCCAGGCAGGTGCAGTAGCTGCAGGGCTAATTCCTCCCTGGAGATGGAATGAGGCTCAGGAAAGCTCCCTGACCCACCCTAAGTACCTGCACTGCAGTTTGGGAATGGCCAATCCACATGGCACCTCTCCAAGGCTGGCACTTCTCTCTCTTTTTAGCACCAGGAGAGCTCAGCTTGCTTTGGATTATCTGAAAAATGAGGAATAAACACTTATTAGCTTCAAGAAATGTGCTGGTCTTTTAGAGTCCAAATGCTCTGTGAAAATGGGAGGTCTTTTGTGTAGGTTGTGCTGTACTTTTCAGCTTGGATTTGCTTCTCCTTTCTTGCACAGGAGCCCAGAAATCCCAGTGCAAGGATTCCTGACATTAAAAATATACATCAAGAAATGGGAAAAACCAACCACACCTGCAAGTGTCACTTCAAAAGAGGAATTTTGGCTTTCAGTTTAACAGAAAGGCCAAAGTGACACATGACTCCAGTGGCTCTGAAGGTCCTCATGGATTCCAGGGGCCAGAAGGACAAGGATATGGAATTTGGCAGCTCCCAACCATCTCCAGGTGCTGGGATGAGTGAACATCATCCATGTGACACCTGAAGGAAGCAGAGCAGGGAGTTTGGCTGAAATCTTCCTCACTGTGGCTTTGTCAGGATTGATTGACTGATTTTCACACTTCATTTTTTATAATCTGGCATTTTCCAATGGGACAAATGTTAGGAGAAAAATTCAGACCAGCCTGATTTGAACCCCTTTGGGGTTTTGTTTCATTGTTGGCCTTTTTCAATACTCGGTGATCAAAGAATTCCCACCTAAATTGCAAATGTTTGGAGTAAAATTTGCCCATAAAACCCCCTTAGGATACATGTTTCATTATTCCTTTGTCAAGTTAAAAACACACTGTAAATATTTCTCAGTGAATAAATGATTGATGTTTCAATCATGTTTGAATTTGCATCCCCCTTGGTGTTCTTCCCCTGTGGATATTCCCATCAACTGGCTGAATGATCAGAAAATTATTGCACTCTGGAATGTTTGTGGAAACACATTCCAGGTTTATTCCCTTCTCCATGGATAAGCAGCAGTGGTCCCAGTGTGTGAACTGGTACTCACACCATAAAACCCCCAGCAGGAAAGCCACAGGGATCTGCTGTTGGTCAGAAAAGTCCAAAAATTCCAAATTCCAAAAATATGGTGGCAGAAGGGCAGGAAAAACGTGTGTGTGGAAAGAGAGCAGGACTCACACCAGACTCATGCCCTGTGTGCAACAACCTTTGATGTTTATTCATAATGCAAATATGGATTTTTCCTTTTTTTTTGTGGTGTGACTTCAGTGCTGCAAACACCACAATGCCAGAATGGTTTGGGTTGGGATTGCCAATCCTTACCCCTCTCTGCTCTTGTTCTGCTCTTCCAGTCCCTTTTCCTTGGTTTTGTGGACGTTAGAGGGCAGCCTTCCATTTTCCTACTTTTTTTTTTCCCAACAGATTTTAACCAGCTCTCATTGCCACGTGCTTTGAGAGGCTGGGGGTGAGGGCAGAAATATGTTCCAAATCAAACAATGCTATTTTCACATTAAAAACTACCACAATTCTGTGAATACCTTCTCTGAAATACGACATTTGCATGACCTTTGTGTAGCTAAGAGGGAAGGCAATTAAAAAAAAAACCCCTAACACACATTAACTATTTCACATTGCAATTGCTCCATGATTTCCCAGCTGGAATTTGTGGGAATTAATGCAGTGCAGCCCATCCTTGACATTGGAGGGTATTAAACCAGAGTTGGCTAAAGGTGACTTCTCATTTAGTGATGAATATCTCTAAAATCCTACAATCTCTTAAATTCACTTTGAAATCAAAGACAAGCCAACAAAAAAAAAAAATTGGAAAAAAAAATCAAAGATCAAAAGTTGCTTTCAAATGTGTAGGAAATGTGTTTCTGAATCAGAGAGTAAGAAATGTCTCATAGTCATAAAATCCTAAACCATTCCAACATTCAAAGTGGTAATATCCATATATCAAGGCTGAGGTGCTGTGAGCTTCCAATTTTTTTAGGATGGCATTCATCTTTATGACAAAAATAATTATGGAATGTTGACCTGCAGCAACTCCAGGCTCATGGGGAAAAAACCCACATCTCCCAACTCCAGCCTCACCAAATTCAAAAAGTTAAGCTCATGATCATGAAAATTAAGAAAAAACAAAATATAGGGATGTCACAGGCTTTTATCTCTCTGGAAACCTTTTTTTGGTACAAGTTGCAAAACAAAATACACCCTCAAAATATGGAAATTACTCCAAGATCCAGTTTTAACCCCTCCTTTTTCCTCTGTAAATCCCCCCTCGATGCCATCACATCCTTCCCACAATTAGTTATCCTTTGCACTCCAGTAGTGCTGACATTCCAAATTAATTGGCTGTGGATGCCACAAAAATTCCAACTGGAAAGTGTCTACCAGCCCTGGGAGCAAAAAATCCCATCAATAGAAAAATGGGTGGAAAAAGGGACAAAAGTCAACAAAGGCAGAATTTTTAGATGTAAGGCCCAGGTGCAGAAATAGTCAATAACCTGCCCAGGTGACACAGGGAGTGTGGGGAAGTTCCCTGTCAAAAAAGGAGGAATAGCCCCATGTTTAATTAACTTTTTTAGCAAAGCTCCGTGTCAGGGGTACGACATTCCCACCTGGATAAGTGCTGAGTTTGCACCTCTGCAACTGCACAGCCTCAAAAAATTAACAGAACAAGAAGAATCCCTTCATTCTCCTTCACTGGCATGTGAAATTCACTGTTTATTTATGGTAGAATGGAACTATTTCCTGCAGGTCAAGAGTTTTAGGAGCAACTCTCAGAAATAAAGAGTTGTCATAGACCCTGGGACAGGATCCCCTGGAGAGGTGTTGGATTTGCTTCCTCTTCCCTGTTTTGTTCAGTTAGTCAGGAACAAGCACTTACCTCACTGCTGACAATGGCTTTTTTTTATTTATTCAACATGGCATTGAGAAAAATTTACAACTGTGCTGCAGTCACTAAAAAATAATATAACTAAAAACTACTGAAATGCTCTTTGCTATGACCATTGTGGATTCCAGTGTTTTAATGGAATAAACATGTGGGAACTCTTCCAACCAAGCCATTCCATGATTCCATGGTCATGAGGAAGATTAATTTCTTTCATGGTTTACACGAAAAATACAATTTTTATGTTAAAGAAATACTGCAACAGATAAAAGCTACTGGCAACTGGAAAGGCAGAAGCTGATGCTGTCACAGACACATCAGCATCCAGCTGGTTCGTGTGGAAAAGGAGGTGGATTTGGGAAGTCTTATGGAATGGAATGGTGCCCTACAGGTGCCCGAGCCCAGGACCTGTTTGTGCAGGGGAAGAGCTTTAAAGAACTCATGGAAATTGTGTGGTGGTTTCATGGAATCATGGAATGGTTTGGGTTGGAAGGGACCTTAAAGCTCAGTTTGTGCCAACGTCCCCTGCCATGGCAGGGACACCTTCCACTGTCCCAGGTGGATCCAACCTGGCCTTGGACACTTCCAGGGATCCAGGGGCAGCCACAGCTTCTCTGGGAATTCTGTTCTAGTCCCTCCCCAGCCTCACACATCAATAACAAACAACATCATATATTCCCTCACTAACTCTACAACCACTGAAACAAACACTTCCCAACAAATTTCTCAAACCAAACTGTCTTCAGCCACGAGACCTTTAAAAATATGTTGGTTTTTTTTTTATCAATAAGATTATATTAATCTCAAATACAAAGCATTTTACATTAATAAAAAGCTAAATAATTGACCATGTCTAAGCAAAAGATCCACCTCAGGCTAGTGACCAAAACATGCAGTTTTTAAGGCAGGGGAGGTGTCACTAATGAAGCAGTTACAGACTCCAAGGCAGAGCCTGGGTGACAGGCACACAGCACGAGCCAGTGCACTGTGCCAAAGGGAAATGGCACTCAGTTCCTAAACACAGGCACCTCAGTGACACCTTAGCTGTCACTGTAAGGAGTGATTTGTCAAGTTCAAGCACCCAAATATGCAAAGTGGCACCATGCAAAGGAGCAGAGCAGATCCTCCCCCTCCTTCTGCCTAACCCTGCACGACTGGGAAGTTCCAGCTGTGCTTCACAAAGCACGTGGAGACCAGAAGTCTGGTGGCACAAACTTGGGAAAATGCCAGCTGGATACAAAAATGAACTGGCTGGGCTGCTCAGAGCCCCTGAGTGGCCTGGTGGGGAGTTGCCTTGGTTTGATGTGGAGGTTGTGCTCGGACACGGGGGCTTTTCCAGCTGCTGGAAGACAGAAATATCCATGAGGATGCTTCTTCCAGGAGCTGGTGATCCTTGTGGAGCCCTTCCAGCTGGGGATATTCCATGAGAAAGCCAGTGATATTATTGTACATATTTGTGGGAAATACAAAAAAACCTCCACTGCGAGCGGGAAAAGAACGATTATTTTGATTTATAAGTATCTTTTCATGGCCAACTCCACTCACAGGGGTCATTCACCTTTCATTTAAGGTTGTGTGAAGTGATCACCAGGATCCCCGTGCACCAATTAGCATAACTCATTATGTCCAGCAATCAGGATCTGGTTTTAAATCACCCCATAAGTTCCTCCACTCAATTTTCCTGCATTGCTTCAAGTGTCTGCAGGGAACCTCATTATTAAATTGGAATGAGGGTGGGGAGGGACTAGAGCAGAATTCCCAGAGAAGCTGTGGCTGCCCCTGGATCCCTGGAAGTGTCCAAGGCCAGGCTGGAGCCACCTGGGATAGTGGGAGGTGTCCCTGCCCGTGGTGGGACTGGATATTCCTTAAGATCCTTTCCAACCCAAACCATTCTGGGATTCTATGTAAGAAAATATAAATATTGTAATAAGTACAGTTTGTTTTCTTGCAATTGTGCTATTTTATGACAAGATACAGAAATAAAGGAGTTTGAACAGTCTTGCACACCTTGAGGGCAGGCAAACAAGAGCAGCACTCAGGACTTTTGATGCCAAACACGACACTGAGTCAATAAGGGCACCCAAACAGCCTCCTCCCTTGACTTCCACATGGTTTCCTCACACTCTGGGACACTTCAGCCAGCACCAAGTCCTGTGTAATTAGGTGAATGCCTTACCAACCTTCCTGACAGGCCACCGTGTCTCATTCAACAATAACTTTGCCATATTTTCCATGGGAAAATCAGTGTAAAACTGAGGAACGTGGAACAAAGTGGCATTTCACAGGATGCACCTTGGCAGGCACTGCTGAGAAGCACAAAATACACTTGTGACTGTGCTGCTCCCACCATCCAGGGAGATAACAAGGTCCATATTGGCAGCAGGAGGGAATAATTTGCAGATCTGGCTAAAACTAAAAAGCCAAAAAGCAGAGCCAAACACACAGTGGGTCTGTCCCAAAGGTGGGGCTGTCCAAAATGCCAGACCCTTTAACCCAGGATGTGGAGAAGTGCAGCAGAAGAACTTCAAACAGGAACACGTGATACCTCTGACACATTTCCTGAGAGTGGGGAAGGTCCCACAACTGCCATTCTGTGGCTTCAAGAAAATCATTATTATAAATGGTATGACCCGGTTCAAAATCAAGACACCAAAATTTATGGGCTGACAGGAGATGTTTCCTACAAAAGGAGATGGCTCCTCCCAAAATACATCACGACCTTGATTTACTATAAAAATATTCTACAGGATTATCAATGAAATAGTCAGTGAAAAAGAGCAAATACCACTAAATGGCAATGATTTTTGCTTCCCCAATGCTTATTTTTACTCATATATATTCTCCCTTTCTGCCTTTGAGTTGAGAGTCATTTGTTCTTTTCATTTAATTTATGATTTTGACTTGAAAATCGAGCAAAAAAACCCCTCTCTGCAATATGTATAACCATCATCTCCTTGCTAGTGGAGAAAAAAAGCAAAGCAGTGTTGAGGGGACTGAACTGACTCTGAAAAAACACTGACTGCTGTATTTACATCTTGGTGTTTAATTTCCACAGCATCCTTGTAGACTCAGTTCAGCCAAGTGTCGTGCTACTAATGAAGATGTTAATGAGGCCACAGAGCCAACCACAGAGTCCTGGGCTCCTCCTGGAGCTCCAGCTCCAGCTTTAGCTGTGGTGTGGAAAGGCCAGCAGAGCTCTGGTCCCCAAATCAAGATGTGGTGGGTTGGAAGAGACAGTGGGAACAAACCACAACAATCCAGGAGGATGTTTTCTGGGCAGGGAAATCTATTAGTGCCCAGGTTGCCATAGAGATTCCCTGGGATCATTTGGATGAAGAGAACACAAAATATTCTCACCCTGAACGTGGGAGCCAAAGCCCATGGAAGAGCTCAGTCACTCCCTGTTGCCTTCAGTGAGTTGTGGTTGGTGCCTGAGCAGCACTTGGTAACTTTTTTGGTCACTTTGAGCCCTTTCAAGTCTTCTGAAACCAGAAGTCTTCTTCAACCTTCAAGTTGAAGAAACCTTCAAGTCTTCTTCACACCAAAGGATCTGAGGAGACCTTAACAGCTGATGAAGCTGTTAAGATATTCCTCATTTCATAATCAACCCAGTGAGTTCAAATCTGGGAGGGTATTAGAAGAAAAGGCAGCAAAACTGCCCCTGGCTCTCAAACCAGGCAGTGAATAATGTCTGATGTGGAGCTGTGACATTTTTTCAGTGGCCAAGCTGCATCCTCACTTTGGTTGTTCTCCCCACCCATCACACACTGGGGCAGGACAGGGAGCTCAGCTCGTTTCCTCCAAGAAAAATGTAATGCCAAACTGTTCCACTCTTAGAAATAAATTTAAATAAAGTGAACCACTCTGTCACACTAATAAAAAGCGTGTCTTTGACATTTTTTTCACTCTTTTCCCAAACTCTTTCAACATTTAAGCAGACAGCTCATCAATGACATATTGCAAAAATGCTTCAGTGTTAGCAGCACTTTTTCATGATGAATCTTTAAAGTGCCAGACTATCTGATAAGTTAAATTTTGATTTTCTTTATGACAAATGGTTAATAGTTGTCTTAGAGTCTTTCTGCACTCTGATTTTTATCTCTGTTTTATTACAGTAATAATAACATCTAATAGACTCTCATATCTATCTTGTTCTTTCTTAAGGTCAAAATTATATCCAGAGCTAAAAGCAGCAAGAAACTTCTTCCTTTCTTCCTCTCAGTATTCTAAAGTAATAAATTGCCATTTACAGGCAAATAATAGCAAATTAGGAAATCTCAGTGTGATATATATACTTTAATAAAGTGCTTGGTAATCAGAAAACCAAGTATTGGTATGTCATTACAATAACGAGTTTTCAGTCTTGCCAGTTAATTAGATGCTATTACATCAGGCTGTTTAATTGCCTTTCTTGCCAATAATCTGTGAAGAAGAAAAAATATGTTAATTCCTCGTCTTGTCTTCGGGCACATTCTGTTGGTTGATGTTTTATTGGATTTGTTCTTTTGAGTTTCACCTGCTGGTAAACTCAGCTCCCTCCTCCAAAGGCACAGATCATTTTTAGGGAACAGAGGAGCAGCAGGAAACAGGTAATAAATAAGTTGTCCAGCTCTTTGCAAGGTGCCATTCCATGTGTGGGGATGGGGATGCAGCTGTTCCAGAGATTGCTGAGCTCCAGGATGGCTCTGGCAGCCCAAAGACAGACATTCCTTAGTAGATATTTATGTCCAAAGCCTCCAAAGGTAGATATGGGTTAGAGCAGAGTAGGGTAAAAAAATCCTTTTGGGTTCTGGATGTCCTTTAAATCCATTTTAATGTGTTTAACCAAAGCATTTGGTTAATAAGAAACTCCAAAATAAACCTGGGGATTGGCTTGGCTGTGGAATCCACAGGGCTCCCTGGGGGTTAGAAAATGGACAGGGACCATGTGGTCCATGGATGCTGTGGAAAACACCCTTCTCTGCCCCACCACCTCCCAAACCCTTCCCAAATCCATCCACAACTCTGCTTACTCAAGATGGCTCCATGGAGACAGTTTCTTATTTTTCAGATGGAGAAGTTGAGTAGAAATTATTTTACTAAGGTCACAGACTGAATGAATGTCAAAGGCCAACACTGGTCAGGGCATTCCCAACTTCCCAATTTGCTCCTCAATCCCCAGACAAAGCATTATAGTCTTACCACCCTCTACATCTTTTTTTCTCCTTTCTCTGCTATTTTCTCAAGGAAAATAGTAAAATAGCAAAGAAATTCAGCAATTTGCAATGTAATGAATCCCTATTCTCCAGAAAGGAATATAATTCATGGCAGCACATTAATTATGCTGCAAGTTGGCATCCCTATAGTTGGTCCTATTGTCCTCTTTTCACTGAAGAAATAGACATCTTATGTGATGTTACCAGCTCCTGTCAGCACAAAAATTAATGTGCTCAGCAATGGCACCCTAAGATCCTTATTTTCTGACAGAGATCACTGAGGTTACTCTCTGTTCTTTCCAAAATAAAGCCACCTTTCAAGTTCAGAGGAGAGTTCAGCATTTCATCAGGGCCAGAGTAAGTGCCCTGAGTTTTCAGTGACTGGTGATGGCAAGATCAGCCCAGCAGTGACAGAACCACTCCTGTAGGTCAGCTGGATAATCTACATTTTCCAGGCTTGCTTGGTGTGATTTAGGGGAGTACAAGACTTATGGCTCTTGGTGGCCTCCTCACACCATTTTTTTGTATATGCAGATCCCTCAAGGTGGAGTGGCTTGTCAGGGAATGGCTAAATCATAAATAAAGAGCTTTTTCCTGCAGCCAAGAAGCTGTTTTTCTTGCAGCTCTTCCTCTCAATCAAAGGGGGTGAAGGTCTGTGCAAGCAGGTCCTGGCTCTCCATCCCTCCTGGACACATCCTGCTCAGAGGCAAATGCCAAACACTAAATGAGTTAGTCTCATCCTGCACAAGAAATGAAAGGGAAGAGGCTCATTTTCCAAGCTCCACATCGAGCTCTGTCGACTTCCAGACAACCTTGCACATCCCAGGTTACCAAGGCAGGAATGTATTTGATTATGTAGAAAAATGATAAGAAAAATGGATGTGAAAGCCCAAGACAAAGGGAAATCTGAACTTGTTCCCGTTTTTTTCTTTCCTAAAAAATAATTTTGGGGGGGATATGAGCTGCAAGGAGCAGGACAGAGCAGGACAGAGTCAGGCAGCTGCACTGCAGCAAAACCTCTCCATCCCCACAGCTGTGCACAGATGCAGAACAGCCAGGGAATCTTGGAATCTTGGGACCACAGAATGATTTGGGTTGGAGGGACCTTAAAGCTCATCCAGTGCCACCCCCTGCCATGGGCAGGGACACCTCCCACTATCCCAGGTTGCTCCAAACCCTGCCCAACCTGGGCTGGAACACTTTTAGGGGCAGCCACAGCTTCTCTGGACAACCTGCACTCAGGACCTGGGTTGGATCCTCAGCAGTCCCTGGACACGAGTCATTCCCAACACTTCCATTTTTAATGCCAAAAGCATTAAAGCTCTGCTTTTGGGGAAGTTCTGGAGTGAGCTGGATGCTGTTGGAGTTGGAAGATTGTTTTCCAAGGGACTGCTGTGGCTGAAATCACAGCCAGGAGTGAAACAGGGAAATGTCCTGTTACAGTGGAACTCCCTGTGCCCCCACACCAGGGCTTCCTCCCATCTGACAGTGCAGGAGAAAATAAAGATCTGACATTTTCCTTAGAAATTTTTAATGTTTTCTAGGAGACACTCAACAAAGAGATACAAGATCTAAGCACCACAGAAACCAGCAGTATCCCAAAGGAGCCCAAGTGTTTAAGCAGCTCTGAAAAATAGCATTAAACTTTTCACCTTGGACAATGTCTTGGGGTGACTTTATGATGTATCTCTCTGAATATATTTGTCCCAAACCAGGACAAACAAACACAGACAGGAATGTGTTTGATCTCCTTGAATCAGCCAGGAACCATCCAGAAACCTGGTGTCCCACCAGCAGAGCTCACTTTTCCCCGTGGACTTAGGGATGCAAAACACAGGATTTGGTATCATGAAGGATGATGCCAAACCAGCCTGTTGTAAAGTGAGTAATGATCTGGTTATGACATTTAACAGGAAAATATTAGAAAACATCCATACACTGATTTATTATTATTATTATCATCAAAAGGCATTGCATGGACCAAGCTGTCACAGCACGTGGAGGAAACCACAAGGTACAACTCACACATATATAACTCAACAGATGACCTTTCCTACACACCACATTTACTTATTTTCAGATAAAATTACCTTTTTCTTTTTGTTTTTTACAGGAAATTAAAAAAAAAATCCCACATTTGTCACAGTTCATCAGCTGAGTGTTGCCTTCCTAAGTCAATCAACCGAGGCACAGGGAGTGGTGCTGCTACCCTGCCTTACAGTGATTTCCCAGGACTCTTCTGGAAATGAGCTGACACATCTCAAGAGATTATTTCCTGCTAAAATAATTTTAAATAACTATATTAAAAAGCCAGTAGAAGTTACAAGTAGGGCCTGATTCTGCCTTTCATCAGCGGCCCTTGGTATCTTTGGAAATCTGAAATAAAATATACTTGAAATCTGTATTAAAATTGCCAGAGCAGTTGCCTTCAATTAAATGTGATTTGGGCCAGGGAAGCACAGGAATGCCTTGTGTTTGCCTCCACAGCAGAGAGAAGGGATTTTGGGAATAATATCCTCCCTCCTCCCCACAGGCCGCGTACACACATCCCCCCAAAGCACAGGATTATCTTTGTATTAATCAAAAGCAACTTGATTAAATCTGTAGCTTCACAAAGAAGGGGAATTAACCAAGTGAAAACATTCATTTCAAGACAAAAACTTTATGATACTATAACTTGGGGAACAAAGGCCTTCCCGAGAATTCCCACCTGCTCCGCTCGGGAACAAACAGCCGGTTACACGCCGAGGACACGGGGTGGATTTATCCCAGAAAAGCACTAAAATGACTCCTTAAAGCACAAAGTTGAACATCAGGTGTCAAAATGGGGGCACAAAGTTGGACACCAGATGTCAAAACGGGGGCTGTGCTTTGGAGCATTTGGTTATGACTTTGCTCTTCGAAAGGAAGTTTTTTTAATTCCCGCCCCGACGCCGTTGCGAAAGGACCTTTTGTTGAGAGGGGTCTCCAGGTGAGGCTTCAAAAGAGCCACTTCTTCATTCCTGCCCACCTTGGCCAAGCAGCTCTTCAGCAGGATGAGGCAATAATCAGATTTTCCATACAGCTGGCAGGTCAAATGAAAGGGGTTGTTGCTCTGGAGATTGAAAAACAAACGTGGAAAAAGAGAAGAACAGGTAAAATTTTGTGTATTTGCAGTTGTTCACTAGAAGAAGTGAAGTAGAAACACCAAAGAAATTTATGACAAGGATGAACTGGTATTTGCTAAGGATTTCTCATATGGAAAATCAGGTTTTTTCATGGTTTTCTAGAAAACTTCACTGCATTTCTGGTTTAAAATAGTGATAAAATTCTCTTCACGGTAGGAGGGGAATTGTTTGCTGTGATGTTGACCAGTTGTGACATGTGACACAGTTTCTCTGGAACAGCATCTGTGTTTATTGCTCTAAAATGAGATTTTTTCAGTGAACAATGAAATAGAGTCTTGTTATAACCTGTGAGAAGTTATGCAGCTGAAATGGCAGGTGAGAGAAAACAAAAAGACCTATAAAGCAGAAATTTGGGAGAGGAAGCTTTCTAGTAGTTAAGAATAGTTATGGTGATAGTAAAGTTTAATAATGGGAATTTTAAGAGGTCTGGATAAAAATCCATGCAGGTTTCTGGACACATTCCTTCTACTTGTACTTTGAAGAATAAAAATGCAAACTACATAAAAAGTTTTACGGATTTAAACTGCATTTAAATTAACATTGAATTATAAACTAAAAAACCATTTCCTGGCATCTCTAGTTCCTATGTGCATCTTTCACCATATCCTGATTTACATCAGCATCTTCAAAAATTCCATGAAAACCATAGGATTAACCCCTGCCTTCACTGGAGTTGCTGGTGAAATTACCATTAGCTTCATTGAGATTAGTTTTAATTCAGAGTTCTATTGCTTTTATTTAATACTGTTGAGTACTTTACTTTTTTTTTTGCTTGTTTAATGACTGTCCACAAGCAAGAGCAAGTCCCAACACCTTCTGCCACTGACAAGGGATTTCCCCAGACTGAGTTTTCTCCCCAACAAGAAACACTTGTTTTTCAAAAAAAAACCCCCAAGCACAGAGAATTTCCCCTTTGAATTTTTAGCTGCTACCTCACTAGAATGACCTTACTGAAGGAATGACTGTAAACTTGAAATGGAATAAATAAATTCAATAAATTGAAATAATTAGACTCATTTTCCCTATGATACCACTGCCATAAAAAGACCCACTGAGATGAAGCTGTGCCTGAACAATCCACGGGCAAAAAGGAAAGATGATTCAGCATTTCCAGAAGTAAAACACAGAGAGGAGCTGGGCAGTGGGATTTCACATGGATAAAATAACCAGTTGCACCAGCAGCCACGATTTCTGTTGGAGACAGATCACCTTAATGAAAAGATAATGATGCAAAACACACCAGAGGAAACACAGAAATATGAACTGTGGCTCCCAGAGCTGATTTATTGCAATAAAACACAGGGATCTAAGGAAGGCTTTGTCCAAAGCAGGGGAATGGAACATCATTAGAAATAAAATATCTCATTCCACCTTGGGAAAGTCTTGGATAATGTCTGGGTAGCTTGGCAGCAAGGAAAGGAGATTAATATTATTTAATTCATCTGCCCATTTCAGCATTACAGGCTGTTCTACTTTCTTTCATAGTTCAGTCAAATTCTATCAGTGATTCTATGCAATAATTCTCCATAATTTTGTATAAGAATTTATCCTTTACCTACACACTAACAGTGCCAAAAAAACTGGTTTATAGACTAGGTAACAATAAGTGAAATCAATATATATATATATAATTGTACCTATTTGATATAGACAAAGAATTTGGATGAAATGAAGAAATTTATGTTTTTTTCTCTTCCAGACAATATTTCAGCTCCCCACACTCCACATTAAATATGCACTGGATTCCTCCCATGATTATTTTAGAGGCTTGCATATTTTATTAATAACTAAAGCAAAAATTGGGTTACACTCCAGGGAAATTAGGTAATGATAATTAACCAATAGCTTTAATACAAGGAACTTCTTTCATTTTATAAAAATCACAACAACAAAAGAAGCAAGCAAACAAACAAAACTAATTTCAATAAAACAGAAATTTATGAGAAATGAAGCATCTCAACTTGGAGTAAGTAGGGAACAAGACTTACCATGGAAGGGCCAACTGGGGAACCCGAGCACACCAATGTCAGTGAGATCCAAAGAAAGAAAACAAAGTTTAACCTGCACAGGCTTCAAAGAAAAGCTGAGATTAATTAAAATTTGAACCAAAATTAGATGAACACAGAGAAAAACACAAGCAGCCTGTTTTCTCCACAACCCAACTAACCAGCAGTGTCTTTACCTGCTCATTTTTTACTCAGTGTGTGTGTATGCACATGCAGTTGTACTACCAAATTCCTCACACACCAAGTTCTTTCTTAGATGACCATTTTATACCAGAGTTCAGGAGGGAAAATGTCATCAAAGCTGATTTTATTATGACTAATTGGCCCTTGTTTGGCCTTTTCTTCTTGTTAAATGGGAAAATGGCAAGAACACACGTTCAGCTGCCATCACAAAACCACCAAGGGATTTCATTTCAAGTGTCCCATTAAATGTCTCTCCAGTGGGTTTATTGTTACGTCTGGATCATCACAGCAAATGTGGGCAAAGGTCTAAGGATTTCAAAAATACATTTCAAGAGTTTGTTACCACTTCCAATAGATCAGGTTAGTGACCTTGGAAAGCCTGGCAGTGAGGGAGAAACACTAAAAGTGCACTTTAAGTAGAAAGTTCCTCAAAGAATCTTATTACACTCAGAGCAGCCACAATATAGAACTATATATATATAAATATTTCATTTTCTCCTCCCACTTTTTTTTTTTATGGTATTTAATACACCCAATTTTTAAGTGTTTTACTTAGAATTAAAGTCCTCTGGACATTAATTTCTTCTATTACATGCAGACACAACTCAGTCTACACTGCTTATTCAATCAAATCTTCTGCAGGATTAATAAATGGTGTTAATCTCCAGCACAGCAAACGTTGGATGTCTAAGAGCACCATTTTTTTACTGCCACAAATTTAATTGTGCAACATTTTAGGGGGTTGTGTGGTTTATCTCCAGAGTCACTCTCCTGCTGTAGCTGCATTTCATCCCAGGAGGAGAGAGCTGTGAGATCTTCAGGGAAGACTGGGAGAAATACAGAGGCATCTAAGAGCCTTTAATATTTTTTACAGAAAAATTAATGATGTGGTTGAGTTTTGTCCCCCACTGTACAGGGTGCTGCTGATGCAGTGGTTGCTATAATCCAAGGACTCTCAAATGACTTTTAAAAAGGATGTGCTTGTAGTGGCTGGTAAAGTACTCCAGGATTGTCCAGGACCAGCAGGGCTGTAGAAATAAGGGATGAAATCAGCCTTATTCAAACCCCACAGTGAGCAAGCCCTTCATGAAATCCAGCAGGAAAACGTTTCACTATTTGCATATTCAGTCTGTGCCCTTTTATTCAGAGAGAAAACCCTCTGGTTTGAATGGAACCTCCCATTCTCACTCCTCAGGACCTCCAACTCCAAGGATAAGAGGGTTAGTCCATGTTTCTGCTGCAAAGAAAAGCACTTGGGTCACATTCTGCTTCAGCTCAGTTCAGTGTCAGCTTTCTCTGCATCTGCATTTAGTTGAACTCCATTTTAGTACAAAATTAACCTTCACACAACTCTGTTTGTGGAACAAGAAGGACAAGAAAAGGCTTGTGATTAAAGTTCAGGATTTCCAGGTTCAGCCTTAGACTCTCCAGGTAAACTATTATTGACTTGCTTTTTTAAAAACCACGACTTGTTTGACCCCCTGGTGACCTCTAGTCGTGCCTTGTCAGCACCTCCTGTGCTCAGCTTTGTCACATCCCTCTAAAAGAGAGGATTTGGCCACATTTCTGGCTCACAAGCTTTGGAAATGAGAGATGCACAGAGACTCTCTGTAGGCACCTGCAGCACGAGCAGGTGGCAGTGGGACAACCAAGCAAGGCTAGAATGCAGCTTCCAGGGACTCCAAGGGCTTGGCCATGGAAGCCCAGCCAGGATGAAGCTTTGTAAAGCCTGGAGCAAAGCAGCAGGTTATGGAAACTTCAAACAACATGGGAAAAGAGCTCTTGTGTGACTTTAAGGAAGGAAAAGAGATGTTCAAATACCTCTTTAGGGATGTGGCACACAGAGAGTGGGAAAGGGAAAGAGGCTCATCCAGCAGCACTTGGCAAAGCCAACTTCATCTGGTCTGGACACTGGAAGAAAATAATGGTTAACCTGAGGAAGTGCATGGATTTCATCCATTATTGTATAGTAAATGTTCACAGTATCAGCAAAATACTTCAGTTTGCTTTGTGTTTCCCATTTTGCCCAACAGTCACCTACACCGTGTGGTCCCGAGGATGTGGCTCTTAGAGGAGACAGGAAGGTAATGTTTGGGGGTTTCCCAAAAAAATCCAAGAGAAGATTCCATCTTTTCATAGGCTTTGCTCATCTGAGCAACCACACGAAAGAACCATAGAATCATGGAATAGTTTAGGTTGGAAAAGACTTCCAAGACCATCAAGTCCCGAGCACTGCCAAGGCCACCACTAATGTGTGTCCCCAAGTGTTCTATCCACACTTTCTTTGAACACTTCCAGGGATGGGGATCCACCACTGCCCTGGGCAGCTGTGCCAGGGCTGGACAACCCTTTTTGGGAAGAAATTTTCCCTACTATCCAACCTAAACCTCCCTGGTGATGCAAATGGCACTTGGGTAAGTAAGAGTGGTTGGGACATCACCACCCCAGAACTGAACTCAAGGGGTTTGTCCACCCCCAGACACACAGAAAGGTATTACCTGAAGATTCAAACCCTATTTACTTCTCACTTCCTTGAGTTTCTTTTTCCTGGCTATTCAGGATGTAACTTAACACCCCACAACTGTGATTTGCATGCATAAAGTGTCTGTGGAGATTTAGATACATTCCAGATATTCCCACTTCAGGTTTGGAGGAATCAGGTTTAACAGAACAAGTGGCAATTGACATTTCTGTCTCCTCTGTCTGCAGAGCACCCAGTCAGAGGCTTTGCTCCCAGGTAAGGTTCACTGGCAGGTATCACAGGTCATATGAATCAGTAAGAACCGTAATAAAACCACCCAGCATCCACAAAATTTGCATTCTAGGAGAATAAATTAGCAGCAGTATCTTCCACTTGCCTGCAAAGCCGACAGCATCACCTCTGCCCTCCTGCTTGCCCTGTTAAATGAACATTGCTGCTCCTCTCATCTGGTTTTCCCACAAAAAAAAACATGTGAAACAACAGAAAATTTGCTGATGAGCCTTTCAAACCTTGAGGTTAATAGGTCTATAAGCCTATAAGTCACTAGGCCTATATTTCCTTCCCCTACCACAGAAGTCAATCTAAAGTGTTTAAATAAGCTTTGCTAAGGCATCAAAACAATAAAACCTGATGAACACACCCAAACCTGTCTCCATGGCCCACTGGTGCAACCCCAAACGTTGTAAAACCACAGCAGGTTCACACTCTGGATAAAGGCAAGGTGTGGAATCTTGTTGTTCCACTCTGGGATGTTCCCAGTGTAACCTCAGCATGGCTTTTCTGGAGAAAGCTGCCAGGACATTTTGCTCCAAGCTCCATTTTTTTGTTGCTTCCAAGAACATCAGGAAACCAAAGAGCCAGGATGGTTTGCTTTGAGACCATTTCAAGGCGCAAGACAGAAACTAGTGCCCAAGGCCACACATAAATCTGTCTCTGACTCAGTGACAATAGGAAACCCCAGCACGACACGAAGCCAGGAGAAAAGCAGAAGTCAGAAAGCAGGTTTCTTCCTTTGGTCATTCTTGGTAAATATTCTCACTGCCACCAAGGGGACACAAGCCAAGCTCCACCTGCACCACTGAGATCTCGTCTGCAGAGGCACAAAGGAGCTGAAGAGCTGCTGTAGATGCAAACCTGACTGTTTCTGTGCATCCCCTGCCATGATTGTCTGTGATCCCCTTAAACTTGGCTATAATGTGGCTGCTCCATCCCTGGAAGTGCCCAAGGCCAGGTTGGAGCAACCTGGGATAGTGGAAGGTGTCTCTGCCCATGGCAGAGGGTGGGACTGGATGGGCTTTGAGGTCCCTTCCAACCCAACCATTCCAGGATTCTCTGACCCACAAAAGCACAGCCTGGCTGACAGGAGTAAGAGGTTCTAAACCAACTGGTGCAGTTGTGGGCACACAGCTCTTGCCTCCCCTCCTGCCCTCGGATATTTGACCTGGCAGTGCCTGAGCATCTCCAGCTGCTCCACCAGCTCCTGGCACTGGTGCCTGTGGGCTGGAGTGTGTCCCCTGTGTCACACTTGGCTCCTGTGCCACCCAGGTGTTTGCTCTCCCTGGAGGACACAGGTCCCCTCAAAGGTCAGGTGCATATTTTCCCAGCCCAGGGAGGCCCGTGGTGGCTGCTGTGGATGAACAGCTCTGTGTTCCTGTTTCAGCTTCACAAGTTCTCCAGAAGGAGGGACAGGTTTACTGAATTGCCTTTCTGCTGCCTGCAGAGTGGAGTCCTGTCACACTGCTCGGGCCCCTTGCAGGGAGGGACAGCTCCTCCACCGAGCCGTGCCTGAAAAGATGCAGAGCTCCTTTCTAAAACCCGGTTTTAATGAGATTCCACTCAGCCACCACTCCCCCCTAAGCCAGCAGTGGTTAAGGCTCCAGCAACGCACCTTCTGACACACAGGTTTGATCTATGAGAGAAAGAAAATCAAAAGGCATTAAAGCCACAGGAGGCACTGCCAGTCCTGCCTCCCCTCCACAGCAATGCCTTGGCCTCCCGGATGGATGCACAGCAGGCAGGAGGGGAGCAGTGAGGGGGGATGTAAGGAGCAGGGTCCCAGATTTGTGGACATTGGGAAGCTCAGGATCCTGACTGATCCCAATTTTGAAGCACTTCTGCATCATCAGGGCTGTGCACGTCACTGCCACGGCAAAGGGCAGTCGGATCCTCCCGAGCCAGGAGCAGAAACGAGCTCCAAAGTCACGTTTTTGATCCTGCCTCACACAGGAATTGTCAGCTCTGTCATAGTCACCATCCTCAGGGTTTGAAAGTCTAAATCATCCTCCCTAATTATATCCATTCCTCTTGCTGCTCCCAGCCAACGTAGCCAGGGATGGTGTGGGCAGAGCCAGCGTGAGCTGCCTTATCCCACTCCCAGCTCGGGGCAGAGCTGCTGCTCCTGTCAAAAACTGGTGATGGAAAACGATGCCAAACGTCAGCATCTCCTACATCCTGCAGCAAATGGCACCTCACACACCCTCTGCCAAGCCACAAACATCCACGTGACTTCTGCTGATGTCACCAGATCCTGTGTGGAATGGCAAGAATAAAGTTTTTGGCAAAAAAAAAAGACTTCAGCGTGGCAGGAAACATTTGTGATTTACAGATATCTCGTGTTTTCTTCAGGTTCCTTCAGAGAAACAACCTGCACCAAGTGCAACATGAAAAACAAGCTGTCCTTGTTCTCCCTGCACCACCACCAAGTGTTAAAGTCATTTGATAATTTATCTGGAGGAAAAATAAAAAAAAAAAAAAAGAGCAGAGCAGACAAAAATTGCTCAAACCGTTAAGGGGAGACTCAGTGGTGGTAATTAACATTTTTGTTATGCTGATTCGTGCGTGCCAACGTAATTTATGCACTCAGAAATTTCTCAAATAGATCCTACAGGAAGTTGTTGCCTAAGAAAAGATGTCAGTGCTGAGCTAAAAAGACACCTGTCAAAGCCAAACCCCAATTCCTGTTCAGATGCAACAAAGCTCTCGTTGATCTGAGAAAGTCTGAATAGTGCTGAAGTAGAAGCCACAAAAAGAGCCCAGATAGACAAGAAAAGGCAAAGTTTTTTTGAGGAGAGTGAGGAGAAAAGGATGTAGAAAAGTCTGATGTGACTTTAGAAGAAGAGATCAGACTTTAAAGGGATCAGACTTTAAAGGAGTCAAGGAAAGATAACATAAATATTATAAATAGTAAGGAATAGGGAGGAAGAGCTGGGTGGCTTTGAAGGGCACGATTTTTTATATATGTTCTTGCACTGTTTGTCAATGTTCTCCCATGGATAAGGCTGAGGAAGACAAGGAAAACATATCCAATATTTCCTGGTATGCTAAGATGCCAACAGAATATTCTGTCTCAAGCAAGTTTGTGTATTTCCACCTACAGAGTGTCAGTACAAAACCACCTTTTCCTGCTCTCTAAGTCCTTGGGATGTCACAGCATCAGCACTGTGTCAGTTGGGAATGGAAAAAAGGAGTGACACGGGGCAAAAGCCTGGCCTGGCAGCACAGCTATCCCAAGGAATTATGTTGGGAGGCAAAAAGTGGGACACAAACCTGCAGCCCCATAAAAACTGCAAGGTCAGGGAGGGACACAGAGGCTGCCAAATGCTCCTCAAGGCACTCAGCACCTCCAGGCTGAACTGCTCACACCTGAGCAGGGTTTTATGCAATCCAGAGTGACCTTCAGCATGGAAAACAGGTCAGCTGGATGCAAAACATCTGTCAAGAGGCTCATTGCCTCTACAAACAGTCCTGATCAGCTGGGTTGGAAGCAAAGCTACCTCTCATTTGGCACAGAATTAGGAGAAAATCTCCAAATCACAACTCAGGGTGACTCAATTTCCTTCTGAACAGACAACATTTGGGAGGGAGAAATCTCAGCTGTTGCACAGATTAGCTCTTGGCATTTCTGGAGAAGGGTAAGATGCCACTTTGAATTTGTGACACGAGGCCTAAAGTACCTTTAGGAAATAAGTGGCTACATCTGGAACAGCACTCATCATTTGGAGGAGGTGAGAGGACACACCTTTTTTCTCCAAAATGCAGAGCGTTTTCCATCTGTCCTTCATGCTCTTTTAGCTCACTGCTATTTTCTTCCTCCTTGTCTGTGCCACTTAAATAAACAAGGATGTTGCAGCCTCTTTAAAGGAGACAGTCTTTCCTGCAAAAGCCTTTTGAAAGGAAGGATCTTCTCCATAATGACCTACTAAACAGAAAACAAATAGGCACTGAGCCCTCCAGCAAGCTTCACTTTGTGCTTTGAATTTGCTGGTAGGAAGATAAAATCAGACTACGAGCCTGCCTTGCTCTGCAGCCTCTGAAAATGCCAGGCCTGGATGATTTCTTGGCGACTATCGTTGCTTATAAAGGTCCTCAAGCAGGAGAGGTAATGTGGCTGTCAAACAACTCGGTGCCCAGGCTGACGTGCCTTTTGTCTGAGCACAGGGACCAAGGAGCCTCATTTCCCCTTCTGGTCTTTCTCCCTTATAAAAGGCTTCAGCCAAAAATATCACACACCAAAAGACAGAAGTTTCAGTTCCCTCACTGAGAGCCTGTTGCAGCTGACTGCATTTTTCTTGCTCTGTCCAAAGATTTTTTCGTGCCCAATTATGTTGTAGTGTGTGATGTAACTCCTGAAGGAGTTGTCACTGGAAAGGGACTTTTAACGAGGGCATGAAATGGCAGAACAAGGGGGAATGGCTTTAAACTTAAACAGAGGAGGTTTATATGGGATATTGGGAAGAAATTCCTGGCTGGGAGGGGGGGGAGGCCCTGGCACAGGTTGGGCACAGAAGCTGTGGCTGCCCCTGGATCCCTGGAAGTGTCCAAGGCCAGGTTGGATCCACCTGGGATAGTGGAAGGTGTCCCTGCCCATGGCAGGGGGTGGCACTGGATCTTTAAGGTCCCTTCCAACCCTAACTATGCTGTGATTCTATGATTTCATGATATTTGACTCCCTTATTCCTCTAATACTTGCATCAACACCTAATTTGCAAACCTCACCTCTCCCCCTCTCTCCACCACCTGAATTCCCCTTTTAGCATCAGGGTCTTCAGGGTTTTTACCCCTCCCCACAGCTGCCAACTCTGGAGGTAATCAAGTGCTCCTTCTTAATCAAGAGTACAGATGAGTAGGAATAAACACAAAATCCAATATTAGAAAAGCTCCTATAACCTCACTCTCCGAGGAACAGGAAAGGCCACAGATGCTGAGGATCAGGATTGTTCCCTGTGGCCAGGACAGTGGATATTCTGCAGCTACTCACCACAGAGTTTCACTGCTCTGGTCTCACAGGAACTGCTCTGAAGGCACAGTACATGAAAAGGCCCAGCTCTCCATTCAGCCTGGCACTCCACTGTCTGCAGCAGACGTGTGGTGCTCACAAAACCCTGGGAATCTTTCTTCCTTCCAAAGCCCCTGCCTGCTGACAGCCCCTGCTTTCATTTGAGCAGTGAAGGTTCACACTTTCAAACCCAATTCCCAGTTCACAAGTGCACTGAAAAAATGACATGATGGACTTCAGTATTGCACTTTTGAACAAAGTCTGAGCATGTCTCAGCTGTGAGGGGTGAAGGGAGACAGGGCATTGCTTTCAAAGGGCTGAGGGACTCGTTTGAAGGCCAAAAGCTCTGGGAGCTGGAGGACTTGGCTGTGCAGCAGTGAGGAGCTCACCTGAATTCACTCCCCTGAGCCTCAGCACTGAATGAGTGTGGAGGGACTCCAGCTGTCTCAGCAGGATTTAGGGATGTGCCCCAGGGACAAGGTGATGCTTCTCCTGCTGCTTCATGAGCACCATCTCCACCAGCTCAGGGATCTCTGCCCAGGGCTCCTGCCTTTCCTCTGTGCTCCAGGAGGCCAGAGATGCTCCAACTGGAACAACAAATTATGAATGAGCAGCTAAGGAAGTGAAGCTCCCACAGCTCCCAGTCTCTCACCGCAGCAGGAACGACACGACCACGTTACATCCAAGAGATCCCTTGAAACTCAAATACCCCTCCAGTTCCCTGCCTTGCCAAACTCCATAATATCAGCACTGCCTGAGCCAACAGGACAGGAGCTAAAAATACTCTGAGACAACCCATGGCAGGCTTGGGATGTGAGGGCAGAGGCTCTTAACATGTGCTCTCTGAAAGTGCTGCCGTGGCCCCGGGCACGTCTGTACCAGCTCCCTGCTGATAACTGCCCAGCAGTGGCCAAGAGGCTCAACCCAAAGTTTTCCCAATCCCCTGGAAGGATTCACAGTTCAGCCCTGCTGTGGTTTCTTGGTGCATCTCAAAGCCTGAGCTGGCAGTGCCAAACTCTGCTCTTAAGCCACATCCAAGTGCTTTGCAGTCCCTGAAGCTCACGAGCTGTGAACTGGCTGTTTCTGATCCTGACGTGGGGGGTGGAAAACACAGATCCTGGGAACTCTGCACTTCCCAGGGCTATTTTCTAACCTGGAGCCTCTTCCCACACCCCACTGATGCGTTTGGGGTGGTGCAGCATAAAGAGGGGCTGGGGAGGGATTCTGAAGAGGAGCACATTGTGTTCATGCAGATGTCAAGTTCCCCACTGTCATGTTCCTTGGGTGCTCATTCCCATTTTCCACAAGAATGGATGCAGAACCAAAACAAAATGTATTTGCTATGGCTTTTTTCTGCTGCATAAAGTGATGTTTTCATTGAATCCCAGATTGGTTTGGGTTGGAAGGGACCTTAAAGATTATCTTGTTTCCCCCCCCTGCCATGGGCAGGGACACCTCCCACTATCCCAGCTGGATCCAACCTGGCCTTGGACAATTCCAGGGATGGGGCAGCCACAGCTTCTCTGCCCAACCTGTGCCAGGGCCTCCCCACTCTCACAGCCAAGTATTTCTTCCCAATATCCCATATAAACCTCCTCTGTTTCAGCTTAAAGCCATTCCCCTTTGTCCTATCATTACCTTTCCCAGTAAAAATTCCCTCTCCAGCTCTCTTGGAGCCCCTTTTAGTACTGATAGACCACAATAAGATCATCCCAGAGATTTCTCCAGGGTGCCTTCTCCTCTCCTCTTCCTCAGTTCAGCCATGTGAGGTTTTGTCCCTTGTCCCACTAATATTTCTCCTCAGAGAGAGGCAGCTCCTGGGTCTCTGCCCCGAGAGGAGTTTTCCTCTGTATTCCCAGAATCCATCAGCCACTCAACCCTTGCCACCAGCTTGTGCCTGGACTACACATCTTAAGAACTCAAATACTCTTTATTGTGGACAACACCAGCCCCAGGAATGACTTTAACTTGGAGAGGAAATATTCCAAACTCATCCCAAGCCTATTTGCTTTTCCAAGCTCCAGGAATCCGTGTCCTGACTGCAGGCTCTCCAGCAAGAAGGGAAGCTGGCCAGGCAAGCCCCGAGCCCTGCTGGGGATGAAGATGTTCCAGTTGCCTGGGAAACTGTTCCAGGGGATCACTAAAATGGATTCTATATGTTTGCCTTCAGATACAAGATTATCACCTTGTCGGGAGAAAATCCGGACACGGGATAAACTTGGAACCTGCAGGAATCAAATAACTCTTTTCACAGAGATGAAGTGACTCGTGGTCCAACATAAACTTCCCCTGAAAGAGCAGAGGTGGGTCACAGAGCATCAAACATCTCATTCCCCAGCCAACACACAAGGTTTAAATCCATTAGGATTTACCAGCAGGTGAAAGAACCACCTGAGGAGACACCAAGGATCTATAACGGGGTTATTTGAGGACTGAGAGTATTGAGATTCAATATTTGCAAATTTGGATCTTAGAACAAAGGATACATTCATGACTTACAGCAGGAGCACTGGTAGCCACCAGGTAGCCACCAGCCAGGCCCAGATGGATGGTGGGGTCCAGGCTCTGTTTGCACCTTCTCACAGCAGTGAGAAATTCAAGACTCATCCAAGAACTTGGAACTCTGCCACTTTCCTTTCCCAAGGTTTTCTCTGGTACCACAACAGTGACATTTCACTTAAAACACTACAGGTTTTATGGTGAGGAAATCCCAGTAAGGACTGGAAAATGCTGGTTTGGGGCAAAGCAGGTTTAATGGGAAACAGGAAGGGGTAAGAATTTAAGGTTAGATGACATTTGATTACAAAATAACAAAGCAACAGCCAAATCAGGACTGTGCTGTGTCTAAATACAATGGTTTGGGTTAGAAGGGACCTTAAAGACCATCTCTTTCTAAGAAACCCTGCCATGGAAATATGGTGGAGATATTAGCCCAGTTTTAGAGGAGAAAGAGCAATAAAGAAGAGCAGAATCTTGCTTAAAATTTCCTATTTCTGGTAGCACTTTAAACGAGGAACCCAATATAATTTCCCTGCTTGTTTACCTTCAACCAAAGAACAACACTGTGCTTTAATTTCTCCTGTGGGTGTAGTCAGCTCTTAAGTTAAAATCCAGGCTTAATATCCTCTACTCATAATTCAGGTCAGGGGCAGAGAAGCAGCACAGGAAACAGAGAGAAATTTCTTTGCAACAGATGCTAAAAACCTCCATCCTGTGCTGGAGGCTCCCAGGGCATCAACTGCAGCCACTCACCTGCTGGGAAAGACTCGAGTCCTGCAGCCAAAAAAGAGTTTGGAATTCCCACAGGATTTAAACCCCAGTTGCCAGGCCTTTGCTAGGGTTTGTCTCCAGTCTCTGGGGCTGGTTGGCCAGTTAAGAGACTGTTTTGCTCTTTCCTTGCATGATTTGTACCCTGAAAGAGCCATGTGGCACTGGGAATTCCTCAGGGAATGCTGGGTTCCCTGCTCCCCTTCCCTGCCAGGGGCAAAAAGAAACAAATGGGGATATTAGAGGAAGCATTGGGATCATCCAGTTCATGGAAAAATGGAAGAAAAAGGGTGTTTAATAGAAGAAAAAGACATTTCAGTGAAGGGCTGGGAGACCTGGGGGAAGAACTGGAGAAGGGAAGGATCCAGTGGGATCATAGAGACCCTAAAGGTCTAAAGGGGCTCCAGGAGAGCTGGAGAGGGACTTGGGACAAGGGCTGGAGGGACAGGACACAGGGAATGGCTTCCCACGGCCAGAGGGCAGGGAGAGATGGGAGATTGGGAAGGAATTCCTGGCTGGGAGGGGGGGGAGGCCCTGGCACAGGTTGGGCAGAGAAGCTGTGGCTGCCCCTGGATCCCTGGAAGTGTCCAAGGCCAGGTTGGAGCCACCTGGGACAGTGGAAGGGGGTGGGATGAGTTGAGCTTTAAGGTCCCTCCCAACCCAAACCACCCCAGTATTCCAAGATGAAACAGCAGATCACAGCAGTGCCAGTCTGGGAGCATCTTGTGTGGGGTTTTTTTCAGTCCTTCAGTTAAAAAATACCCCCAAACCAACCCCCTTCCCCTTTCCCTCCACAGCACAGACTGCAGGGTGAGTCCAGTGTTCCAGCTCTTTTCCTGTGCACCACAATGTCCCCTCCCCATGAGCCACTGCTGTGTGGCTGCACTTTGTGATGCTCATACTCAGAGAAATATAATTACACTGCACAGGGCTATAAACTCCACACACTGGGGGCAGGGAGCACCTTTGTGCTTGTATTTAATAAATTGTGTTTATCCACATTCTCACTGATTTATGTGGCATCTTTCTAGTTAAATGTAACAGCAAAAGATCACTGAGTCTTCCATTCCTAATGGTGGGCTGGGGGGGTTTGTTGCCAAAATGGACATGCCTGGAAGTTGGAGTATCCAAAAATCCTCTGGAGCCTCAGGGAGCAGAGCAGCCTTGCAAGGCAACCCTGGGGTTTCTGCTGGGTCATCCTCAGGTCTGGGCAGAGATTGTTCCACCCAAACTGACACAAAATGCTGCTAAAAACACAGGCAGGTCCCTCAACACTGCACAGACAAAATTAAACTTCCAGGAATCTGCATCCAGTTGATTCCTAACTTATATTTCAAGTGTAATTGCTTTTTTTTTAAAATATCTTTAGTATTTCAGTTCTGGCTTGATTTGATTGAGATTGTCAGGAGAAAATATTAATAATTAAGGAAGGATAGTTAATCACATCACAGATATTTTAGTTGTCAGCTGGTGATACAGGGGAGAACAGAGGACTTTATGTGCCCTGTTACCACTGACCCCTTGTGTGGGAAAGGGAAGGAACAAGGAAGGGAAAGGGGAAAGGAAATGGGGAATGAAAAAAAAAAGGAGAAAAGGAAAGGGGAAAAGAAACTGAAATAGAAAAGGGGGAAAGGCAAGAAAAAAGGGGGAAAAGGGAAGGGAAGGTTTGAGAAGGTTTGGAAAGGAGGGGAAAAGGGAAGGTTTGGAAAGGTTTGGGAAGGTTTGGGAAGGAAAGGAAAGGAAAGGAAAGGAAAGGAAAGGAAAGGAAAGGAAAGGAAAGGAAAGGAAAGGAAAGGAAAGGAAAAGA
>WEIV01031098.1:0-11503 GCA_013390005.1 Calyptomena viridis
TTAAATGTTTGTAAAAGGCATTTTGGGGGGAGGGATACAATGGGGTGGCTCTTTTTTGTAAGTACAAAATAAAAGAACATTGTGTTGGTTTAAAAGAAAACACAAACAAAAAGCAAAAACATGGTCCTGAATTATTACAGAGGGCACAGGCATCTCCAGAAATGTCAGCTTAGGCTGAATCACGTTAACACATCTGGAAAGAAATAATTCTGTCTGGATGATCTTTCCTCTGAAAGCAGGATCAGACAAGTGCTGGTGATGTCCACAGACAAACAGAGTGCTTTCTCTGGGATCCCCATCTTGGCCAAGGAGCAGGAGCTGTATGGGAATGCTCATCTTGGGCAACACAAAGGCAAACAGGCTCTCCTGACCACTGACCAAAAGTGATCAGTGCTGCAGCAAGAAATGACCTTCATGCAGTTATGGCCATGTTCCTTGTGAGGTGCTTTTGGAATTCCACTGAAACTAAATCAGTCAAGTGGTTTTCTTCTCCAGAGTATGCTTGGTGCTGGGAAAGAAGCAAGTGAATGTGTTTGTTCTTTCCAGGCCCTACTTCTTGGGTGTGCCTGGATTTGTGCCTTACTTTGAAGAGTTTTTGAGTAAGAGAATTGAAATGAGTAAATGTATTTAAACCCTTGAAAAAGGGCAGTTTCTCCCCTAAACTTCTAACAGAGACAAACAGGATGCTTCATCCTCAGCCAGGACAAGGAGTGGCTGTGCTGCTGTGGCTGAAGGGAACTGACCCTTTTCAGAAACGCAGCTCTGCAGTTACATGGTTCTCTGGAGGGAGGGACACGTTCTTTAAGGCAACAAATCCCCTCATTTTGAGGGTTTTGTGGCCTCTTGTATTCAGCTGCCAGCCACCAGATTACTTCTTTGTACAGCAGATGTGCTCTGCTGACTGCAGAGTCTTGAAGAGCAACAAAAGCAACTGACTTAGCAGGTGTTCAGCATGGCATCAGTGAGCTTTCCACAAGCGAGGGAAATGGAGTGACAGCACAGTTTGATGGTGTGTGTACCTGGTGGGAAAAGTGAAGGTGATGAGGAAAGCCGTCCAAAAACCCCTGACCTCTAGTCCAAAAGGTTTAAGAGCAAGAACCAGTTCTGGTGGTTGTGTAGATGATTCAGATGCTGTTGACAATTAGTCTACACCCATGGGAACAAGCATTCTGTTCCTCAGAAGACAGTCATAGCAACACAGAATCATGAGATATGGGACTTGTGGAAGTTATCTAGTCTAACCCCCTGCCACGGGCAGGCACATCTGCAAGCAGAGCAGATTGTGCTCACCTTGTACTCACGTGCAGCCAAGGACCAACTTGATTAAAACGATTAGAACAGGAGATAGACACTGAATTCTGAGGGGAAAGAGAGTTTGGTCCAAAGCCTGGTGCAGTCAGAGGGAGCCTGGCTATCCACTTCCATGGATTTGACTCCAGTGGCTCTGATGGGTTTGGAGGTGTTTGGTAGGTGAAAGCTGCAGGACAACTGGCTGTTTTCTCCTCCTGAATTCAAGATGTCTGGATTCTGACCATCCTCTCTTCAGCCTCCTGCTGTTCAGTCATGTAATGAAGGCTATTTAGTGGGATTTAAAGGTAATTAGCTAAGGGACAGTAAATTCTTTATTGTTAAGTCTTTGAAGAGATGCTGAAATACTTCTTGTGAAGAGCTGTCTCCAGGTTAGGCACCAAACAGGTTTTTCTACCCATTTTTTACTGAGAGGTTTTGTCACTACCCAACAGACCAGGAATACTACGATTTTAAATTCCATGCAACAGAACATATTTAAATGAAGATAAATACTTTTCTTAAATTGTTAATTTTTACATTTTCTGATAAACTCAGCACCTTCCTTTTCCAGATGGGGGCTATGAGGAGTCTACCTAAGGCCGTATCACACTGTCCAAGGGGGCCCACAGTGACACCAGGAACACCCACCATGCCCTGGCCTGGCCTGTAAATTTTAAGAAAGTAACCTGTACTTGAGCTTCATCTGATATATATATAAGATGGCATTTTAAACTGAAATGTAGGTAGAACAGAGGTGCCAAAACAGCAGCCACTTCAGACATACACACTTGCTTCAGGGACGGAAGACTTGTGGCTGTTTATTCTTATTCAGACAACTTCATAAAATTTAGTTGCCTTTTTAGAATCACAGACTGTTAAGGGTTGGAAAGGACTTTAGAGATAGTGTAATCCCACCTCCCTGCCACGGGCAGGNAGGGCCCAGCGCGGGCCCGGCCGCCAACATGGGCAAACGGCAGCACCAGAAGGACAAAATGTGAGCGGGTGTGGGGCGGGGGGGCCGGGCTGTGTGTGCGCCGCGTCTGTGCCGCCCCTCAGTGACCCCCTGTCTCGCAGGTACATCACGTGCGCGGAGTACACGCAGTTCTACGGGGGCAAGAAAGCAGGTAAAGGGGTGACGGGCCCCCCCTGCCCCCGGTGGGGGCTGAGGGGCCCGGGGCAGCGGGTGTTGGGCTTCGAGCTGGGCTCAGACCGCGGGGCTGGGGCCGGAGCTCACGGGGGGGGTCAGAAGGGCCGGGTTTAGTCCCTGCCCTCCAAGTGNAGCACCTTCCTTTTCCAGATGGGGGCTATGAGGAGTCTACCTAAGGCCGTATCACACTGTCCAAGGGGGCCCACAGTGACACCAGGAACACCCACCATGCCCTGGCCTGGCCTGTAAATTTTAAGAAAGTAACCTGTACTTGAGCTTCATCTGATATATATATAAGATGGCATTTTAAACTGAAATGTAGGTAGAACAGAGGTGCCAAAACAGCAGCCACTTCAGACATACACACTTGCTTCAGGGACGGAAGACTTGTGGCTGTTTATTCTTATTCAGACAACTTCATAAAATTTAGTTGCCTTTTTAGAATCACAGACTGTTAAGGGTTGGAAAGGACTTTAGAGATAGTGTAATCCCACCTCCCTGCCACGGGCAGGACTCCTCCCACCAGAACAGGTGGCTCAAGGGTTTATCCAACCTGGCCTTGAACACTGCCAGGGCTCGGCATCCACTGTCCCGGTTATCCCTCAGTGCCAGCGCCTCACCACCTCCACAGTGAAATCTCTTCCTGATATCCCCTTCTTTCAGTTTGCACCCATTACTCCTCGTCCTACCACTACACTTCCTACCGAAGTCCCTGCACGGCCTCCCTGAGGCCCCTCCAGACCCTGGGAGCTGCTCCCAGGCCTCCCCACCGCCCCCCCTGCTCCGGGCCGAACGCGCCCATCTCCCCGGCCCTGCGCGGACCCGNGGTGGGGGCTGAGGGGCCCGGGGCAGCGGGTGTTGGGCTTCGAGCTGGGCTCAGACCGCGGGGCTGGGGCCGGAGCTCACGGGGGTGGTCAGAAGTGCCGGGTTTAGTCCCTGCCCTCCAAGTGTTCTGTGCCCACTGCGGGGGCAGAGCCTAAGGGTTGGCCATCGAACCTAAACTCAGCGCTGTCAGAGCTCTGTTGTGATCTTTTTGTGGCTGTGTAATACCAGTTCAGGAGAAGTCCGATTTTAGTTACAGTTTTACGAGCGTTACTGTGTTTATCCTTGTCACCAGTACATTGCGGCCATTGACATGGCAAAATGTAACTTTCAGATGTTTCTTTGTTACCTGGAATGCGGTGTTTATTAAACTTTTCTTGTGTGGGTTTTCTTTTTCCATAAACAGACCTTCCTCGAACTAATTTTAGACGTTTGTCATTTGATCACTGCAGGTAAGACAACAAATTTACATTAGCATTATCAAATTATGCATCTGTTTATCAGGCTGTTGATGCTGAACCAAAGCCATGTTCTTCTCAGGCAGTTACTTTCCTTGACTTGTGCCTGCTGTAACAGTGATGTGGCAAGAAAAAGTTGAGTAAGAACTGCAACAATATCTGCACTTCCCATGAGTAGCGTCTGTCTCCACTGCCATCAGTGGAGCTGATGGCTGAAAGAATACACAAGTGACAAAATAATGCAGAACAATTACTGTGTACATTGCAGCCTTTCCAATCTGCGTGACTGGGGCTTGAATCTACTTTTCCCCGCTCAGAATATACCTGGTCAGTCACTCATCTCTCTGAGGCAGGAATTAGGTAGATTGAAGGAATATTTCTGCCATTTTTTTACTGTTTAGAGTTTATTGCTTGAAGTGCTGGAGGGAAAGAAGGGAGTTGGTAGAAGTGAGTTAGAAACGCTCTTGTAAATTGAGTGGTTTGAGAAATTACCTTCCACACCTGCAAACTACTGCTGCTTGGACAACAGCTGCTTGGATTATGGAAGCATCCCTCACAGGGGATGTGATTGTCAGTCGTTCCCCAGCCCATTTCAGTGTGAAGACAGGAATTGTGTCTGTTGAACCACCTTTTGTGCTGGTGGGGCCCAGCATGGCAATGGAAGTGGGTCTGGGAGTATTACAGCATTCCATGGCTCTGTGGCTGTAAGTGACGACAGCTATACACGTTCCTGAACTGCACCAGTTCCTCTCATGGATTTCTGTGATAACCTAATTTATATAGAATCAGGTAGTGGGCTTTGGCAGCCACTCAGAATTTTCATTGGTACAGGCCTTGCTTTAGTGTGCAAGTGAATGAGGAACGTGTTATTTGCTTCTGTCATCGTGGTTTCTGGGTGATTTTGCTCACAACAATGTGTTCTCTTTCTTCTAGTTTGTCTCTGCAGCCATTTGAATACCCAGTTTGCACACCAGATGGGACAGTCTTTGACATACTGTAAGTTACTGCCTGTACTAAGCTTTATTTTTGTGTTGTTGAACTGTTTACAGCTGTTAGAGCATCATTTGGTCTTAGCAAGTTAGCAAGAATAGTCATACCCATCGATACAGATGTCTGATGGCTTGTCACTTATTTCTTTATTCCCTCTCTTTTCAGGAGCATTGTTCCTTGGATAAAGAAATACGGAACCAATCCAATCACAGGAGAAGTAAGTCATGATGGGTGTGTTCACATCATGTCTTCACTTTCGTTTTGCTCGGTTTCCTGTTTAATGTGTTGGAGAAACAAAAATGCCTTAGTGAAAGCAAAAGAAGTCGAAGGGGTGTGCTGTTTTAAAGATCACATTTGTGAAATCAACTTTTCTGAAATTAATGTAGAGATTTACTAGGGATCTCTTTTTAGCTGAAACAAAAGGGGACCTTGGGGTTTTAGACCTGATACCCCCTCATTTCATCATGCTAATGATCTTTGTAGTAGAAAATGTTCAGCCTTGAATTGTATGTGTGGAAGAAAGAGGGGAGCATCACATGTATTTATTTTTTGTAATTGGATTGTAAATGGGAGGGCAGAGGAGATGTGTGGTTCATTTATGTGAACTCCCAGGGGACCTTGTCTGCCTTACAGGTGTGTCATAATGAACTCTCTTGTAGATGGAAATAGATCTTTTTGTTACTGCTGGTGTTGCATTGGTGAAAAAGGCTCTGTACTGCTGCTTGTATGAGCAGAATTCTAGTCTGTACAGGGCAAGGGGCTGCCACCTCTCCATCTGGGGTTAAACTTGCAGCAATGTTTCCTACTCCAAAGGATATTTGGTGTTATGGAGATAAAAGAGATTAATAGATGATATTATGAATTATAAACTTAAACTGCAAAATTTTTTTAGTTATCTTGACAGTATACTTCAGAAAGTTTTTCTGTGATGGTTCACTGTGAGAACGGAATTTCATCACCTTTGTGGGTTTCTCCCCATTTTTTCTACATAAACGATAATTATGAAGGGATTACTTTCTGCGGTAGCATGAAGTTGTAAAGCATTGAATAAATATAAAGTACAGGAAATATTTCCTTGTCGTAATTATGGTGGGGTTTTTTTCTGATGTTTTAAGAAGAGTGCACTGTCTATGAGGGTATGGAGGAAAATTTTAAACAGAAAGTATTGCTTGAGCTACTGGAACTTGTTTTTTCCTTCAATGTGTGTAGTTACTTTACCGGGCACTGGGTGGCAGCCACTGCCCGGGATTGGAGGAGGTTTGCAGGAGGAGATTTGGAGGAGGCTCTGGCCCGTGAGATTGCCTCTGAAACATCTTGTATTTGATTAAAGATTTTCCCAGCAGACAGATACGAGGAAAAGCTAAATACAGATGCAGCATTTTGAACTCTAAACATGAACAGGCTGTCTCAGACTCAGTATCTTCCTGCAGGTGCGTTTGTGTGATGGAGAGATGATTGAAGGTCTTCCTTCACACATGAAGAGGCCAGTGTAGTGTTGAGAAGGCGTGAAGTTACATCTGTTTCTTTTTTTTAGCCAGCCCCTCACCACCTTGCTGCTCTCTGCATTGGTTGGGAGTCTTGGGGTGTTGCAAGGTCAATTTTTTTCACCCAGAGCAGCTCCATGACACCTGTTCATTGCAGACTGTGAACTGTGATGTGGTTTAAAATTACTTTGAGTAAATGCTAAGCAAGAAGTGTAATGTGCCCAATTGTCTTTTGTAATACAGAGAGAGGGAACTGTGCAGAATATACTTGGTGAACCAGAAGTGCTCAAAAGAAGTTGGGCTTTGAGAGCTCTTGGCTTACCCAGACTTGTGGCTCTGTATTTGATTTGCAGTGCTCCTCCAGCTCTCCTCAACGTGCATCCTCCCCTTTTCCTCTGTATCATTCTGTCTGGGGAGCCCTTTCTTCTCCCCTTTTGTTCTGTGGTGGACTGGTGCTGTACAGCTCTCTCCTCCACAGGACAAAGGTGTTCAGAGCAGTTGGAAGAAAAAGGAGACATTTGTTTTCCAGAGCAGCACACAGNATCTTTAGAGCTTCAGGGGATAGGACTGTGCTAGTCTTTCATTAATTGGATGTTTGTGAACTGATCTACAAAGTACTTCTTTGATTCTTCTGAGTCTTAAACTGTCGGACCAACCTTCCTTTTTAAAGAAACACTGCAATGCCAAGATTGCAGTTATTCTTTTATATATTTAAAATGTCTTGAATTTTATATTTTTTTGCTTTCCTTCCTTAGACTTTCTAATGGCTTATTATTTATTTTTTTCTTGCTTTTCTGAATGTTCTTGTGAAGTGTAGTAGGGACACCAATATCCATTTAGGAGAAACAAATCAGCATTGACCTTATTCTAAAGTTTCCCATGAGTTATTCCAGAAAATAGATTTATTTTTCCCCCCTTTTTAAGAATGCATTGGGGTAAAAAACTGGTTGTGTTACTACACCAGTAATTTTGGAAGAAACAGTGCATCTCTTGTAGCTGAACTACAACCTGTCAGTTGGCATTGTCTCACTTTTTTTGTCAGCTTTGTCAGGGCACTCCCCTAGCTTCTCTTTGCACTAAAATTGCACAAAATGAAGAGGAAAGTCATAGTTAGCTCATTCCTTTTTCCTAAGAACAGCACTTTGGCTCCTTGGGCTTGCTGAGAGCTGCAAGCTTGCCAGGATGTTTCATATGGTGACGTTATGACAGCCTGACCAGCATGCCCACACAAGTCAGCCAGCTGGGCTCAGGATACCTGTTTCCAAGAAGAGAGATTGGCCAGAGCGTGTCTGGTCTGTTGGAATCTCAAATATGAACAGATGATGGATCAGCGTGCCTTTTGACAGGAATTTGAAGGAAATTGTTCTTCTTTGTTGCAAGGATATGTTATATGTGGGTTGAGCTATTTTTCCTCTTTTGCATTGTAATGTGTCTGATGTCAATACCTATTTTTTCCGCTCTGGTTCAGTGACATTCTAACTGTGTGGGGGCAGGCCAGATTATTGTGGCTGTACTTCAGCCCTGATCAAGGCTCTGTAACCTTGGGCAAATGTCTCTCTCTNCTCTGGCCCGTGAGATTGCCTCTGAAACATCTTGTATTTGATTAAAGATTTTCCCAGCAGACAGATACGAGGAAAAGCTAAATACAGATGCAGCATTTTGAACTCTAAACATGAACAGGCTGTCTCAGACTCAGTATCTTCCTGCAGGTGCGTTTGTGTGATGGAGAGATGATTGAAGGTCTTCCTTCACACATGAAGAGGCCAGTGTAGTGTTGAGAAGGCGTGAAGTTACATCTGTTTCTTTTTTTTAGCCAGCCCCTCACCACCTTGCTGCTCTCTGCATTGGTTGGGAGTCTTGGGGTGTTGCAAGGTCAATTTTTTTCACCCAGAGCAGCTCCATGACACCTGTTCATTGCAGACTGTGAACTGTGATGTGGTTTAAAATTACTTTGAGTAAATGCTAAGCAAGAAGTGTAATGTGCCCAATTGTCTTTTGTAATACAGAGAGAGGGAACTGTGCAGAATATACTTGGTGAACCAGAAGTGCTCAAAAGAAGTTGGGCTTTGAGAGCTCTTGGCTTACCCAGACTTGTGGCTCTGTATTTGATTTGCAGTGCTCCTCCAGCTCTCCTCAACGTGCATCCTCCCCTTTTCCTCTGTATCATTCTGTCTGGGGAGCCCTTTCTTCTCCCCTTTTGTTCTGTGGTGGACTGGTGCTGTACAGCTCTCTCCTCCACAGGACAAAGGTGTTCAGATCAGTTGGAAGAAAAAGGAGACATTTGTTTTCCAGAGCAGCACACAGTGCTGCTGAATCCAGTCCTGTGGAGCTGTAAGTTGAAGAGTGGGTTGAAGTTGTAATTTTAGCCTTTGTTTCCCAGACGGAAACAGATGTTTGGAAGGGGAGGGTGGTGTTGGGCTGGAAGGAGATGGAGGTGCTGAGACAAGGCAGGTGGCAGAGGAAGTCAGTGAATTGAGCTTGTGCATCTCTGGACTGTGCTGTCCTCCACTGACTGTTTACTCTGTCATTGTGTGTGTGCACCTTCTGTTCCCTGTGCAGCTTGCTCATGGAAACCAGAAAGTATCTTCTGCAATGAACTGGTGACTTACAGAGAGCCTTCAGGCTTGTTTAGAAAGGAATTGAGCCAGATCAGCTGCAGTGCCATGTTTTGTACAGTGACTTATGAAGTTACTTTGCACTGATGATTGGTGATGAGGCTCTGGAGAATTTTTTCATTTATTTGTCCTGAAGTAAAAAATTATAATGAAATCCTTTGTGGCCTGTACTTCGCTTGTTATGGTTTGCTGCAGGACAAATGCTTTAGAGAAGTCAATAGGCTACAAATGGCATTATTAATGCTGCACTCTTGGCACTCACTAATTCTGTCTGGCTGTCTTATTTCTGAAGCAGACCCCTCAGTGGAGGACTGGAGAGCTTTGCAGTCATTAATATGTTTATCTTTAGAGCTTCAGGGGATAGGACTGTGCTAGTCTTTCATTAATTGGATGTTTGTGAACTGATCTACAAAGTACTTCTTTGATTCTTCTGAGTCTTAAACTGTCGGACCAACCTTCCTTTTTAAAGAAACACTGCAATGCCAAGATTGCAGTTATTCTTTTATATATTTAAAATGTCTTGAATTTTATATTTTTTTGCTTTCCTTCCTTAGACTTTCTAATGGCTTATTATTTATTTTTTTCTTGCTTTTCTGAATGTTCTTGTGAAGTGTAGTAGGGACACCAATATCCATTTAGGAGAAACAAATCAGCATTGACCTTATTCTAAAGTTTCCCATGAGTTATTCCAGAAAATAGATTTATTTTTCCCCCCTTTTTAAGAATGCATTGGGGTAAAAAACTGGTTGTGTTACTACACCAGTAATTTTGGAAGAAACAGTGCATCTCTTGTAGCTGAACTACAACCTGTCAGTTGGCATTGTCTCACTTTTTTTGTCAGCTTTGTCAGGGCACTCCCCTAGCTTCTCTTTGCACTAAAATTGCACAAAATGAAGAGGAAAGTCATAGTTAGCTCATTCCTTTTTCCTAAGAACAGCACTTTGGCTCCTTGGGCTTGCTGAGAGCTGCAAGCTTGCCAGGATGTTTCATATGGTGANCCCCTGTCTCAGAGTAGCTACTGTCTTTCTCCCTTGTTCCTCCTTTTCTGAGGGAATTTAGTTCTTTTGGACTCTGGAAAGCCAGTTAATTTCTGATGTTTGCTTCTAAGGCTTTGGTCCAAAGTCAATTTTGTGACTGTTTTAAGTGCATCTACTTTTAAACTCTTGTGGAGCGTTTCCCTGTGTGAATTCTTTCTGCCCTGCTCAGAGCACACTGCAGTCCGTGTATTTGCTGATCCTGTGTATCCCAGGGAGCCAATCCCCATGTTTAGGGCCATGTGCAGTGGTGTGGTTGTTGCATTTGTTTGTCTTGAAGGGCAAACACAATTCAGTTGAGTTAATGTAGTTTGGGCTTAACATATGCCCAAGAGTCAGGTTAAGAGACCTGAGGATGTGGTGGATTTATGAGACTGGGAGTCATGTTTCTGGTCTGAATGAGGCAGAGTACAATTTGTGTTGTGCCCTGTCTTGTGCAAGGTTAGGATCTAGACCTGCAGGCCATAGAGAGCATTTTCTTGAGTGCCACAAGCTTGTTACTAGGTTAAAGAGGAAGCTTTTTATAAATTCTGAGGATTTATTAAGGGTTGAAAAGCCTTTTGCTTGGGCTGCCTCTGAAGATAACCATAAAGAGGAGCTTGGTGCATATGGAGAAGTAGTAGAAGGCAGAGCCACTGGCATGGAATATGAGAACCATCTTTGGAGTCACAGGGCTGAAAATATCTGACTTTTCCTAGTAAGAAATCTGCCTTCTAGAAAGAGGGAGCTGGACACAAAGTTTTGCTTTGTGTACAATATAAATATTTGCTGTTTTTCTCCCATGCTCTTAGTCCTGTATTTACCAAATAAAACTGACTTAGGGTGAAAGTATGGCTAACGTGATCAAATAATTGTGGCAGTACAGGTGTCTGGCTCCTGCTGTCTCATCCAGGCTTTGGGAGCACCAGAGAGCTTGTACCTGCAATGCCCTACAGCAATGACTGCCTGCAGTGGACACCTCCTCCCTCCAGCACTGCTCACTAGGAATGTAAGCAGTGCTCTTTTTTTTAATCATTTGTTTGAAATAAGGTTGGTAAGATGATGCTTGCCTGAATGATTACAGGCACTTTCAAAACCAGTAACTTCTTACCCTCAAAAAAAAAAAATTGCAACCAAATCTGTTACTTCAAAACTTTGGAAGATCATTCTCAAATACATTCCTTAAATATAGTAGCTAATTCCTCTCCCAAATGCTGGTGGCTATTGTTACTTCATTTTATTGTGAAAGCGTGGTTTCTTTTCAATTTGATGAACTGGTTTTCAGTCAGTCTCATGGATCTCATAGAAATCAGTTGTTGATCTTACAGTGAAGCTTGCTGACCTGCTTTAATGAAGAAGATATGGAGAAGATTACTTCTTTTACCTTTTTAATCCCATTTTAAAAAGGAATACACAGCCTTACAACACTTTTTTTTTAATGCACTAAAAAAGTCTTTGGCTGTCTAAATAAGGGAAATCCTGCCTGAAAAGGATGCAGGAATTGGAGCAAAGACAAAACTTCCTTAAACATAAAAGTGTTGTTGCTATGTATGTATTGTGAAAGTATAGACATAGAAATAGAAAGCTTTGATAATAATTTCTTCACCCAAGGAGTGAACATAACGAGAAAGAGGGCTTAGGTATTTTTTTCCTACTTTTGAAATATTGTGAATAAAGAAACTGC
>WEIV01031099.1:2795-5295 GCA_013390005.1 Calyptomena viridis
AAAAATTACCATGGATATGTAAGACATGAAGTTAAAGACAGTGCTCATCCCCACTGCTGCTTTATAATATTATGCATAATACTGTAACAACTTCACTACAAAAGTTGGAAATTTGCATTTTTTATAATGGGAGTTTGATTGTCTGACCAACTTCTATAGGATTTGGATTTTGGACTAAGAACTGCTATTGCAAAATATTTGAGAAGATCACAGAATGGAAGGATATTTCATTTGGGCATTACAGCTGATTATTGTAAAAATATGAATATATGGAATCAAAGATGTTACAGTTTCTCTTGATGTTTCCTAAAATTATCATTGTTCAAAAAAAAAATCACATTCCAGAACAATTTGATCTTGTGATGTAAAGAGGAATAAATAGCAAAGAACTCCAGGTAATTTTACAAGTATTAAAAGAGAGAGCTGTGATAATCAATTACTTTCATTTCTTCTTTCTTTTGCCTTTATCTTGAACACAGGAATAGAAAACAAATCATAGCAACTATATTTCTCAGAAGTCAGTCTCATTTACTTTCAATAGACCCAGTAACACTGTTTAAACCTCGAAAGCTAATAAACATGGATTTGTAGAATTAAAAATATTGAACAATTGGAGAAATAGCTACTCAGAAAATTAAAGTTTTATAGCCCAAAGTTGAAGATTGTGTTCCGCAGTTTAAATATTTCATATCTGACATTTTCAGACTCAACTATTAGTGTGAAGTCTGATTTTGATTTTTCAATCCAATCCAACTGTTTGAGTTTGGTTTCAATATCTAGATACTACTAGCCTAGATTCATCTTTGTATTAAAAGGCAATTCAATGTCTACCTACAGTCTTTGATAAAACTAACATTAGCTTTCTCTATGACATGCATTAAAGAAAGCTTGAATTTGAAAATACACTCTGATATAACAGCATAAAGTCTGCAAAGGTGACTGCCTAAAAATAAAACCAGCATAGTTTTGATAGTAACTCTGTCATACAATATGTGAGTCCTCTTCTACAGCTATGGGTAGCAGGAGCTTGTTTCAGATTATTATTAGAATTCCTGCCCTGAATTTATACTCAGGATAGAAGTCAGTCTTTACATCTGCAAGCCAAGATATCAACAATTCCTTGATGTTTTGTTCGCGGGGTTTTTTTGTTTGATTTGGGTTTTGGTGCAATTAAGGCCAATGTACTTTGCTATGCCTATTAGAAGCAGCAATTATGAGGACATCTATGACCAGAAGCAGTTTCTATTAAAATGCATCAACTGATTAAGCTGTAGCAGTAATTGCAGAGAAGCAAGTTCACATCTGCAATTTGTCATTTGAGTTAACATATTGTTTTGGTGTTACGGGTGGATTGAACTGTCCTAACTTCATAATTAGACCTGGTGATTTCAAAAGGTCCTTGGCCAAACCCACAACTGACTCCACACCTTTATAACTAAGGTGGATAAGCTGATTTAAACAGTTAATTATCAAGGCTATTGTGTATTTTTTTCACTGATATCAAAGGGACTACTTGTTGAATAAGATGCTGAGTAAATGCAGGTTAATAAAAACCATACAAGACAAAAATGGACAGTATGTGTTAAAGAGAAGTAAAGAGTCCACATTGCATCTAGAATCATGGACTATTAAAATATAAGCATACTGGAATACAAGGTTATCAGTCCCATCAGTGAAGATAATATGAACCCTAGCAGCTTGTACAGCAAATACTTTCATAAGTAGTTGAGAAATGGTGACTCAAAATCCATGACTATTAACTGTGAGATGGCAATACTGTAGGGAACTCTCCTGCTCTGCAAGGGGGATAGATAAGTTGCCCTAATAGTTTTTTTCCATTTCTAATTTCTCTGATTCTATTAAGTCTTGATATTTTCAGAAGAATGCAACTGCTTTCCAGGGCCCCTGAGACATAAAAATTTAGGTAATTCCTTCCTGTAAATAACACTCCTTTTCAAATAGTAAAAACACAGACTAGAAGGGGACATTAAGCCCAGTTTAATAACTTCTAAATGCGGGCACAGCAGAAATGCTTTTTTTCCCCCTACACTTTTCCTACTGGAGTTTAATTAAGATTGACAAAGCACTAACTTTAAATCAGCAAGGAGATCCTTAGATCCATTTTGTTGTCAAATATACTTTTCCTGCAAATGGCAGGAGTAACGCATATCATTTCACTGATAATGTTTTAATATCCTGCATTGAATAAAACTTTTTTTTTAATCAAGTTGCAATGGTAGCACTAAACTACACAAGGGGCTTGGGGGTTGCAGATGGCTGCATTACTCTAAATGTTCAAGCTTGACTGACCCATTTCATCAGCACTGTCAGAGCCTTGCACTGATACATGTTGACAACATTTAATCTTAAAAAATTGAAAGAAATGAATTAATATGCAAATTTCATCAGCTTTGTAATAAAAATGTCCTTGAAAAAAAACAGAGAACATGACCCCCAAGGAATTGTGTGAATTATCCCAGCTCAATTCTTTAAGTTAGTC
>WEIV01031099.1:10295-17795 GCA_013390005.1 Calyptomena viridis
GTGACCTACTTTTCATATAAAGTGTCCATCGACAAGTCTATCAAAAGAAAAGATTCCTTACAGTTAGAAAATAAATATAATGAATATGGTGAATGGTAATTACTTTGGAAAGATACACTGTCAGAGAGTAATATTTAGAAGGAAGAAATAGAAGGATGTTGTAAAGATGAGACAAGTGGTGGGGGCAAGAGCAAACGAAATATGAATTTTTAACAAGATGGAGAAAAAACCCAAAATATAGGTGAATATGGTGACAGATGTAAAGTATTCTTTTGTTTGGGAAAATGTAGCCTTCATATGAAACTAAGTGGCAAGACTGAAAGACCTGAGAGAAGGGCACAAAATAAAAACTCTGGAAGATTTCAGAACAAAACACTTCTAATGGTAGGATGAAATGAACACTATGTCTGTGTTCAAAAATGAATGGAATGTACTGTAAATGTGCATTTAGACTGAATATCACAAGTAACTGGAGAAGATGGAAACACAATTACTCCGATTTTTCCAGATGAAGCTGTATGACTAAGAAAAATCCCATATAAGAATGAATATATTTATGAAGATCTTATTTCTCACAAACCTTTAGCTGACATAGGAACACACTCCATTGTTACTGCTACAGACACTTGATCAATGAAACAAAAATCTTGACCTCAGAATCCAAATCAAAGAGATTTGAAGAAAGCATCTGGGGAAATTGGTGCAGGTAAGTAGACCCTCTCCAGCCTACTTCACCTATGTATTTCTCTTTATTAAGGAATGGAAGGAGTGCAGTAGAAGATTCACGCAGTCTCCAATCCTCCTGCCATATTTTTAGTTTCTTCTTGCATGTTCCTAAAGAGCTTACAGATCACACTAAATGGACTGTCCAGAGTGCTACAGAGATTCTACTGGTTAGTCATCCTGTATTCATGGAAGAGTTAATAGAATTTGTGCTTAAAAGTCAATTCTGTTTAAATGTGTGTTTATCACAGTACATGAGCATCAAATGAAAGCAAAGGCAGATTTTTCTCCTGTTTATACTGATTTGGAATTTCATAATACAATAAATATAGTTGCCTAGCTTTGTAATACAATAAATGCACTTGAAATAGGTGATTTCACAACTCATCATGTACCTCTTATATGTACATAAATACTTACATATATATACACACACATATACATACACTGTGTTTAGACACTTGCATGTGTATATATTTCTGTCCAGTGGCCTATTGTATATATTTCTACTGGCCTAGTCATGGTAGAGATAAATTTCATCTTTGATCCAGCACATAACTGTTCTAGGTTGTTTGCTGGATTTATCTCCATTTTTCTTGTATAAACATGGAAAGGAACTATATGATTACTTGAGATATATTAAACACAAACTCTATATTTTACTTGCATCTATTAATTGCCGGCTAAAGATATCAGAGGTTCCCCTCATATAGAATGCCATAAGATTGTAAAATTTTGTTGAAGAAGAAAGCGAGAACTTATTCTAAGAGCCCATTTCTATTTTAGAACAAAATACTACAAGTTAATCCTGAATGATTACCAATGGCAATGGAACATAAAAGAATATAAACTCAGAGCCAAATTTAGCTCTGTGGTAAACAGAGGCAGCTGAGCCATGATTATTATAATTAGGAAAAATCTATTCTCCTGCAATAGCAGTTACACACATCCCAGGTTAACAGATAGATGAAATGACAATGTTCTTAGGAAGAATCAAATGCAGCCATCTTAACCTCATCAGTACATGACTACAGAATGAACGAAATTTTTCCACCACTGAAGATTTGTATTTCTATTGTTGCCATCACTATTGTACCTTTAAAGCTGACTCTTGACCGAAATGAAAGCGTTTTAACATTAGCATTCACACAGGTAACTTTGATATTATCCTACCACATAATGATTCCAAAAATATCTCAAAGATTAATGATGATCACAATTCCAGAAAGTCAGCACTCTATATGTAGAAGTATATTGATAATAAAAACCAGTCACTGTTGTGCCTTTCCCCAGTTGGGGATCTCTCACTTTTCTTTGATTTCTAAAGGCTTCAGATCAATAACTGGAGTGACATTATTAACAGCTCCCTCAACACCTTGGCCAGCACTAATATTAAATCCATTATACCTTCTGTTTGACATTTGCAGTACAGCAGAAAGTGCTGTAGATACAGTCAAACTGCCTTGGGAATGGGGTTGGATGCAGGGTTAGTGAGATGGCTTCCCTTGCCTGACTCTAAATTCATCTCATTGCTAGAAAACTTCAGCTATTCAGAAAACTACACTAGGTAGTAAATAATTCACCTGTCAAAGTGGGTAAAAAAACCCCAAAACTTTCATGCTGTTTTTGAAATACATTACCAAAGAGTCTTCAAAAAATATTTGATATTCCTTATTGTCATCATGTTTACAGAATTTAATAGGTATCACAACACACATCACAGTGTTTTCAAATGAATGTTTTACTAGTGAATGATGTTGGAAACAACAATACACAGTTGTTTGGTTTGTAGTTTTAACTTTCATGGTAAGTTTTTTAAGGAATTTATTGTACATTGTAGGCACCCTGCAATAATATAACTTAATTAATCTGAACAAAATTGCCAGACAAATTAACTGGCAATTTTCAGGGTATTTTACAATGGCATAGCTTATATCTATGTTCAGTTTGTCAGCTTACCCACTCACTGTGGCATTCCCTGGACTCAAGCTCTGATGTTCTGGCTGAACTGCATTCAGGACAGAACATGACATGGGATATAGGATGGATATAGGATACCCTTAGGTTCCTGGTTGCAAGTGCTTCAGACAAGCTTAGGGTAGCTCATGGGATAGTGCTGTTTTAATGAAGGTACTCCTCCTGGCTGTACCTCTATCTAAAACCAGGAGATGTTCAGGGATGACTGTTCTAGGAGTCTGAAAATCAGTCAGAAGGAAATTGAAAATTCTACTGTTAGACTATCATTGCTGGTGCACAAGAATGAATAGAAAACACATGTAGTGGCTATAGGCTGATGTGCTTTTAACTCAGTCACCACTAAGATTCTCTGACACTATAATTCCAGTAGCCTGTTTACATTTTTAAATGGTTCTCCTAACTATATTTCCAGTATTTGTCCAACTAAAAGCTGCAGACAGGAGAAAATGCTATGCAAACGCAAATGAAAGAAGCAGAAGCTGGTGGCACTAGGCGAGGAGAACCAGTCATCAAAGTGTTCTTTGACCTTATGGAAGATTCTGATATCAACCTTAGGAAATAACTATGCTGAATAGAAGAAGATAAGCCAACAGGACCAACAGGTTATGTAGTGTATTCTCAAGTGCAGTGACTTCACAAGAAGTGAAGCTCTAGTGACAGCACTTGTGATGAAACCTTGCTGTCATGGGAGGCAGCCATCCTTGTGATGGGACTAACACTATCACAAAACAAGTTTGCAGATTTGTTTCCCTCTGGCATAGTGTGGGGCTTGCCTTCTCTGTTGCTTTTAGGGGGGTAGGAGACTCTGACACAAAAATCTCTGAAGATTTCTGATGAGATGATTTCCAAGGTGTCTGCTTGGGGCATCTCTGTCATCTTTCTGCCTAAGATTGCCAAGCATGATGTGTCTGCTTCTTAGCAGCTGCAATTTACAGTTTGGCTTAACCACTGATTTGTTTTATATTAATATCCTGGCTGTGAATGTGACAACTGACAAGTGATCAAGCTGCCCATGCTCCTCCCTCCCCTTTGGTGACATTAACCTGTGTCAGAGGTCACAGTGTGTAAATGTGGTGGTATTTCTTAAGTGTCTTTAACAAAATCCAGAATCATAGTCCTAATAAAACATTCTTGTCTGAATGTGTGATTAAAGAGAAAAGAAAAACAAAAATTTAGGTGGATGTCTCCAGGGTTCTGGGGCCTATCCTGCTCTTTTGGGTTTTATTATATGTGCCTACATTAAACCCTTTCCTGGTTAAAAGGACTATCATAAAATATAGAAGACTGTCTTTTTTAGACACAGACAACTCTGAGCAATAATAATAGCTGTCTCCAACTGATTCTTCTGCATATTTACCCAGATTTGAGGTGAATTTTACAATGGAGGTGAGATCCAAGCTGCTTTAGCACTGCTGCTGGGAATACCCAAATCTACAAATCTGAAACTGGCTTGGGCACGTCAGCAGGTGTTGCAGCTCGGGAGGCACCTGCACGCAGGCACATTCAGGAAGAGTCAAAAACCCACAGCATTCCAGCAAATGTATTAATTCCAGCCAAAAAGTGAATTGTTCATATTATATGACTTGACTGGTATTATGTAATTAATGAGAAAATACTTAAAAGAAAGATTCCATTCCTGCATACTTTTGCTGAGGGCCACTAAGAATGTCAAATGAGTGAATCTTGAACTCTCATACCATAAGTGAAGGTGGATGGGGCTTTAAAACCATAAGAAATACAATTTCCCTTTGCCTAACTCAGTTGGAGGGCAGAACTGCAATGAAGTTCAGTGTTCAGTGAGTTGTTAATGTTTTATGTTTTTAATATCCTTGGTTTTGAAACCACACAAAAAACCAACTTAATTCCTATGTATGCTATAGTTTGAATACTTCCAACTCGGCTTTTAAAATTCACACTTTACTGAAATGAACAGGGTGGGAAAGGAATGACTCTACCTTTTACTTGTTGTATTTTACTGGTAACAACATCATTTTACTGGTCAGTTGCTTATGCTTTTTACAGGCTCTTACAATTTTTGTCATTTCAATAGGAAAAAGAGATTTCTAAAGTGAAAATTAGAAATTTAAAATTAACAGAATATTACAGAGGCTCCAAAATCATGCTTTAGTGCTCCCCCTAAAGGCAGATAGCCTGGTGTTTGATGTCAGTCCAAGAACAGGAAATATTGTTACCAAAAGTATGTCCTGATAAGACCTGAGAAAACAGAGTTGTAGTGACAGACCTTTCACATGCTAATCTCTTCCGCTCAAACTACAAGTATTCAGCTCTACCAAGACTTGTCCCAAGAAAGTCTTTAGTCTTTTTAGTATTGCTTACTCTTTCTGACTATCAGAAAAGTGTTATTTCCACTAACTAGTAACTCACAAAAAAAGTGTAAATTTTCTTCACGTCTGAGCAATTTTGCTTAGTAGAGCAATTTTTTAATTGCTCACGTCTAACACAAAGTTAGGTGTGAAAAGCACAGAGGTTATACACAAAGAGATTTTGGATAACACATATGAGGACGGGACCTTTTAAGGGAATGGATTTGCAACCTTTACTATACTTCCAGTCCCCTGCTAGAGTAACCAATGTTCTTCTTTTCAGCTAAGAATTTAAGTGAAATGCTATAGACTGTGCTAACCCATGGCACCCCGTGGGTTAACTTGCTATTGTAGTTATTCTTTGACCAAAGTTCTGTCTGATATATTTTGCTAAATTGTCTAAATCCTGCTGTAGTATTGATTTCTCCCTTTAAAGGCTCTCACCCACTCAGTAAGCTCCAAGGATGCCTTGTCCCAGCTAAATGTTCATTCTAAAATGCAGCTGGGATATGTTATTCCTGACACCAGTATTACAATTCCTAACCAATGTTAGAGATACAAGACTATTTTAGAAACAGAAAGGGAAATGTTTCTTTACCACACAGAAATATACAGTAGTTCTTACAACCCTCAGATAATTGTTTTGCCCAAAGAAAGAGACTTTTTTCCTTATTCTATTGCTCCTTGAACACAGCTGGTTTTCCATTTATTGGGCACTTAACAGTAGCTACACTGAATTCATTAAAAGGACAGTATTGCTGTTATAATCCCAAGCCTGCAGAACTATTACAACTAATGAAAAGACACAAGTAGATGTATAGAAAAAGTAAATTAGCCATCCAGCTAACATGGTCTAGAGGTTCTCTTCTCACAACAGGAGTCTGCAAGATAGATTCTACATCAAGTCTTTCAAATTGCCTTAAAATCTTCACTGTTAATATTAAGACACATAACTACAGATCTTTGACAAATATGTCTTCTGAAACTACATCCTTAAACACACTTTTTTTTTTGGTGCTTTGCTGTCCAGTAAGTATATATCCTTAATTATCCCCATTTTCTTCAGTATAATTTCAGAGAAGAAAGTCTACTGCTTGAAGAAAAACACTTATTATGGTGCAGTATCACTGCTTCTTAGGTTAGCTTAGTCAGTTATTTTCTTCTATTATAATGCCAAATGTTATTTAGATTTCAGTCATTTAGTAATGCTACACTGAACTCATCAAGGATTCTGCAAAATTCCGTACCTAGTAGCTGCCTCTTCATTTTCATAATAATCACATATTGATATCCTTTTTACCCTAAAATTACACACACTGTTATTTAAAAAATATCTTAGTATCTTAACACAGTTAAAGAGATTATGGTGCAATGAACAGCAGTCTTCAAAAACATTCTTTTGTGTTAATAAGATACAGAAAATCTAGTTAAAATTCTTTCAGCTTTTAAGGAACCATAAGGAGCTTTGAGATGTAGAGCTTGACACTAACTTTTTAACAAACTCCCTTGGAGCTATCATCTGCATTAGTGAAGATATCTAGTTAAAGGTAGCACCCTACCCTGCTTTACAGAAATGTATCAGTCAATTTAAATGTTGTTATTAGCCACAGTTTGACAAAACTGCAATCAAGGATTTACATAACAAGAAGAGTTTATAATTTATTTATTCAGGACTTGGACTTCAATGATCTCTGTGAGTCCCTTACAACTCAGGGTGTTCTGTGATTCTATTTAAGTAAAATTCATTCCCCTCAGCCATGTACAAAGAATAGAGGCTGAATCTCTCCAACCTGAATATTATAAGCCTATAATGGAATCAAATGCACACAGTAGTGTTGAAAAAACACAGGTTCAGGGTAAAATGTTAAAATTCCAAACTAAATCTGCACTTCTTATTGTTTATAAGCAGTGGCCCTTGAGTTTAAGATTAAACACATTTGGAGAAAAAAAATGGTCACTAGTAATATGAAGTAAGTGTCAGATGGGAAAAAAAAAAAGAAAACTGAAACAAATAGTTTTATCTTTTTAATTTTTAACAAAACATTGTAGCAATCAAAATGGAACAATCCTATTTCTAGTGCATATAATAGCCAAAACCCAAATGTAAAGTCTAACACCTGGTGGCAGCAATTATAGCAATGGGCGTTTATTTTTTTACAGCACACATGGCAATGGAGGTGAGTTGTGTGTTTCCCTTCCTCTTCCTTCCTCCAGTTCCCCTATGCATGAGACAAAGTGAGTGCTCATTCAAAGCAGAATGAAACCTAGAATGGCTCCTCAATCAGATATAATATGGGCTATCTTCCTACCCAACATTAAGAATCCACTAGGGACAAAGAATTGGAATACAGCCTAGCTTGAGCTCTAGGAATAACGTTAGACAAGCACAAACACTGATTACTGATTTGGAGTTCTCTGCTGCAAATAAGACTGTTTCAATAATCCTAATGAAAATGAAAGGCAGATGAAAAAAAAA
>WEIV01031099.1:20295-40295 GCA_013390005.1 Calyptomena viridis
CTGTAGGGAAATGAGAGTAAAGCAGAAGCACACAAAAATCTCTCACTAAAGAATGCGAGGAAATTGTAAACCAGCTGAAATGAGGACTAATTCTTAAGCGATGGAGACAAAGTATTTCAGGTTTCAGATATTTGATTTTTAAGATAGAGACTATGACTTTTGCAGATTCTCTTAAGTCCTAATATTACTGCTGGCACAGATGGTCATGTTTGTGGAATGTGAGCATTTCTAATACAACAGGTTACATCTGGCCAAAGAGAAGGGGATAACACTGACAGTGTAAGGAAATAGCCCTTTTAAATTGGAGGTGAATTTTATCATTCTGCAAGAGAGTGCTACGAGCAGATTGCAGATTAAAGATATTTCCTTCTATATAATCTGCTTAAAGACTTTTCAAAGTTTCACTGTTTTGGTTCACTGTGGTTAAGGTTTCTGCTTTCTTCTTTCTCTTACTCCATCGTGCTTTCACACATTTTGGCTGGCAAACAAATACCCACAGTGATATCCACTGGCAGGGAACAAGCTGCAAGAATGCATCTCAACAGCAAATCCCTGTCAATTATGTTAAAACTAATTATAAATCTCTTTCCTGTAAAATCATAACCTTAGCTGAAAATAATCTGCATCCCAAATAGAACATGGTTACATTTTAAAAGAAGACTTTTCCCCAAGGTTAAATTTAATGTCTCAATTGCACATATTCTCAGAAAATGAATCGTTCAATTCCAGCAAGCAGTTTTAGTTTGGTTCATTCTAAATTCACACACCTTTACTAAAATCATCAGTGAAAATGAGGTAGTTCAGTTTTAGTACTAAATCATACTCTACACAGTATTGCACTTCCAGGAGCTACATCATTCTACAGTAACTATTTCATTCATCTGGTATTGTTACAGAGTGTAAATCAGGATTCATAAATGATCAGTTTGTATCCTTTGGGAGGGAGGGATTACATGTAAATAATCCCTTTAATGTACGCATTGCCTCTAAGCATTTCACACAGCAATAAATTCGTAAACTGAATTTGAGCAATTAAGAAATTAAATGAAACTAATAAAATGTGTATTTTAATATTTCTTGGTGGTTATTTGGGGATTAGTGAATATGAAAACAGCCACCCTCCTTCTGTATGAAAGTAAACTGCAGCACTTTGATAAACTCTGTCAGAAAAACTAAAAAGAGATTCAATCACAACTCCTCTTTTGAAATACTTCAATATCTTTCATTCCATGGCTGTATTATTAACTGCATTAAACTGTGAAGTTCAACTACTCATTTCAGATACAAATAATCACGTATCCTAGAGCAAATGAAAACAAGAAAAACTATCCCAGAACATACTACTTATAAAATGATTAACCCAAAATGTTTGAGGCAGGAAAGGCACCACGACAAATGGAACTTTGCTTCTCTCCTTTTCACACCACATCCACCTGCTCCCACCTCCCCAGAAAACAGGCATGGTTAAAGGGCAGCTTGAGCAGAAGTGGAATGAGAAAGCAAATGCACAGGAATAAACTCTAATAGCAGAAACATAGAAATTTATGGGCTTTATAGGGCAGGACATCTACCAGACCTGAGAAGTTAACGGTGAAGGAAAGTAAGGGAAATTCCAGTATGCTATCTATGACAATTACGTCACAAGAAGCATTGGCAAGGTTCATGATCACTGTCACTGAGTCCAGGCAAACAGAATTCTAGATATTCTACTAGGAATTTTACATACATTCTATTAAGGTATTAAAAAAAAACTAAAAAGAGAGGACTTTTTTTTTAAAAATAAAATTATTTTTTCTTTTTAATTCATTATTGTCACAAGATATTGCAAAGAAATCTGTATGTTGTCCGATTATGGACAGGGTTAACTACACCAATACTCTAAACATGAAAGATCAGAAGAAAAAGCAACTATATTTTCCTTTTCTGCATACCAGGTTATAGGAAGAGCTATAATCTAATTTGTTCTTCCTGCCAATCTTTAGCTGATCTCAAGATCATTCAAAATGATGCTATGACCTGGCTATACTGTGGACTATTATAGCAATAACAACAGAAATCCCTGAGAAGAAAATTTCAACCTCATTTTGACAGAAATATAGAGAAACCATGAACAACCCACTACCCAGAAGTGGCAGTTTAATAGCGTGCTTCATTTCAGCCTGTAGCCTAAAAAATACAGACTCTAAAAGGAAATACCAGACTTTCAGAAGATTCTGTATAATTGGATAGGCTGGTTTTTTTCATTAGCAAGTTTACTCCTCTTCAGATTTACAGCTCTGAATGTAACAAAATCTTTGACACATGATGCAGCCTTCAGAGGCTTTTTTCACCATTCAAATTAATTTCTTTTTAGTTACTGGAAACCGATTCAGGAGCACCTGCTGAATTTTAGCCTTCCATTTGCTGCTGGGAGAGCAGCCTTTTCAGGATCTTAGAGCTCAACAAAACACTAAGCATGTGTCTAACATTAAACCTGTGCTGCAGTTTCCTCAAGGTAAATGGGATGCAAATGAATGTTTGGTTGTTTTGCTTAATATGGATGATCTCATGCACCTTTGAACTGTTCTGTTGCCAGCTGCCAACTTCCACTTACCACTACCAGAGAAGTCAATTTTATAGGATATGGATTAGATAATTTTAAACTAATCTCTGCAAAAAAACCCAGTTCATTGGGAAAAAGTGTCTGCTAATGCCACCTCTGCAAGTTGCTTGATGGATGAAAGAAAGTGGGAGAAAAGCCCAAGGAACTCTAGCTGACAGTGTAGCCACACAGCTTACATTTTACTTCTACGATCATTTATAAAAACACAGCAAAATGAAGAGCACTGAGTGGTTTGTGCTCCTGTCATAATGTACAACCTCTCAGTACCTCGTGTACAATAATACCTCCATGAAAATCAAGTTGTATTGCTTCCGCTTCTTTGTACAACATTTTGCATGACTAGGAGCAGCAAGTGACAACACATTCTCCAGTAACTGAGATTGATTATTAGTGCTTCAGCACATCCATAATCATGATGCATGCAACATGGAGAGATGGAATTATTTTCATATACTGAACTGATTGGTAGAAAAATCTTCTTTTCTAACTGAACTGAATATGTATAGGATACATGGAATATGCTCGAGAGGAATGAGTATTGTGCTAGCTGTCGAAAGCTCTCTAGCTATACTCACGCCTTGTGTGGCTCTGAGCAAGACAAGTTGTGCATGCTGACTGCTTTTTCTACTCGTCAGTCACAGTGCTAACCACTATAAGAAACATAAATTTACCAGCAGTTACCACTCTGTAGTATCTGAGATACTATTGTTTTACTGTTAACAATAGTGAGAATCTGAAAGAAGAATGAGAAATGAGTGGCAGAAAGTATGGCAGTTGTAGGTCTGGATTTAATTTCAGTAACATTGGTTTTACAGCTGGGTAACTGTACTGTCTTCAAAAGAACTGCTACGGATTGTTACTAATGAAGAGATTGTGGAGTGTGTGCCTCCATATCTGCTTACAGCAACAGGAAACAGAAGATTCTTTAGAAGAACAATGGGTTAGCCATTTTTTTTTATTTTAAAGCATATTAGAGAATTTTTTTTTAAATGTAATTTCCAAAAAATCTCAGAGGACTTAATATTCTAAAGAAGTCATTGTTATACCATAAAATCCTGGAAATTATAAAAAATCTTGGATATTGGATATTTGTATTTTGTAACTTTGCAGTTTGGTGAATAGCAAAACTATTTTGAAGTTCAGGTGACTTTTCTAAATCAGAACCATCACATCCTACTGGAGGATTCATCCCTGGGAAACAAGGAAGTATTTGCCTTTTCAAAGCAGCATATCAGTACCCTTCGCTATTCCTCCCATTCTGAACAATACTGTCTAATTGTGGTATTATTGCAACAACAAATGTTAGTGCAATGGTAAATCTCTTTTCATTCAATGGATAAAACAGCACTTTCGGGTTGTGGAAATGGACAGTGCACTGTAAACTCATTAATGATTAAGCAGTGATTAATTAAATGCTTTTTAAGGTGAAATATAGTTACAAATAGCTCAGCAACAGAAAAAAGCAGTAATATATCTATGCAATAATGAATTCTCTATATTAGCATTAACGCAACAAATTGCAGATAGCTGAATAAGCATTTATATTATCCATTTTCTCTAGATATTAAGATACATATATCCCAGCAAGTAAGATTAGAAGTGAAGTATAAAATACAATATGACAATCACCACACTGCACTAGATTTTATAAAATAATACACCAAGAAGAAAGATAAATACAATGCAATTTGATAGCAACATTGGAGTATGTTTTCCTCTGGACTAATGCATATGATAGCTCCCTCTCCATAACTTTTACATATCACATGACTTCTGAATATTGAACTGCTTTGGCAGAAATTCTATATTCATTCCCAATCCGTTTTACTTTAAATTTTAGTTCATGTATCTCAAGAACAGGCATAGAAATGGAAAAACCTTCTGAATAAAGTGTTCTATATACTAGTAGAAAGGGGAGAAGGAAAACTTATCTCTAATAGTGAATCCAATAGAATAAAAAGTCTTTCAATTACTGTACACACATATATATATACACGCTGCAGCATGTAACTCATTTAGCATAGGTTACCAAAAAGAATCCATGAAATTATAGCCATTTTCATTAAACTGTTGGCATCAGTGGAGGCACTTTCAATTTAGTCCAGTGTGGGACTGCAGAATGAGATTCAAATTACCCTTTCAGGAAACATTATAAGAGAAGTCTTTGCAGTGTCTCCCCAAAGGCCAGGGTCAACTTTTCAAAAGCAGCCTTTGATTCTGGTTGCTCAGCCTGAGACAGCTCTTTGGAAAATTTTGCCATGGTATTAAATCCTTAATACCTTTATGTTAGGCAGCTATCAGCTAGAGAGTTTTCGTATTGGGGCAGGGTGGGGGCTTGTAGCCCTCTGCAGCTGACACAAAGTGGCACCTAGTCTGTCAGGAGCAAGTATATGCAAGGTAGCTAACACTAGGAATGGGTATTAAATGGATATCTTTGGACATCTGCTTTTGCTCAACTCAGCTCCCATTCTCTCATACCTTTGGTTTTATTTTTTCTTCATCTTGTACAGAGTTTGCCCACGGCAGTTCTTTGCAGTGCTATATAACCTGAGAAGGAATTAAGGATCTTTGTACAAGCCTTTCTGACCCTGTGCTAGGCTGGAAGGGGAGCCCTTCCAATGTTCTAAGAAACATGTAGCTTAAATGCTGAGTGAAACTATGGTTTTGTGGTAGGAAGCCTCCAAATTAAGCTAGATACTCCTACAGCTTCTGTCTTTAAGAATGCATCAGAATGGATTTCATCAGCTACATATAAGGAAATTGGGGTACTGGCTAACAGATCAAGTTTCACAGCTTTCTCAAACTACTTTCTAAAACATATTTGTGTTTTACAAAATTGAGTAACAGAAGAAAAGATTCTAAAGTTCCTTTGGGAAAGAGGAGAGATTTCTCATTCACTTTCCCTTAATCACTGTGGAAAATATTCTGAGAACCTCTCCTTTGTTTAAATGATTATTCTTGCATTTCAAGCCAGCCCATATCTTTCTCAAGTCATTCTTAGGTCTTCTGTACTTCCCATCTCGAATTCTCTCTCTTTCCTTCAGTGTCTTTTTATGTCCCTCTGGAAAATTCCATCGTTTTTTATTGCTACTTAGAACTGGAGGTCACTCCAAGTTTTGAAAGGCACAAAAGCCCTATATTACTACATTCAAGCATAACAGCTAAAAGGCGAGAGCAAAATATAGCTGCCAAGATGTTTATCTTCTGTTATGAACTATGAGGAAGACAAGAAAATAAGAGCACATAGAAAAGCAAAGTCTGAAGCTTCAGAGAAAGACAACAATTATACATGATGCAAACAGATACTGTCTCCAAATAAATGCCTGCCTCTTAAAAATGATTAGTAATATTGATCACTTAGAGTAATACAGAGTCAGATTATTTCAGGATTAACAAATGTGTTGGTGGAGTGGGACATGCTGACTGTTCTGGCTGTTTTACAGCTATTTTTGTGCTCTTCCTTCTATGCTAAATTAGCCACCTGCTCACATCTCTAGATCCTAAATGTTGTGTATTGCATAAATATGTTGAGCTGAAACGTTTGTTTCTGTGAGTACTTGTACATCTATACGACTAATGAAATGGAGTCAGATGATTCAGCATATTGGGTTGTCCTCTGGATAATCTGTATCCTGCTACATTAAGGACAAGCCTCACAGTTTGTATGCCACTCCTTCTAATCACAACATTAATGTTACATCCTGAGAATCGACATTAAGATTTATTGACTCTCCATTTGGCACTTTACTTTGTCAAGGCACACTGATATTATAGTAGTTTTTGAACTTGATACCAGACTTATTACAGTATCCTGTTGTCAGCAATCAGTAAGCCTTTTGCAAACATCTTGGCACATCCTTTTATCATTATAGCTCTTGTCCTAAGCTACAGTCACAATGTTTGGAAGTGAAAATCACCTGTTAGCTTCTACTGTGGAATAAATTTCTTTCCTCCTGCACAAAAATCTGTTATTCTTGAAGAAGGTGTAAATCTAGCTTAGTACTCCATTTGTTTTCCAGCAGCAAAACGAATGGCCTTGTTTCAATTACATTTATAGTAAAAAATATAGCATTTACAGTATTTGAGTAAAGTGACTTTGGTTGTTTTATTTATGAATATCGATTTCTGCATAAAGATACCATTTCTGCTTTACTCTTACTTTTTTGGTGAATGAGCACTAATGTTGACTCTTAGATGAGCCACCGCAGGCACTGCATAAAATACTGCTGAGACTGTAAGAAAGCTCTTGTCATGCTATTTAGCAACACAATACCAACAAGAATCAGAATGGAATATTTCTCTCCGAGGGTTAGTTCTTACATACATTGATGTCTACAAAAGTTTTATCATCAGAAATCAGCAAGCTTTCAATCAGACTTTTTAACAGTAAGCTTTGGAGGAAAGTTTACTGTAAGGAAAAAAGCTTATTGTAAGGAAAAAATCCTCTAAACCCTATTGACATGCAAAGGTTGTGACTCCTTTCTTCTTGACCACTTTCAGGTAGTTCAAGTGTTTTACTTTGCATTTCTTCAAATATTAAAAGAACACAAATGGCTCCAGAGCATCAGTATATTAGGTGCTCCAACACTATACCTGAAAGAGGCCTTCCTAGCGTAGATCCTATGTTTTCTTTCTGTGGTTTACAGCTGCCAGTGAGGTGCAAATTAGTATTATATGGGCTGTTTTCCCTCTGTTGATCATATTGTCCCACTAGAGACATAGCAGAAATCACCAATCACACTTCAACTACCTTCCTGACTTCCACCATCCACAGCCTCATCCACGTTTCCCTCAAAAAACCCCAACCAACCAACCAGCCAACACCAAATAAAAAAACCCACACCAAAATACACAAAAAACCCAGATCCACAAACCTGTGGGGATTTTAATTTGACGAGTTTTGCACATTCGAAGAAAAATGTTGCACTTTTTACTTCTCCAGATTTAATAGAATCAAGGTTAAATATGGAGCTAAATTAAGTTACTTTTCTTTGGGGGAAAAATGTTCAAGGGATAAAGTAGCCCAAAATCTCAAAATTCAAACACATAAATCAAGCCAAGATATAGCTAGTCCATGATGCATAGATGATTTTGATTTTAATAGAACAGAATATAGAGTGCCTTTCATATTCAAAGCACTCTGTAGAGTAAATGGACTAATTGTATTCAAATGTGACATCTACTAGGCATTCAGAAATAACTCAAACATTGAATACTGGGTATTTTTAAGATGGAATATGCTTTACAGGGCTCTATCTGTCTGTCTGTCTGTCTATTTATTTTACTTTAGTTTATTTATCATGTATCAGAATGCCCTGGAAGAAAATGTCTGGCCAGAAATGAAATATGTGGGCCTCAGTTTTGTCTTTTCCAACATTGGCAGTGGTTTGAACTGTCTCACTGGTTTACAATGCATGTAACAATACAGAGTAAGAGTTATTCAAGAGTATGTATATCTACTTCTGTTGCAATGTTTGAGTTCTGAAGCCAATTCAGCATGAAGATGAATGTAAATAAAGAAACAAACAAACCTGTTAGGATTAAGTTTTATCAAGTATTCTACAGATTGGGATAGATTGGTTTGGGTTGGACAAGAAAACTGTAGATCCATCTGCTGTGCCATCAATTAAAGAATGGAGATCTGCAAATGTGATGCAGTCGATTGCTTCCTATTAAATGCTCAACTTTTGGAGACTCACACAATGACCTGGGAGCATGTATATTCTCCCAACTCTGACATTTCTACTTGGCAGCCATGTTATTTTATTAGCATAGTGTCAGCAAACTGGATGTGTTGCTTTGAATTTCATCCATTATCCACTTTATTACGAGTGCAGTATCTCACAGACCATTTAGAGTACTGACTTGACCTAGTTAGAGAAGAGCAAGGAAAGCAAAAAAGTAACAAAGCATTAGTAAATATCTGCAGAAAGTCTTGGGGTGTTAGAAATGGCCCAGTCCACACAGAGTCGATGTAAGACACAGCACTGATAGTTACGATGCTGCACTTAACTAATCTGGTTCAGTAGCTCATTTTCTAATTTCTATCAGCAAATATATAATGACTCCTAGTAACTTATCACATCCTTTAATTTAGCTTGAAAAATCTACATTAAATAAAAATTACTACTAAAAAAAGATGAAAACTTATCAAATGTAAAATTAAATTAAGAGTCAATCAAAATCCAACTGTGAATTTATCATTTCAATGAATTTCAATGAATGGTTTAAAATCTGTTTGAAATCTATTTGAAAATGAATATGTAAAAATACAGACATATCTCTTTTTCAAAGATAGTATTGTCAGATGTATTCTGTGCATTATAATTCATGAACAGGGTAGATGACTATTTGAGAAGTATTAAAATGAACTGACTTTTCAATACAAGTGTCTGGACAATAAGTTTTTCTATTCTTGGCAATTCAGAAATGTAGACAATTGTACTAGAAAAATAATATGTATTGTAATATTCATTGTACAGTAGTAGTATAGTAAGTGGCAATTCTGGACATTACAAGAGACACAAGGATTATTTTCTGTGATTGCACAGAGAATACTTGGATTTCTTGTGAAGCTTTTGCATTGGAAATGAGATTCATCAGTCTGAACAGGGCAGGGTTAGAGCCCTTAGCAACATGCTTATTTTGTAGAAGGTCACTCAATAATAACTTCCTCTGCCCTCCAAGCTTATTAAGACTGACTGGCATATATTAATGAAAACACCTGATTCTCCAACCATAAAACCCAGACAAAGACTTTATTTTAATATTAAGAAAGGAACCCTTAATTAGCAGGGTTTCAAAAATGTCAGCTTCTTCTATTAGCTGTTCTGGTCCATCAAAGCCATAATCCCTACTGTCAAATTTCATCACATGATAGACAGTTTGCTGGCTATCTTTTTTTTTTTTAACTGATCATACTGACTGAAGCTTTTTATTTTGCCATCACATTTAACAAGTTTGCATGCATTTCCTTGTTACATTGCTGATTTTACTCCTTTCAAAGTCTGCCTCTGTCAGCTAAAAGAAAAAAATCTGGGGAAACATAAAATATTACATATTGATACACAGACATATAATTAAAGACTTTTGAGGAGAGTTCTAATTCATAATATTGATTCTTTTCTAGGGCATGCAAATGTGCTTCTGTGAAAACACGAATAAAAAACACCATTCACAGAAGAATTTCAATTTCAAGTATGTTAAGAGAAAAATATAACAAATGCTTGAAACATTGTGAAGACCTTTGGAGATGCATGTACTTTAGAATTAACCCACAATACATCTTCATGCTGCATGAAATTTGTTAAAGCAGATATTGCTTGCACTGCCCTTCAAAAGAACGATTGTGTCAAATTTAACTGAAATAAACATACCAATTTAAAAGGATTTATATTCTAACTTCACTCAGCATTTCCTTGTTTATTAAACACTCACATTCACAGGAAACCAAATATACTTCTTTTGCTTAAAGAAAGAAACAGAAAATTACTGTCCTGTCACAGACTTCTAAACTTCCCATCTCTACTGTCCCAAAAATGGTCTGTGGATTTGATAAAGCTGTATTTTCAAAACCAGCACACAGATATTCAATTCACCTATGTAGATTTTCTCTTCTTTAACTAGAAAAGGAAAAATTATATAGAATTTGTAGGATGACACTGTAATTAGATAAAGTACACTCTTTCATGCCTGTTTTTTCTCCAAATATTTTCTTTTAAAATTTTAGATTTCTTTACTAGTAACTTATGCAACACTGCATATATAATAAGTGATACAATAAAAAGAAGGAGTCTTGGTATTGAAGATATAACTGTATCCAGGTAATAAAAAGAATTCCCAGTATTCTGAAAAAAGAAGAAATTTTTTGAGTGGAAGAGTATGAGTAACATTTGTATTTTAAAGTAGGAGAGAGAGAGAGTCTGAAAAAGAAGAGCAAGGTATGCTGAAGCTAAAAAAATGAGATGTATGAGCTTCTGCCAAGAATTGGAGGTGGCATGAGAAGCACCAGAAAGCCAAAATCAGTAAAGGAAATGGAGGTAATCTGAGAGATCACTGTGAGAACCTAAAGAAAGTGAAGGGGAGTTGTCAGAAACAAACAAATGTTGGGATCATAAGAGTCGTATAGATTAGTAAGAAAAAAGCATAACAGTCACAGTTTACTCAGACCAAAGCAAAAAATGAGACTGAGATTGGATCAAGAGGGGAAGATTAGAGCAATGCAGGTAACCAAATGATTAAGGAAAAGACACAGGACCATTTTGGATTGTTTCAGATCTAAAATGCACTTGGACTTGTATTGTGGGTATTATGGAAGGTATGGAGATGAAAACATGATAGCGAATCTGGCTAACAGGATGACAGTGAATTTCAAGGTGTGACAGAGAAAGACGAACATTTAAAATGTTCTTTATGGATGTACTTTTGCAGTATTTGCCACTACAGAAAAGCAGATAGGAGGGAGGTTTTGCAGCCTCATAGATGCATACGGATGAGTCTGCAGACTCAGAGAGGCATACAGCCCTGAGTTGTGAAGACAAAAGACACCTTTAGAACTGGGTGGTATTTTTAACATTCGAAATTTCTGAAGTGTCTGCATGTTACATCACCTAACACATGTTACAAAAAAATAGGCAAAAATTCACTTCTGCTTAGACTGAGATATAGGCAAGAAATACAGATGGAGATGATTGAAACACAACTGCAAGGGTCAGTAAGAAAGAAAATACTCACAGAAGCAGTAGAAAAAAAATCTGGGACTCAAAACTATAGAGGCTTATGGAAATCCTTGGCAGAGATGAGAGGGAAATGGTGAAAATGGAACTGAACTCAAGAGAAAAATCAGCAGAACAGAGGGAAACTAAGAGCCAATCAAAGAGACATGGGGAGAAATCAGTGACATAACCACGGAGAAGTGCAAAAACTAAGGAAGGAAGTGGAGCTTCTGGGGGAGGATGACAAATGTAATGCAGACAAATGCAATAAAAGAAGAATAGCAAAAATATAGGTGTCCATTAACTGACTTGCTAGCTATACCTTGGTTATGTAACTCAATGATAGTCAGTAAAAATACATTCCCTTCCTACATCAGGAAACTAATTCCAGTTCTTCACACTGTGGAATTCTTCCCACTGCTAATAATCGCATAGAACTATATGTGTTAATACAGGCTCCTTGTACCACTATCTTTCTGGAGGTTCTGCTTAGATTTACTTTGATGCTTCCTGATTGCCTATATCTAGTGTAAATGACAAGTATGTTTCTTATCTGAATTTACAACTAGCCACTGCATTATTTTTAGCAACTTTAAGTGACTATAAATATTTACTCATGTGATTTTTTTCTCTCATTTAATTAATTTAGTCATGAAACTCAGTATTTAGAACAGAAGAGTTCCTTGCTTTTTCAATGATACATCTAAGGAGTGGAACAACAGTGAGTAGCATCAAGATCATGACACCAACACACAAAGTTCAGCTCTCTCTCCAGCATCATTCATAATACCTAATAAATAAAAAATACTTAAAAGAGGGAGTTCTATTAGTTTTAGGCTCTGAGCAATCTTTATCTTGTAAGGTATCTGACAACTGATCTTAGTTTTGAAAATCTTAGTTTTAATCTTTGTTTTTTCTCTAATTACATCCAATTAAATATGTGTCTATGTTTAAAACATCCATGACCCAGTCACTGTTTGGACTCCGTTGCCTCTGTGATGGGGCAACCCTGGATGTATGTATAGACAGGAGAATGAGATGCTGGAAAGCAAGGCCACGGAAAAGGACCTGGGGGTTCTGGTTGGTGGCAAGTTGAATATGAGTCAGCAGTGCCCTGGCAGCCAGGAGGGCCAACTGTGTCCTGGCGGCATCAGGCAAAGCATCACGAGCCGGTTGAGGGAGGGTCCTGTGCAGGGCTAAGAGTGGAACTCAATTACCCTTATGGGTCCCTTCCAACTCAGCAGATTTTGTGATTCTGTAGAGTAAAATATATAAAACATGCTCCCTGCTTCAAGCATTTGTAACAAGAAAGCAGATATTTTTAGGCTTTTCCCTTTCTCTTATTCATTATATTTTTTTCATATTTTTATATGAAATGGTTCCTTTGTTTTCATTTTATTCATCTCTCTCAGCTAGTGCATGCCAGCATTTGTTTTACGCAACAAATCACAGTGAAGGTCTTTTTGTTACTTCTTTGAACATCCTGCTCCTCTGTCAGCACACAGACTGTATCTATCTTGTACCATTCCCATCCTGAACATGGGGTCAATTCCATTGGTATCATATAGGAACATAAAACAAAGAGGGGAAGAAGGAAAAAAGAGCAAGAGAGGCTTTTCTGATCAACAGGATTTAGATGTTATGTTTGTGGCTAAGGCTATTATATTGCATGGCCAGGTTTTCTAGTGGAGGGGCTACAAGGGTGGCTTCTGTGAGAGGCTGCCAGAAGCTTTCACCATGTCTGACAAAGCAAACCCCAGCCAGCTCCAGGATGGACCCACTGCTGGCTAAGGCTGACCCAATCAGTAATGATAATAACAACTTTATGATAACATATTTAAGAAGGAGAAAAAGTTCTTGCGCAGATAAAGATTGTAGCCAGAGAAGAGTGGAGAGAGAAAATGTGAACAACAATGCAGACACCAAGGTCAGTGCAGAAGGAGGGGAAAGAGGTTCTCCAGACACCAGAGCCGAGGTTCCCTTGCAGTCCGTGGTGAGGACCATGGTGGAGCAGCTGTTCCCCTGCAGCCCATGGAGGTCCACAGAGGTGCAGAGATCGACCTGCAGCCCATGAAGGAGCCCACACCAGACCATGTGGAGGCTGGAAGGAGGCTGTGACCCCTTGGGAAGCCCAAGTTGGAGAAAGTCCTGGCAGGGCCCACTTGACTCGTAGGAAGAGGAGCCCATACTGAAGCAGGTTTTCCCGGTAGGACTTGTAGCCCTGTGAGGGACTCATGCTGGAGTGACCTCTGCTTGAAGGCTACACCCCATGGAGAAGTGATCCACATGGCAGCCGTGTCTGAAGAATTGCTGCCCATGGGATGGACTCACACTAGAGAAGTTTGTGAAGGACTGTCTCCCATGGGAGGGACTCACGCTGGAAAAGTTTGTGAAGGACTGTCTCCTGTAGGAAGGATCCAATGGGAAGCAGTGGGAAGAACTCTTGTCTCTGAGCAGTGGCAGAAACAAAAACTGATGGTAACCCTCACTCCCTGTCTTCCTGTGCTGCTGTGTTGGGGAGGAGGTAAACTTGGAAGGAGGGTGGGAGGGAGAAAGGTTTTTCTCATTCTCCTGCTCTGATTCTGTTATCAATAAATTTAGTTAACACCTCCACTTGGAGTCTGTTTTGTCCATGATGTGATCAGTAAGTGATCTCTCCTGGTCCTTAACTCAACTCATGAACACTTTGTTATATTTTCTTTCTGTCCAGTTGCAGAGAGGCGTTAGAGAGTAGCTTTAGTGGGTATCTGGCACCCCAGGTCTAAGAATGTTCAAGAACTGATATGTCTTGCTAGTCATCACAACACATTCATAGAACAATCACATAAAAGGGGAAGACTAAGGGTCCCTAATGTATCAATAATTAAGAAATTCTCCAACACCTGTCATCATGGTTGCCATGACAAAGAAATATTGTCAGGCGTCGATTGCACTTTATGTCCATGATATCCTCAGTATTCTTTCTCATTATGCTCAACATTTGAGCTGCTTTTGCACAATTTCAGAGAACTACCCATAGTGACTCCAAGATCTTTTTCCTGAAATGTAACTATTGCTCTAATTGAGCATGTTAATAGTAGTGTCTGCTATCCATAGAGCTCTCTTTGATCCAAAAGGCAGAAACAAGAGCAGAATGACAAATGGTTTCTGTCATATTTTAGGTATGACAGTGTTCAGATGTTCTATAGTCATGCTTTTAACTTCTGCTTGGAAAACTGTATGGTGCTGCCTTGCTGCTGGAATCCAGATGGTGAATCACAACATGGCAACTTGTATGCTTGACTGGCACTTCCAAAGCCTCTATTCAGCATGATGATAGCATTTTATTGTAGGCTGTTGTAAATCATACCGGGTGTATATGTGTGGTTTATATCAGATGCAGCTAGAAGAGTGTATTTATGGACTCACAGTCCCTGGATACTGCAAGGGATAGTGATTCCTAGTTGAGGAACTTAAGGGAGAATAAGGCACATGGGCAGAAGGATAACATAAGGATGCAGAGAAATGCATACAACTGATTTTTTTCAGTTGCCACAATTTTGAGTCAGAAATTCTGGGTTGCCTTCTTTAGAGCAATATACTTTTGTGGGTTGGAATAATCAGTTTTTCACTGACAGGCAAGAAAATTCAAAACTCTTCAGTTGGAAAAGAGTGTTATAATCACTGACTGGAAAGTCTGCCTGCTGGCAAGGTAAGCTATTATTTTTGTATATAGTGTGCACAATTAATACTAGTGTATTTGGACCAATTTGAGCTGCAAATAAAGCTGTAGTCTTTCTTTGCCAAAAAGAGTGAATATCAAGCCATCAGGATTTGCATCTTGGGAAAGGATGGAAAATGAACATGCCAAAGATAAAACGAAAAATATATTGCTTTAAATTAATGGTAAATCACTGAATTTAAGAGATAGGGAATTAGGTTCATTGATAGTTCAGTATGGCATTTTGTTCCTTGACTTTTCTATTACTATAGGAAAGAACTAAAGGGAGCTAAACGAGATGTTGATGTAAATATCTAATTAGCCTTTTGCAGTCCAAAAATAGCCATAACCCAAGATTTCCTATGAGTACAGTCTCTACTCGAAGTGTAATAAAATTCTTACATTTCAGAATTTATAGGCGTTTAGATGTACAGATTACACAGACTGTAGCACATGGTATGTAGCCCAAAATATTAAATATATTGCTAAGGATATACAAATCTTTGATTTCCTTTTTCAAACTTGATTACATTTTTACACTTCTCTGCCACAGACTCTTCACTAAATTGTGAAACTGCCCTGTAAGTATTTTTACACATTAAACTGACTTTTCAAAAGCAAGCAGAAGCTTGGAGACAGAAGCTGTACAACATGTGCAGCCCTATCTATGATTTAATTCTCTTTCCTGCACATAAGGTTCTCCTAATGGATTTTTTCAAGTACTTGAAGCATACAGACAACCATACACAGAGAATGCTTTGGAGGTAAGTTTGTGCATGAAAGAATCATCTGCATTGTTATCAATTAAATTGCCATCAGTACTGCAGGCACCTCTGGCAGGATTCCAGTCTCCAATGGGGTTGGATTGACTCACAGTCCCAGAAATAAGGGTCAAACAGATTCTCACCTTTGTAGCACTGATAGAAACCCTATATAAATCACTTGATATATAAATATTTATTTAGCAACAGCTAGCTAGTCAACAGCATGGTTTGGTCTGCACATATTTCATAAAGCAGATGGTTTACATTTTCTGAACTCAAGGCAAAAGTCAACACTACGTGACGTTCACTATTTAACAGGGTTTTTTGACTACTAATATGTCATAATTGCCAGAGTTTCCACAAAGCAAACAGGTTAAGCCCTGATCTTTCCCAAATTCAAGAATACTTTCTTAGCATTATATTATCTGTGTCAGCTTCACAAAACGATTACAGTTTCACTTTTCCTTTGTGCCTGCAACAGTTCCCCATTATCCTGATAAGTGGGCAGTCATTTCATTTCTGTCTGTATAGATAGAGCTGTGAAGGAGAATTAGATTTCAACACTTATATAACGAAGATTAATTGATTGATTAGATTATTAATTAAAGTTTCCATTAAGTTCTCTTTTTAAAAAGCACAGGATCGTGGATCCCCAGGGTTTTTCCTAACCCTTGAAATCATAAACAAGAAAATGCATAACTAAACACTGTACCTTATCTGGTGAAGAATAATTAAGCCAGTGGATGCATTGTTATGAAGGAAAATTTTTTTTTTCCCCCTCTACAAACCTTAGGAAAAAGAAAGGGTGTTTTGGGCTCTCCCCACTGCAGTAGAGGAATGGCCACCTAAAGTAATATTTTAAACACAGGCGTACACATACGTTTGCCTGTTTGTGTGCATACATGAACCTCTGTTTGATGTTTATATGCTATACCTTTTCAAGAAAAGAAAAAGAAGTAAAAACATGACTTATGTTGTTTTAGATTTGAACTGTTGTGGTCTCCCTAGAAGTTCCAGTCACATAATGTTTGAGAGATCTGTGGAAAAATAAAAACAGCAAGTGGCCTTTTAGGTAACCCATAATTAAAAGCAATTTTGAGCTGTCTTTTCAGGGAAGCTACCCAGGGGAAGTATTTGCTACCTGTTTGACCTTCACAATTGTGAGTCCTTGGCAGTGTCAGCGACCCTCTGAACTGAATTCAAAACTAATCTCTAACAGAAAAAAGAGAAACAGAATTCATGTAAATCATATTAATTCCAACATTTCCCCAGTGAGCTGGGTATAAACTACAGCCTAATTAAATATTTTTTAACGATGTGAGTAATTTTTGCCAAGGGGCGGATTCAGGCGAAAATTTAATATGAGATCACAAAAGCTGTTCCCAGCGTTGATTCTGTAAATTAATGACTATCTGCCTTATGATAAAAACATGCTGCCAAGAATGAAAATGAAGTCAGCAAAGCCTGCTCTATTTGTCTAACAACCAAATATACAGAATGCAAAACTTTAAAGGATATGGAAAATTTCCATTGTCTGTATGATGTATTTCTGATAAAGATGCATGACACTGACTGCATAAAGCTGCTTTATATTATACAAGACTATCAACTCTTATTGGTTATCACTAATATTGTGTTAGCTAGTGCTATGAACTTTAGTGAGACATTGCCAAGCACCAAGATCAAAATGCTGAGAGGTATTTATTTATGTGTGGGTAGGATAATGAGCTGTGACCATTTCATAAACCGGGTATCTTGAACACAGAGTGAACACTGCACAATTTCTCAGAGTTGTTCACAAAAATCCATCCATCTTCCCTAACACTTAAAAAGACCTTATCATTGTAATATCTGGGCACCAATCTCAAGCGCTTGTCATAAAGAAAATGCCATTAAACCAATGTTATTAGTGTTTTCAAATATTAAATGCATAAACATTAAGACTATGATCAAGAAAAACTGTGTAAAGAGACAGGAATTACTCATGCATCAGTCTGACCAGCTTTTTATCATGATTGGGAAATTAAACAATAAGCCTTATGTGACTAACAGGTTGCTTTTTAAAGTATAGTACTAGAACAGATATTGAAGATATTCAAATGCAAAATCTTCTGTTTAACCAATAAAAGACTCCTTGCTCTTTGTTCTTCTCATGCTAACCTAACTTGTAACAAGATAGTTAACACCAAAGATGACAGGTGACTAATACTTTGGTAGCAAGAGGCCAGCCCATTGTAAGGACTTTGCAGCCTTATTTATTTAAATTTCTGCCCATGCTGGCCACTGAAACTGAATTTACAGCTTTTCAATTAGAAGGTCATTCTGCACTAACTAGCATGCCATTGCCTCATTATAATCATAAAATTAGTGGGAAAAGATTAGCATGAATAATATGAAAGAGCCAATCTGAAAGGGGAAGGGGTGCGATTTTCTTGCTTCTTCAGAGATGGGAATAAATCTTGCTGTTTAGAAACAAATATTTTGCTAATAGTGCATGAGTCTCATACGAAATAAATACTTTACCATTTTTTCTCTACTTCATGACAAATAAATTGTTCATTTTCTGTAAATTAACCTTGACAGATGAAAGGACAGTTTACAACTCCTGAACAGTGTAACTTAGGGCACAGCTTTATATGAAATGAAATGTGTGTGTGAGATTTTATGTTTCAAAGCATTGCGATAGATCTTATATATTTCTTAATTTGAACTTAGTCATACTACCTCTTTTTGTAAGTGTAATTATATAATTTAAAGCTTTTAAATGAAAACAATAAATCAGAGAACCAGTTAATATAAAATATATCTTAGGGTATTAATTAATTTGCTATTGAAAAGAGAGAATGTCATTGATACTTCAATATGCCTGTGAACAAGCTGCAAATGATGAGTCAATGGTATACAGAAATGTAGACTACACAAAGGATAAAGACTGTTACAACTGCCCTCAAAACATTCAGAGAAACTACTCAATCTACCATGTACAAGCCACAGAATGTGCAGTCTTCCAAACAGCTATGAAGCTACACAATATAGAGAGGAAAAAAAACCACAAACCACAAAAATGTGATACACTTTAGAATTACAAAAATGTTTCTAACTCATTATTTAAAATATATTCTATTTAAAGAAAACCTGGAAATCATCCCAGTTTCAGTCTGAAAAACACAGATCATCATGAAGGCAAAATTATTAATTTTTGCTCAACACCGGTAATAAGTTCACAGAATCAGAGAATATGCTGAGTTGGAAGGGAAAAAGCAAGGATCATTGAGTCCCACTCCTAGCCCTGCGCAGGACCAAACGCTTCTTGAACTCTGTCAGGCTTGGTGCTGTGACCACTTCCCTGGGGAGCCTGTTCCAGTGCCCAACCACCCTTCGGGTGAAAAACCTTTTTCTAATATCCAACCTAAACCTCCCCTGACACAACTTCAGGCCATTCCCTCAGGTCCTGTCACTGGTGACCACAGAGATCAGTGTCTGCCCCTCCTCTCCCCTTCAGGATGGGAAAGTTGTAACTGCAATGAGGTCTCCTCTCAGTCTCCTCTTCTCCAGGCTCAACAGACCAAGTGACTTCAGCCACTCCTCACAGAACTTCCCCTCAAGGCCCTTCACCATCTTTGTTGCCCTCTTTTGGACTCTCTCTAAGAGCTTTATATCTTATATTGCAGTGACCAAAACTGCCACAATATTCAAGGTGTGGCCTCCCCAGTGCAGAGCAGAGCAGGACAATCCCCTCCCTCGACTGGCTGCTGATGCTTTGCCTGATGCTCCCCAGGACATGGTTGGCCCTTCTGGCTGCCAGGGCACTGCTGACTCATATTCAACTTGCCACCAACCAGAACCCCCATGTCCCTTTCTGTGGCACTACTTTCCAGCATCTCATTCCCCAATCTGTATGGACATCCAGGTTTGCCCCATCCCATGTGCAGAACCCGGTACTCAGCAGTCACTGATGAACACATACACAGACATATCCAGTTAAGTGACAGCCCTGATCTGTGTTTTGGCTGACCTGCTTGAACAGTTTAAAGAGCCATGCTGTCACCCAAATTGAGAAGTTGAGGCCCATTGTTAACATAGTCCAACTGAACATATTTCTTATGCTCTCACCTGTTTTATTTGCCAGAAATGGAGACAGTCTTAATGGCGATTTGTTCCACACGTGAAAAAGTCAGAAACTCATCCATTGCTTTCCCCACATGACAAAAGAAGAAAAA
>WEIV01031102.1:0-10175 GCA_013390005.1 Calyptomena viridis
CAGTTTCTTATGTTTATTGTGTAATAGTAAAGAGGTTTCTTTTTTTAATTTTAGTGCATTATGATCACAGTTTGTATTTCAACTAGGACAAATCCATTACACTCAGGATCAGAAGTGGTCACTAAAGGTATCTGAAAATTTAGGCATCACAGTCATCTCTGATATGAGACTGTGTTCACGAAGAGGATTCTCCCATTAATGTGTGTTTTTCTGCTTTTGCATCTCAGTGACCTCTTTTTAGAAATTCAGTCACTGTTACGTTAGTCCAAAGACTGATACAGTAGTCCTCGAACTGTATTCTTCCTTTTTAGCCAGTTATTTTCGGCCTGTAGAGGTTCTGTGATGCATGTTCATTCAACTAACTTCATCAGTCTCAAGACTTTCTTGAACATACATTAACAACTCTTTGTAGGTGCTTCTTGTGGTCTATTTTAATTTAACTCATTCCTGGATATTATACGTCTCAATGCTGACCACGTTCTTTCAGTTGTGCCAGACATGCCTGTTCAGTTAATATTGTCAATTAGAGCCAAGCATTCAGTTTTATTTATATATCTTTTTGGTATCTGAGTGGAAACGCAATGATTTTTTGATCTTGATCTGCTCGGATGTTTTTAATTGGTATTTAAACTGAACTTTTTCTTTGCTATTTAAGGCCTGAATGCTCTTAGCTTTGCTGTCTTCTCTTTTCTTGAAAATGTTTTATTGCTCTCTTCCCTGAAAGTTGTGTCCTTCCATGCTTGCCTCTTCTGTACTAGTCTGTATTCCCCTTAGTTTATATCACTCGTCTCTCCTCTGGTATACTTGAATGACAATGACTCAGCTTCCCTTTTGGTTCAGCTGAAATCCATCCTTTCCATATCAGCTCTCTATATTCTGTAAGTTCTCCAGTTCATCTCAGAAAATGCTACCATGATGTTTAGTCTCTTAAAGAACAGCTTAAATTTTCTCTCTGTCCTTTTTCTGCTGTAAGCAATGGTCTATGTTTCCTTCCTTTCACGGTCACAGGCATTATATACCCTGCTATACATTCAGGAGCCTTTTTCTATTGTTTGAGATCCAAGCTTTCCAGAGGGGTACACTATATCCAGAATGATGATGTGAAGCAATCATTTAAGGGGAAAGTCCCATTGTTTGGTTTGCTTACCCTTTTCAGCTAAGTGCTATTCTCCCTCAGGGTGTTCTCTCCTATGATCAACACGGAATCTGTGAGGGGTCTGCGGTGTGGTCTTGGGAGCTTTATGACAAACTGAACCAGAGCTCTTTCTTTCTCTAATAGTCTTCATTTTATGGGAGAAGTTGTTATATGGTGGCAAGGGTATATAATAATATTTTTTAGCAAGAAAAATATAGGAAAAAAGACATTGCATTAACCAGAAACAGCATTTCTAGCACAGAAAAGAGATGGACAACAGCAAAGGTACTAAAATATTCACATAAATCTGCCCGGATAAGAAAATGCAGGCTCAAACCCACTAAAATCACAAAGAATATTTAGAACCTTGATTCAGATTTGGCCATTTAACATCTGTTAGACTTAGTTCAATCATGGAAGATAGGTCAATAGATATGTTTACCTATCTTGTAATTTGAAATCTTTTAGGCCAAAGTCAGGCCTTTATAAATATGAAAGAATGTCTATCTTTAAGTAAAGGTCTTCTCATAAGCATTTGTTAAGGAACTTCAGAGGAAGAAGGAATATTGAGGAGGGAAGGGCAGAGGAATGCAGTGGAGGAATTTATTTAATTGTGCATGGAGGCAGATTGCTTCTTTCCAGTTAGAATTTTTCTAATTTGTTTTCAGTAAACACTGACACTGACTTAGTAATGATTGATTTATATTTATTTAGCACACTTCATCTAAATAAATCCCCAAAGATTTAATAAATTTACCAAGAGATAGAACTAATTTTATATACTTTTAGAAAAAAACTGTTTAAGCCAGCATTTAATTTTAGTTACGCATAAAGTGAGCACGTACCAAACTTTAATCAGATAAGTCATCTAATTTTGTAACATTCTCACAGCTTTTTTTTTTTTTTTTCCCAATAGAAGTTATGGTTCAGTGAGTGAAGTTGTAAACTGAGGTACAGAAGTTCTGCGTTCACACTGAGTTCAGACATACTTCCTGAAGGACCATTTATAACTTATGTAATTTGTCCAATGTTTCTGTTCTTTCTCTGCTACATAGATTTGGCATTTATACTATAAAAAAAATCACTGTCATTTCGTGGGACTAAAGACTTGTGATAGCTAAGGGCTATACGTAAATCGCAGACTAAGCTTGAAAGAAAAAAGGGATATTATTAGAAAAAATATAACCATGCACATTTAATTTTTTGTTGGAATACCATCTAGTACATCCCATCTAATAGTAAAATGCTTACATTAACATTGGAGGTCTTTTCATGGGAAAGGCTGTAGAAATATCAGCAAGTGTCATAACTTTTTTCATTGAAGCTTACTGAAAGATTATCTTTCTACTGAACCACATGCCTCATAAGTGTCTTATGCCTTATATTGAATATTAAGAAAGTAGAATCACATTAATTTAGACATTCTGGTTACTAAAGTTGGCTTTTAGACTGTAGACAAAACCTCTCTAAGAAGACTGAGGGTAGAGGGTGATTACATATGCAGCAGATCCAAGTTCACGTGCATTGCCATATGTATATGATGCATTTAGTGAGGTGTAAGTAACCCAAACATTGTGGTTAATACATTGGGCATTAAGATGAATGAGATCCTTTTGCATTGTTCGCGGAGAATTGCTATAATGTGTCACATAATCTGAAGATGCTTTGTGTAAATAATTCCTAACATTTTTTTTCAAGTATTGCTTCTCTGTATGGAGGATGTATGAAATATACTTGTGGCTAACCTTAATAGATTAATAGGAAATGTATCAGGTGGAGAAATAGTATCCAGTATTTCAAGAAATGCTTACCAAGGGTAGGATTGATCTAAGACCTGTTTTTCAAATTGAAATAATGGAGTCATTTTTGACAGAGTCATTTATCCTACCAGTTAATCTTCATTGACTACAGATGTAGCCTGAGTGACTACCCTGTCTGTGATAGTTTAACTGCATCAAATGCTCTCATGGATAAATAATTAAAGTTTTACATGGCTAAAGCTAATCAACTACTTAGCACCTCATCAGCTGTCACTTTTGCCAATAACCTTTCCATTGCTAATGAAATGTACACCTTTAAGTGGTATGAAAACAGATTTCATTTTTTGGTCATCAAAACAGATTCGTCATTGCCAAGTTTCATATAACTTTGAAGTCTGCAGCTTTTATTTCAGATCTGAGGAAGAGCTTCTGTGCCTTCAAGCCTGTCTCCTCCTTATTCATCTGTAGCAGCCTTTGGACATCCTGTCGCCTTACAACTATGTCACAATCACATCTTTGGACTTAGGACAACAGCATTGTTGTTACACAGGGCCAACCTATTCATGTGGGTTCCTTCTATAGTTGGGGGGACTGTTGACCTGAGAGGGCATCTAGAGAACTAAATTTGGTTACATTTCACTTTTAAATAGGTAAAGTGACGAAAATCCAGTAACAAAATGCTATATATTTTAGTAGTGAACTTAGTTTCTACACCATTTAAGGACAGTAATTTTCCAGACAATATGAGCATGTGTGTTGATTTTTAGAATGCTCAAAAATACCTGTTATATTAGAAGCTCATCAAAGTTAAACTGTGGTGTGATTCCACTAGTTCAAACTCATTAAATATGCAGTGTTTACCTGCAACAGCAATCACATATAAAACAGTACATCATCTACATCCTGTATATACACACACTAGTCACCTGAAAATACATACTATATTTCTGGTCAGATGTTAGTTATGCATATCCTTTTTTTTTTTTTCCTTATTGTCTACATTATTTATAAGAAAAAAACTTAAAAGCTTGGCTTTTGGGAAAATCTATATTGTCACAAGGATGATAATTTTTAAAACCTACATTATTTACTGCATAGACCTGCTAGACTGCTCCACTGAATAGATAGAAATCTTAACAATTTTGCAAATGCATGTACATGCATGTACATAATGCTTTTCACAGAAGTATGCAGAATATTTCCAAGATGTGTTTGTGAATACTGTTAATTAGAAGTGCAAGGGACCTGCTAATGGACCCTGAAAGTGATTATGGTCTCTTCAGTTGCACTTAATTTGTTTACAGGTTGAGGCTCAAGAGATTTTTGGGAGTATCTGTTTTGTCAGTGTAGGTGTAGTGGTTAAAGTCCATGCATGTTGTTTGTTAGGGTGATAAATCATGTTTCTTACACTGTAAAGATCTATATTAAATTCGTTTCAATATCAAAGAGCTTTTGATTTACATATGTTGTGAAAATGAAAGCAGTACTCTGCTATGCTCGCAATTTTTTGTGAAGTTATTTCTGTGACAAATGTGGATGTTAAGCTTCTGGAAAAGTTCCTTATTGAGCTACACCTCCCAAAATGCAGATTTACGTACTTAACTCCTGATTAATGAAGCTATGGTGTCTGTGACTAAAGTTAGATTCTTTGATATGGTAATTTTGATGAAGCTCAACAGTATTTATGTAATCTTTTGAGGGTTATTTTTACTTCTTTGTCATACAGTCTTTGTTCTGCCTTGCACCGTATTTATGAAAGTCTACATTAAATAACTGGAAAATCCAACTACTGTATATATTAAATGTACTAAGTATGCAATTTATTTTCTTAAGATTGGTTAGGTTTTAGTTTCTATTAAAAAAAAAAAAGAAAATTTATTAGTTCATGCCTATGTATTTGGATCTGCTTTGAGAAGGGGTAACTTCCTTTCGAGGTTCTGGTTTTGCCTTGCTTTCCTCAAGGCAGCTGTGTGTGTTCCCTAGTAGGAGTTAGTGAGGAGTGAGGCTGGAACACATTTATGCAGATTGCCTAAGGAAAAACTCACAGTGATTGCTGTCACCTTGTTGTTATCGGAGAGAATGATTGTTCTGACAGAGACAATTGCTGCCCCAACATTTCTGTCAACATAAAGATTGATTCTACCCTTAGGCATTATTTTGGGGTCTCAGTGGAGTTCCTCAAGTTTTTTTGTTTCCCTTGTACACACTTGCTTTGCATCTTTCATGCTTGGCTCAGTAAACGTATTTCAAAACACAAGTAAAATTGCAGAGGAAGAATGTTGCTAGGTACTGTACTCAGGTTGACTTAAATCTGAAGGTCAAGAGTATATGGCCAGTGTGTGGATATATTCTCAGGGGAAGGCTACATAAATTAAATATTAGAGATGGCCTTCGAGAAGAATCTGGTGTTGAAATATTTTTACCATCGCTGCAGGTATTATCAGAGGGATGATATGTATTTTTAATTAGGGAAGATTCTAGAATGCGATTTTTTTAGTATGTGGTTGATTGGGTTTTACATGATAGAGCTTCAATTCCCCTTCCCTAGGATATCTACATCAGTCCTTAGATAATCAGTATGCTGGGAATGATTTGGTACGACAGCTGAAGAAAACATCTGTAATCCCTTCTGACAACATAAGTTATTTAGTATTTTTAGAGTTAATTTGATATTTCTGAACATAATCATACAGAAATTCCTAGCACAAAACAAATCTATTATTGAAGAACTCTGTAGTAGTTCTTATTATTTATTGTATTTAGCTTCCCCACAGTAGGCTTCTTAAGGTTTTCTAAAAGAAGCTGGATATTAGTGCCAGAGGCCAGCAGATAATGAGATGACTTATTCCATGACTAGAAGGGGTTATTAGAAAAAATAATTTTTAAGATATCGAATGCAATATATATGCAGAAAAAATTAAGAAAAATATAGCATATAATTTCCCCTATCTTATTTTTTTATTGTGATGATCTATTTCTGCAAACAATAGTTGCTTGAAAAAATGCAGTTACTCCCTGAGTCGTGACAATGATTGAGAGCTGGTTGAGCATTCAGCTGCTTGAGGAGGCCTGTTTTGTCACCAAATGCATGCTCCTGTAATCTACAAACTAAATGTAAGACAGTAAAATTTATTCAAGCAAGAAATACAAATTTACCTCTCTCTGATCAGGATTCCCACCAATTCATCACTTTAATGTATGCTTTGCCTCAGCAAAAAGCCTACTTAAAGGGCTTTAACTTAGTCTGATATGACATGGTGAACAAAGTAACACTATTTAGGGAACAAGGCCTATTGCAGTTAGCACTACAGTTAACTTGATGAATTCTAATGCTGAAAATAATTTACTGAAAATGACCTGGTGTCGTATCACCTATTCAGTGAAGAGGCAGGGGAGAGTAAATTCCCCTTGTGACACAGCTGCAGAACCAAATGAAGGTCATAGAGTCACTTTTCAATATTGAGCTTGTTTTTACTTGTCTTATCTGTAGTCTCTGAACTGGCTTTGTTATTTAGTATGTTTGGTATATTGATTAGTAAAGGTTTTGTTAGTTCACGACTCTGGCAAAACACAGTAAGGCTAGAAATAAGCACTCCTTGTATCTTCTTTGCTGTATTAAAAATAATGCTTTAGACACAATTTGTTACTGTCTGTTTTTCCCTCCCAGGTAGTAGTCATCTAGATCTTCAAAGTTGATTTGGTATGAGTAAAAAAATGGATATTTTATGTTGAGCATAGGAGACTATTCCTGTTGGAGCCCATCACTCATTGACCATCCTCTTTTAGATATTCCAGGTGTGGAAGGTTTAGTGTTTAATAACAAATTTACTTATTTGAGGTTATATGATGTTACATAGGATTTTGAGTTAGCAGAGCTGTACACTATATAAATCACAATGCCAGAACAATTACACATCACAGAATACAGCAATTTATATATATAGTTGAATCACAATGTGAGTGTGAATCATGTTGCCAGTCTGTAATATGCTCATTGTCATGATACTGGGCATCCCCAGTGGCCAGGAGGGAATACACAGAGTGTGAAGTCAGCTCAAGCCCATTGCTATCCAAAGTTCTTTTTGTTCATTGTTCTATTTTGTTATACTCTGTGTTTGGTGGAGGTGTGTATATACCCCTCTGTGCTGGTCTGGCATGTGCAGGAAGAAATTTACTCTCTTTGGATTACCTTGGGGATGAACATTGATTGCTTCACTCCAATTGCCATTCCACTAAACTGATTTCAGGGTGCTGATCCATTCAACTTATCTGTTTATCTAGATTTCCCTAAGGAGCCACCCTCTGGCCCTGTTTGTATGCAGCCAAGTTCAGCTCCCTTGTAGCAGCTGTCACCAGTCACTGCCTACATCCTGCCATGAGCCTTGGGGGCACATTGCCTTTGGCCATTTCCTCTGAGTCTTTTTCCATTGTAGGGGTTTGGAAATTGATCACAGTTCCTCAAAACAATGCACAATGATAATTTAATATCTGTCCACAACCTTAGGCAAGTCTTCCTGGGACCTTTGCAAGAAATCGCTCCTTCTACAAGTAAGTCAAGCTTTATCCCTAGTGCAGCTGATGGTTCTCGGCACACATGAACAGAACTGTGTGTCTCATGCGATGAATTGCAGCGACAGTTCACTAGATAAGAACCTCTTCAGGCAAGCTAGTTGAAATTGTCAGCATTACAGCAATCACCGTGGATGCTGATGTTAAGAATAACATAGATTAGACAAAAAAAAATAGTGAATAAATATTATATTAAAAAAATAAATAGATGAATAAGATCATCATAATTGAATAAAAGTTGAACCCTTGGAAAGCTACTCTAATGTCCTTCTGCTGGACTGCAGCACACCTAGAGCAGCCTCTGTCTGTTTCTCCAGCTCTTAGGATGAATCTTGTGTCTCTCCACCCTCTAGTATTTTTGGAGTGTGGTTCATAGGGTCATGATTGTTCATACTATATCAGCTGTATGGCTTTTGATTCCAGTTTTAAAATAAAATGCATAATTTTTTTTTGCATAATTTTTCTATAATACTGGTTCTTAAACTGTGTGGTTAAATAGAGGTTTAATGGAAATGTCAAAATAATCAAAACATTTTTCTCTTTATGTTACCTTGTGACAGAAACATTTACTATCGGTGATTTAGTGAATTGCGTTCAGGGCTAGACTTCCTCTCCATATCACCCAAAACTCTTCAGCAAAGGTTAGCATTTGCATTTTAGCATTGAGTGTTCCATCTTGCTCTGCACAAGTGCTTGTGTTTCTCTCAACAGTGAAGAGTAGTTCAACAGTTGTTTAGGCCTAGATTTGATGCAGTCAGACTGAGTGGAGCCAAAAATGAGTGCTCAGGTCTCCTTCAGTTACTATCAAGGTAGAACAAAGAAGCCAGTCCACATACATGGTATGATGAGCTTTGTATCTGAATTATGGATGGGAAGATTTCTAAATTCAGAAAATAAGATTTGTTTCGCTGTTACTCTTCTTCATAATAATGCAGACTCTTGAAATTTTCCTTTTAGTTAAGAGCAAATACATACACGCACAGTGTGTATGTTACATGTGTATATATCTGTACAGTGCATGTATATATCAAGGCAGTATTTACATATAGGTAGCATGGGTATGATAAGCGACTTTTAAATGAACTACTAGATAATCTTTGCACAATATTTCAGCATTTCAAGTGGGTTTCACATAAGTTCATGTATTTTCAGGGGGGCTATTCAGGCAGTGTTGATGTTGCCAGAAAGCAGAGGTTGTAATGTGGTCAGCTCTTCTCCTGGGCTCAGGCTGTTTCTTGGTGCTCTCAAAGCTTGCACTGGCAGAGGTGGTGAATGGGAGCACAAAGCATGTGTAGTAATTAAAGACATAGCAACTGTGCCCTTCAAAAGAGGTTACTTGGAATTGGTTTTCATTTTTTAATGCAGTTTTCTAAATCTTCTCTTATTATGACCTTAAAGAAATCGTTGCAATAACAGTGTTAAATTTCAGTTTGCATCAATATAAAGGAGAGTTTTGCAAAATTCTGTTAGATTATGAAAAGCTGTTTTTCATTTTTGTCTAAGTTATCGTGTCTGCTTTTTTTGAATAATTTTAAAATCTATGTTTAATTAAGTATTTTGGAGGAGCTTCTATGTGATTACAAATATAGATGTAATTAATTTACTCTTTCAGGTAAAACTGATGTAAGGCGGTGACAATTTCTGAGTAGAAAGTTACATTATCACAGCAGTATTAGAAGAATCCAAATTAGATGTATTATATTGGCATCTCTTCATGGCATCTACAAGGGAGCAATAAAAAGGAGTGTTCTTTTTTACTGGAGTATTACAAACTATGCAAACGGATATCTGCACGCTGTGAATATAGGACTGACTATTCCCTCTGGAACATTTGTATGACAAATTAATATCAATATTTAACTTTCTAAAATATATGACACTTGGCAGGCATCGGAAAGGTTTTGGCAAGTACACTTTTGGAAAATGGACTCAGTTTGTCATGTTGTCTTCCACTGAAGTGATTTCAGTCTCTTTATCTGTATTATTTTTCATTTTCTTTCTACTCTTTGTTTTAAAAAAATAATAATATATGCTATTCACTGAATAGTTAAAAGTTCAAAGGAAAAATGTTGAAATGTATTCTTTCCTACAGATATCTATCCTTACTCATAGTGTGAATTAGGGGATCTTTGCAAGCTTCTTATTTTTTTCTGATTCCTGAAAGACACAACTTGGACTAAGGACAAGTTCCATGATACTGCATGAGATTCCTCTATTACACAAGGGAAATGGAGACCACTCAGTTCTATTCCCCAAATCATAGCATTGACTGTAGGTCCTCTCTAGCACCCTCAGTAAGTTTGCTGATAACACCAAGCTGAGTGGTATGCTTGACACACGAAGGATGAAATGCCATTCAGAGGGACCTGGACAAGCTCAAGAATTGGGCCCATGTGCATCTAAGGCCAAGTGTAAGGTACTGCAGCTTTGTTGAGGCAACCCTTGGTATCAATATAGGCTGGGGGATGAACAGACTGAGAGTAGCTCTGACAAGAGGTACTTTTGTGAGCTGATGGATGGGAGGTTGGACATGAGCCAGCAATGGGCTCTTGCATCTCAGAAAGCCAATCATGACCTGGTTTTCTTCAAAAGAAGTGTGGTTGGCAGGTCAAGGGAGGTGTTTCTGTCTCTTTGCTCTGGTGTGACCCCACCTGGAGTACTGCTTCCAGCTCTGAGGTCCCAAGTACAGGATGGCTGTTAGTCTGTCACAG
>WEIV01031102.1:10242-37209 GCA_013390005.1 Calyptomena viridis
ATGGAGCACCTCTCCCATGAGGAAAGGTTGAGAGAACTGGGATTGTTCAGCATGGAGAAGAGGTTTTGGAGTGACCTATTTGAAGCCTTCCAGTACCTGAAGGGAGCCTACAAGACTGATTGAGAGGGACTTTTTACATGGGTATGTAGCGACGAGACAAGGGGGCCTGGCTTCAAACTGAGAATAGGTTTAAATTAGATATTAGGAAGAAATTCTTTACTGTGTGGGTGGTGAGGCACTGGAACAGGTTTTCCAGAGAAGCTGTAGATGCTCTGTCTCTGGAAGTGTTCAAGGCCAGGCTGGATGGTGCTCTGAGCAACCTGGCTTAGTGAAAGGTGCCCCTGCCCACAGCAGGGACATTGAAACTAGATGATCTTTAAGGTCACTTCCAACTCAAATCATTCTATGATTCTATTTCTGGAGAAGCATTTTCTTCATCCTTTGTTGTATTTCTTTTCTGCTTCCAGTCTGTTCTCTCTTAGCTTCATTATTCCTTTTGTCTCTTTTGCATTGTTCTGTTGTACGCTGAAATTTATTTACTATGTTTATCCAGTAATCTTTTATGAGTCACTTAGAGTAATTATCTGGTGTCTGATTACAGTCCTCAGGCTTTTGAGGTCTCCTGGGTTTTCCTGGTATTTCAAGGTAAAGATTATCACTTTGTTAAATCATGGTGTTTGGTGCTCACTTGTGTTTTAAAAGGCATCCATTTCTACATCACTTCTGGCTAATTTAGCAATGAAAGACTTAACAGTTTTTCATGGACAGACCAAAACACCACTCTTGAAGATCCAGAGTAACCCAAGTCCACTGGTTGCTTAGAATTATCCTATGGTCCAGGGTCCTACAACTTGTAAAAGCCAGAAACTTCTAGGATTCTAAAAATTCTTCCTGTCTCTTAGTAGGCCAGTGAGGCTCAGGGATGAAAAGCACATTAAAAATGCTGGCTTCAGAAAAGCTGGGTTCCGGGGAAGGTAACACTCCTTTTTAAATCTGATTTAACACACTTCTTAGTTTCTCTGCTTGTTAGAAGTAACATCTTTACAGAACTTGTTTATCATGGGAAGTAAAGTTTCACCAGCACAGTGTAATTGTTAATTGCTGTTGCTGTTTCAATTGCACTAATCATGCAAAAAGATCTTACATAGAATACATTATTAAACTAAATAATGGTGCCTTTGGCACATTTGAGGAAACCCCCTGATAAATGTGACCTATGTTAATTCCCTGGAAATCAAGTGCTAGGTCTTCTGGAGTTTTTCAAGAAAGATGAAATCCTTATTTTCTATGTGGTGACAAATATTTGGTGTTTTGCAATTACTACCATTTGTGAATCACAAATAAATTATGGCTTGAAGTCTTATGAATATATTTTTATTACTAATGTATCTTCATTCCACCATAATGTGAATTTTTATTTTATTTGAGAATTACTAACTATTCAATTGTGGTCCAGCTATTTCATTTATGATTAATTCTTTGGAGAAAAGAGAACCTAAACAAAAGCATTTTTTGTGTGTGTGTGTGTGTGTAAGATTGTGATTCATAAGATATTTTATTTCTCTTCTCTACAATGAGGATTCCAAGAGCATTGTCACATATTTGTACCTAATGCTTGACATACACAGTTGAAAACAGCAATTTTTGTTCAGAATTCTTATTCTTCTTAAACTAATTTTGCTGCTAAGTTTTTCTAAATACATTTCTAAGTATCTGTCCAAATTGCTAGTTCTGTAATGGTTTTGGCCCTTTAGCTTGCTATAGTATTTCATTTTTCATTTCAGTCGCGCTTCTGACCTTCCACATGCCATTACAAAGGTGCGGTTTCAGTCAAATGATTGGCTTAAAACATTTAATGGCTTTATTTAAATAAATATTGTTCTGATCTTATTCATTTCCACATTTATCATGTCCTTAAGTGGACACAACTGGGTTCATAAATTGTTAAAAAATGTGTTACTGAGATGGACATGTTGACATTTTATGTCACAACTGATTTTTCCCTAAACACTGTAAAAAAATGTAAAAAGTCTTATTGAGCTCAATGAGGTTATTTGCATACAGAATTATTTGTATTCATAATTTCATATGCTGGTAGAGCATGTATGGAGATATGCTATGAAAAACTTTACCTATTTACAGGTTCTGATGCCCCTACCACTCTAAATAGGGTTGTACTGGTGGTATTATTGTTGAGGAGTTTCTTATAGTCCTTATCACAAAGTTTGTGAAACCCTTTAATTTTTTGTCTCCTGTCTGCGTGTGAGGAGGAGAGAGAGAGTTGGCTGTGGTGAGTTCCTTGGCACTCAGCCAAGGTCAAACCACTACAGGTGTGAGGGGAAATTGTGATTGGAATTTGGCAGACTTCTACTGTAGCTGAAAACATCATACAGTTTGTGATGTTAATATACTGCAGAGGAACACTATGTGTTAAAATCTTTTTGGTTTATTTCTAAAAAGGCTCATATAAAGCATAGTATACTCAGGGTCAGCATTTCTGATCTATTGGTGTCTTGTTTCCACCATCTGCTTTTACAAAAATATTTTTACCTTATCAAGTGTCAGTGGCTGCCACTGAGTGGCCTTTTGATGTGCAGTCAATCACAGACAAGAATAAAATTGCATAATAGACCATAATTTCCTGCTTGATCATAAGCTCAGCTTTGTGTGCGCTGGGTGATTTCCTTCAAACTAATTGACAAATGCACTGGCACAGGGTGTGATGGGCTGCAGCTGCACACATTTTGTCAGAAAGACAGAAAGAAAGGAAATCTTGAAGTATTGAGGTGTTCGTGATGCTGAGGTGGATCTTCTGGCAATATTCATAGTTAGAATGAAGAACTTATTTTTTGAGCGAAAAAAGACTGCCTGTTCTTTTAGGCTTTAAAATGGGTTTTAAAAATGAGAAAATCACATAGAAGACTAAGTTGCTGTTCTAGCATCATCCTTCCTAACAACAGGGACAATGGAAATGGCACACAGTTCAAAATAATAACTTAATGCTGGTCTCCCACATTTTCTTCAGAGAGCTGAAAAACTTAGTCAGCACAGTCAGCCTTTAAAACCAAAGTTAGGAAAAACTCTTCTCTTTCAAACTGTATTGTACCTCACATGCATCACAGAAATGATCGTTAAGTTTTATCTTCCACTCATGGATATAAGATGTGCAAACTAGGGTTTTGGCAAGAGAATTTGTGAAACTGCTATGTATAGAGAATTACATGTAGTTGCATGTAATTAAACATAGATTTATTCTTTTCCTTGGGTAAAAATTTTATCTTCATGCCTTGCTCGGAATTTTTGGATTTGCATTCTGAGCTGTTGTTTCAAGGGGGAAATGTATTAATTTCGATCTAATGAAATGGATATTTTAACTGAAAAACTGTTTTAAATAAGCTTTCACTTCAGTGAAAAGGAACTGATTCATCCTGTCCTTGTCAATTCAGCTGTTATTTTGTGTTTTAGTTTATGTTTATCTTGCTTTTGACATAGCAAATCTTTTGAATAATTTTCTTTATCTGAAATTCATAAAATGGCACATGCCCAGGAAGCATTTGGCTTCAGTTTTCACTGGCACATGTAATGTACTGATTTTCCAGGGGGACTATGACCTGAACTAGATAAACAGTCTTCTTATTCTGATATCAGAGATACTTTGATCTATCGTGGCAATAAACCAAAACTTCAGATTATGAGGCCTACATTTTTTAATTTATGAAATTGCTTTATATAGCTATCTTAGTCTTTAATTTAAAAAAACCCTTATAGTTTCTTAGCTCTCTAATGAAATATACCTTGAAATTATCAGCCTGAAGGCCTTGAAATACCTAACTTTGTGTCAGGTACAGATCTAGATCTGAGAGAAATCATTATGTATCTTCCTGAAAGGTGCTGATATATTGGACAGCAAAGGTAAATCCAGCAGAGAATTGGTAAAGTGGAAATAAACGTATTCAGTAAATTTGTGTCACACCATAGGTCCACATGGTCTTCACTATTGGCTGTGCATATCTACAATACATGCTTTGGCTCTGCTTAGTGTTGGTTTAAATAGAAGCAGAAGCAAAGTTGCTTGTATCTGAAATGTTTCACAACTTTTATCCCATCATATTTAGCTGGTATACTATATACATTGCCATTTATCGGTCTGAGGCCTCCAACTGTATTCTGCATTTTGTTATGATTTGGAGTTTTTAATTTTTTTATATTTTAATATTATTTCATATTAAGTCATATTCCCAATAAGCGTTTTTGTGAACTGAAACCCCATCTCTCATTAGACTTAGCAAGCTCGTGTCTACGTCTGCTCAGTGAATGAGGATTTCGCTCTGTACTGAAATAGCAGCATTCTGAGTTGGGGGGTTTATACATATATATATATAATTATACATTTAATGTATTTAAGGGGAGATTTTAAATGACTGTATTATGTATATTGTAAGTAGGCCTGATTAATTTCTCTGCATTTATGTGTTTAGACACTGTAGGGAATTCGTAGGATTCTTTTGTGACACTGAGATATTTTAAATGGTGTTTCTCTTTACCTGCTAACTAACAGTTTTGTAAAAGGAATGACAGACTATTTTTGGCAGTCATTATGAGCCATATGTTTTTGCCTGGCAAAAGGGGCTGCAGGGTATTTTGATGTGTCAGGGACTTAGTTTGTTACTTGGCTATGAGATAGAAAGCAAAAATAGACGGTAAAAATCCCAAACAAGGGTGGGAAGAGCTTTGAAAAACTCAATAGGGAGAAATATTCCATATATCATACATATAAGATACCATATATCTTAGCTACGGAAAGTTTTTTTTAACTAATTCAGAAGAAAAGTTGGGTACACATTTCTATGATATAATTGTAAATTTCTTTGGCAAACTATCAATTTTATAATTATCTTTTGATTTAAGCAGTTAAATTTTACTGCCAGCAAAAAAAACTCCAAACCAAGTTTAACTAAAGTTAGTGTAATTACTTAGGATCTTTAATCTTTACTTCTTCAGCAGATGTAATTTTGGCAAAGGAATTTTCGTTGGAGCTGTCACGGTAAATCCCAAATTTGTGCATGTCCCGGTTTGGAACAAATATATTCAGAAGGATAAATATTCTCTGATAAAAACAGGCCGCAATCACCCTCTCCCACCAGGTTCGAGGAAAGAAATATTTCCTCAAAGGAAAGTGAAAGGGAAAAAAAAGAAAACTATTTATTTAACCAACACATAAGAGAANGAAGTGCTGTACGTTTTGGAACAGTACACATTTTATCAAATGCTAAGATCTAAGGACATTCTAAAGTTGTTTCAGGAATATGAACAGCGTGTGCCTTCCAGGAGGCAGAGGAGCTGAGGCGGTCTGCGTGTCCCCGCGGTGCTCAGGGCTGTGTGGCCGAACAGGGACCCACCGCCAGGTCGGTGCCAGGTCAGGTCCCTGCGAGAAGCCCGGGCAGGAACGGCAACAGGCTGGTTTGGGCACGGATGAGCTGTGGCTGAGGCAGAGGCTGTGACCCCGGGGGCCCTGGGAAGAGAGTGGAGTCCCCGGGAAAGCCAGGTGGGGACAGTCAGGGCTGGTGGTGCCCGCAGTGCCCTCCCTGGTAGTGTCTGTTCAGGCCGTTCTGCGGAGCAGAAGCGTCTTCCTAAGCCCGGTCTGCCATTGCAGGAGTGTTACCGGTGAGAAGAGAGGACTTGGGGGAGGAGAGATGGTGCCTGAGATGTGAAAGGTGTAGGTGAAGTGCAGGAATGGGACTGTCCCAGAACATCAAGGCTTATTTTTCTGCTAGTAGAGAACTATTTATCCGTAAAATTGGTAAACCAGAAAGATACTTAAGAAAAAAGAAATCATGTAACCTTTAAAATTAAGTGCTGCATGAAGAAACAAAATTTTGTTTGCAGACTGTGCATTTTAAAACAAATCAGGACGTGATTGGGTGAGACTGGGATCCCCTCAAATGAGATGAGTAAAAGCAAAGAAACCTGGACATTCAAAAGCTGATATTAAACCTATAAACAAGGAAATAAGCCCTATTATATTTTTGTTGTCTAGGGTAGTTGGCTTCATCCTCTCCCTTCAAGCATACAGCCATACAGTGTACAGGTTTTATATCCCAGTGTTCTGGGATGTAACAATGTTTATTCCTTTGAGTTTTGACTTGTTTTGATTTGTAGTAGCTCTTGTAGGAATACATCCGAGTGAAACCAAAGGTTTCTGTATCAGTCTGTGGGTACTTAGATATGTTTTCTCTGGGACTTCTGGGGTTTTTATTTGTGTAACTGATCTGTTTCTACATAGCCATTCCAATGGTGTATATATACCATTTTAATCCATATTATAACGTGGATTTTACAAATTTTTATACCTGCTTTGTCTTATACTGAACGTATCACTAACTTGCTGAGGTTTGAAAGTTCCTTTCTTAGTCAAATGTGACAACTGCCATATTTATCATGCATTTGTTTGACTGGATATTCAACTGTCCAACAATGCTTCTAGTATTAGGCAGAATGTAGATAACATAAGAAAATTATGTTAAATTTCCTGTGGAACTGCAAATGTGTGTAACTATTAAAATGGTGGAATCTCCCTACTGCAGAATTCACCTTGACAGTTCTCTTTACAGCCTTAAAGCTATTGCAGTAGTCCTCGAGATTTTCTGACCCTCTTATGAATTTCATTGATCTCATGCAGTCTTTGCAAAAAATACTGGCCCATTCTTCGTCAGGACAGGGGTAATTTAAAAGCTGCAAGAGTATACATTTTATTTTTTAAATGCAGTGCTTCTTATTAATATAGAAAGCTGTAGCATATAGCTTGAAATATGTGAAACTGAAAGACTCTTATCCATATCCAAGCACATTAAAGAACAGTATGCATCTATTTAAAATGAAACATGAATTTAGGTTGATTCTGTATCAAGGAAGTTCATGGCAGCTTTGTGCTGACATAAGCAGTCAGTAAATCAGGGCAAAAATAGCTAGGAAAATAGCATTTTTTAAGAGACTTATAAAGGAAATGCCAACATAATTGTAGTGTTGGGTGAGCTAGTTATGCATTCCTCCAACTTTAAAGAGAATAGTAAAACTGAGTGAATTAATCACAGGAAATCATTTACTGGACAAATTTAGCGTGTGTCTTGGATTAAGAGGCATACTTCCTAGAACAAAATTAGGTTACTGTGAGAATTGCTGAGTTTAAGAATTGTCTCATTGCAATAGAAAAAAGCAACTGCGTGTGCATGCATAGTTCTGGAGGGAAAAAAGAGACCAGTGCTGAACTTTTGTCTTTATTTGCCTCTTGGTTTGGATTAGTTGATATCTTGAAGAGTCAGGATGAAACTGTTAACCTGCCTGCTTGCTAGATTTTACTCAGTCTTACATTCTGTTGGAGTACACATGTGCAGATACAAGCCCAGGACATCTACAAAAGAGCACCACAATCGTTCAGAAGAAGACACTGTTAAACCTCCTGTATAATTGTCTGCAGCAGTGACCGCAAGCAGAGAGACCCTTCTGAAGAAAGACAGTAGGGCAAGCATACATGATATTTCTCCCTGATGTTCTTCCAGTTAAAGATAACTCAAGTGACAGGAGCTTTAAAATGTATTTTCCTGTGAGTAAAAAAACTCCAAACCATCATGTTATGGTATCTGTTATTTTTTACCTTCCTAGCAGTTCTAAGTTCCTCTTTAGCTCAGCATATGAATGAAAGACATTGCTTTTCTAAGCTCAAAGCCTACACATAAACTATTTATTTCATACTAGTGTATACTATTCTGCTGTTTCTACTAGAGAAATTACTGAGCTGTCTGAAACCGCCTGTTTCTTTTTTCCTCTCAAGTGAAATCTATACATTGTACATCTACCACTTCTCTGGCAGAGTTTTCCAGAAGGTCCGCTGCTCATAGTGTAGGCAAACATAGCATTTTTGCCTCTTGTAAATGTACCTCATATAATTTTAATATGATGCCTCCTAAAGCTTGTGATGTAAGTGAGTGCCCTGTCTCTACTCATCTCACCCTTTCCATGCTGCTTATGACTTTGTAGAAAATGGTCATCGTGTACATATGTAGCATTTATGAATAATACCATCTTGCTTTCCCTAAAGAGTAGTTTGACTAAAAGCCAATTGTGATTTTTATTTAAAAAGTTAGTAAAAACATTAGAAGTCTCAATCTTAAAGTTTGAGTTAATCATCAAGGAATGTTTTTTTATGATATTCATTTGGTATTAGCTAGCACTGAAGATGTTTTCCTGAGTTACTTTATTCCTTGCTAAGAAGAGAAACAACCTCACTAAGGATGGGTTTTATAGACATTGTTTATGCTAGACTACTACTTTGTTCTCTGTGTGTGACTGCATCATAAAATCATTCCTTAGGTGAAGGTAATTTACAAATGATCAGAAGCAACCAAATTACTCTAGCTTAATGAGTTGCCACTTATTACCTGTGTAGGCTCTTTTTCTGCTGTGGCTGTGAAGTTGGCTCACATTAATGTGCATTAATTTTATTTCTCAAATGTAATGATCAAGGAGGCCTAATGCTTCTAGTTATCATGGCTCAGCAGTGAGTGGTAACTCATTAAGTCACGGTTAACTTCATTGCATATACCTGTCAGTCTGGACCTGGTGCAAAATATACAGCAGGGCATTTTGCCAGGAGAATCATACCAGTGCATCGATATCTGCTGTGACAACCCACTCATCTTTGGATAGTGTTCAAGCTGTTGATTCTCAGCCATACAGATGGAAACATGTGAAATCATTTATCCCAGACACTCATTCCTTCTGTAGACAGCAGAGGTTCTGTAGTTAGATTTCCCCCTTTAAAAGAAGGGAATTGTTGGCAGGATGTTCAGTGCAAGAGTATCAAGATTTGGGATCCTGCTATCTCAACCTGGCTCCAATTTGTTGGAATTTGGCAACTTTTTGATGAAAAGACATCTGTTTGAGAGTTTTCCTGGAGATAGCTGAGGATATTTTTGCTAATTGATGAAAAGGATACTATGGGACTGGTTATTCTAAAGAGGATGAGATTTTATTTTATTACATATTTACGTCAAGAAAAATTCAGGAAAGCCAGTTGGTCAGAGCTTTGTGACAGTGACAGCCTCCGAAGTGAGACTTGATATCATGGAGGTGGGGTAGAAATTAAAGTGGAACTGACTGAACCACCCTGCTCTCCAGTGCTCTTGAGAGCAAAAGATGTTGTGAAGGTCCCAACAGTGCATTCCAGTGCAGAATCTAGACTCATAGATCTGTGAAGAAAAGGACTGTCCAGTTTCAGGCTGCTTAAGTTGCTGTGAAAGACAAAGTTCAAAGAACTTTGAAAAAGTTGTGTAGCCATTTAATTGGATATTCATTAACATGTGCTCACTGGCTGTGTAATACAAGCCAATTACAGGTTAATACAACTCTGAGCTATTGCTTTCTAGTCCTGACCTCAGCTTGCAGATTCTCCCCAACTCATCTTTTTCTACTTTTCTGTTTCTCTTTAGTTTTTTGCTTCACTTCTTTCCCATTTTTCAGTTCCTATGGCACACTGAAAAGCAGGAAATAACAGTAAAATGTTGTGGACCGGTATTTACTGCCATCCCATTATCTTGTGTTCTGCTGCTGGTTTCTCACACTGCATATATCCTACACTTGCATTTCTACAATTTGGGTTGTAGAAATTCTAGGCAGTAACAGATATTCACTGGGGGTTTATAAAGTGTCTACAAATGTATCTAATGCTGAATAAATCTAAAGATTAAATACTAGAACAAGATCTTGTATGACTGAAGATGCAAGAGCCCCAGGAATCTGAAAAATATGTTTTTATTTTATTTATTGAAATAAAAAAGATACTTGGAACAGCTGCCTTCAGCCGGTGCCTTCAGAGGTGATGCACAGTTGTGTGGTAACAGAGGGACTTCCAGAACATTTCCACAGTACTTTGGCAGAGGGGCAAAGATTTTACGTTTTCTCGCTTTCTACCTTCTCTTGCTTTCTGGGCATTTTCCTGTTTTTCTTCTGTACTAAGCTGGTTAGGTGTACTGGATAAATTGTTAATCACAGTTTATGAGAGAAATTTAATACTGAAGAGTATAATGCTTTCTAGAGTGAAATAGTCTAGATACAGGTTTTTGAGCTAAGAAAAGCTATGTTCTCAAGTCTTGTGCTGAGGCAAAGAGGATCTGATCACCACAGACAAATACTGTTACAAGATTTTTTTTTCTATTCTTAGGAAAATACATTTCAAGGGTCTTGTTATCTGACCTTAGTAGGGAAAGTTCTTTTGAAAGTAAAAAAAGCTTCACATATTTCACGCTGTCTTTGGGTTAAACCTTATTAACATTCCTTTTTAGTCCATAGGAAGAATGAGGAGTTGGATCTTAGGCAATAAGATCTTAAAGGTAAATATGTGCATTATTTTGCCACAGATGATATGTTGTATGTTATGGCTTTTTGTTTGTTATGCAGCAAAGCAGGATTGTGTGATTCATTACTTTAAGAAGAAAAAGAATTGGCTATTTTATGTCAAAACTAAAAGGATGTTTGTGTTTTGCGTGTAGCAATTTAAAGACAATTACAACTTTTTCATTCTTGACACAGTTCAGTTGCTTTGGTTCTGTGTTATAAGGACTGTGCCTTACATTTCGTTCACAAGTAAGGCCTAAGTTTCTCCAACATTTTGCATTTATCTTCTCTATTCAGAACCGGAAAACTGTTGGGTTGATAACAATGGGGATTAAAGCTTTGGCACTTGATATGGATTGCCAAAGAAGAAAGGCTGCTGAATTCCAGGGCTCTGAGATGTGGCCTGTTGAGGTCCTGTCAGGGGTGTCTGCTCCCAGGCTTTCTTCTAGCCTTCACCTGAAATTCTGTAGCTCTCCAGGTACTTGTGTCTGAGTAACTCTATTTATTTCTTTGGGATTTCCGTCAGCAGTTTAAGGCCTCAGGTAAATTCTCTAGTCTTCTCTTAAGCCAATATTTCTTTAAATTCTAGTGGGCAAAACTTTGAATTCTAAATCTTTTCCAAGTATGCATACTTTAGAAAAGGCCTTGAGTGTCTTAATAACTTCACCTCTGATCTCTCGAATAATGTGTGCTGCTAAGAATATCAAATTGATAGTGATTATTTAGTTTTTGAGGTAAAATGTTGTACTGGGTCTACCCGAGCCTCAGCAGCCTTAGCAGTGCTAGGAGATAACACTGTTTTGACTGCTGTGAGGAAGAGGCAGAGGGGACACGAGTAGATCAGGTGACCCAGACTGACCAAAGGGATATTCCAGACCATATGACGTCAGCTCAGATATAAAAGAACAGCAGGGGTGGGGGCACGGGGTTGTCTCCGATGGCTGCCTGCTGAAGGGACAACCAACGCGTAGGGCCCTGCTTCTCAGGATGTGAGCTGACCTCGTGGAATGGGAAGTAGAGATTAGATTTGCCTTCTGTTTGCTTCTTGCGCGCGCAAATCTTTCTTTGCTTGTATTAAACTGCCTGGTCTTAACATCCACGAGTTTGTCATCTTATTGGTAAAGGGAAGGGGCGAGAGACTGTCCGGGTACTTGGCACCCTGTCAGGGTCAACCTGTCACAAATGTCAAAAAGAAAATAAGTTTATTTTTCCTAAAAAGACAGCTTGAAATGTTATAATAATGAAATTCTGCTTTTATTCCATAGACTGATGTTTTGTATTTAATCCTTTTATGCTCTGTGCAAATAAACAAAGTTCTCTTCTGTTCTTTTACATGAAAAGGAATTGTTGGATTGCTGACTATATAATCGAATAAAAGTGCTTAGGGGCAAAATATCTGTGTATTAGAACTTTGTGGCAAATTCACAAGCAAATTTCGGCATTCTAGCATTTTTTTTGAGTTAATGCTTCAGGCTTCTGTGCTCTGGAGTGCAAAATGTTACACTCACACTCATTTCCAAGTTTGCTTGTGATAAGAATTGTCATACTAGACTTCTGATACCTCATATACATTGAGAGAAGGAGACTATACCTGTTTCAAGTGAATAAAAATAAATTTATTAGAAGGTGTTGGAATTTTTATTATTGATCTTGACTTGTGCTTCCAGTAAGTGTGTTGGATATATGCTGTCTTTAAAAATAAGTACTACTTTATAATTAATTTAAATGCTTTCTTATTCTTCTTTTATCAAGCATTTTTGTCTTACCAGCACATTTGATTTCCGGAGTCAATGCACCTGCTGGTTTTTTTTTTTTTTCATTTCCAAAATGAATAGCACTGGCTTTTGTAAAACTAAAGAGATTATGTATTACTTGGAAAGAGGTCTTTGGAGATGCACATGTGTGCATTTTATGTGTCTATGTGAGCATTATCTATATACATGTATTAAAAATATATCTATTAACAGAGGTAGTCAGAACATAGCATATAAAAAAAGTATATTCCCCATTGATTTAACTATATATTTTGCTATTGGCCCAGATAATGTTATTTGCACTGGAGCATTATGAATGTTCCTGGAAAAATGGGAAATGTTCAGTTCCCATTAGATGTAACTACTTTTTGACATATACATCCTCTGTTGCTCTCCAAACTGTGATCAAAATAAAATTCAAATTCCACTGATTTTTCTGAACAGGCTGAATATACAGCTCGCACAGTTTAGTTATTTCCAGAATACACCTAAGTAGAAATCAAACCTCATAACAAGATACACTACAGGAGGCTGTGTAACATACTACAGATCATCTGCCTGACTCTGCACTGTGTAATCTTACCCTACATTAAGAGGGTGCTTTCAAGCACAAAACTTAAAATGTTGTGTTAAATTTTATTAGTATCTGGCTTTATCCCTCAAAGATTAGCCGGATTGGAATTGAAGATGTGAAATTGCAAATACCTGCAACATTGGCTGCTGAACAAAATAATGTCAGTATTCTCAGTCATATTCAAATGTTCTTAAAGTATCCAGTCTTTGAAGTTGTCTGGCAGACTGTATGCTTGAAAAATTTCAGTTTAAAAAAATTTCAGTTTTAAAAATAGTTATTTCTTTAATCTGTACAAGTACTTTTGGGCTTATGCTTCTTTCAGTCAACAAAAATGCAAAGGAATAACATCTTCAGCTAAAACATTGCATTGGGAGTGGGAAATAAACCTTTAAAAAGACTGGTTGTTGCAATCAATAGCCAAGCAGTTTAAGTGACAGGTACCCACTATCTAATTGATATAAATGCTTTTTTGTTTTATACTGTGTTTTGCTAATTCCTTTGCTTCCTGCCTGTGAAGGTATTGGTTGAAGTGGTCCACTGGGGACATGTCTACTGTTCGTACAATCTCTGTGACTGATAATGGATGTAATGAGGTCTTTTCCTCTTTCATAGCTCTTGCAGTCATTCCCCTGACCATGGGCTCAACGAGAGCATTACGGCTCCTTATGAAAAATAGCTCTACCAGCTGAATGGCAGGAAGCTTATGAGTTTATTTGCTGGGCTTCTCTGGATGTATAAACCAGTTGCTGCAGCTCTAAAAATGATATGACTGGTGCAGTAGTGATTTTCTGCACTGAAGGTGGATGCTGACAGGAGTTATGTACTGCAGATATTTTAGTGAACTCTGAAAATACAGCGTGCTGTGATACAACATTCCCAAACAGAATTCTGTGGTTCTGATTTCTTCTAGTGTGTGATTCTCTTCATCATTATCTTCTGCAAAATTATATCTGTGGGGAACCAGTTTATATGACTGTGCTTTACCTTGTAACAAGGAATTGTTTTCCCTTGTATAATTGAATATATTTTGGCTATAGAATGTAGCTCAGTTTCTTGTATTTTGTTATATGCATTGGGGAAGAAAACAAGGGGCACAGAAAGGATGTGTGCCACTGCCTGTAAATGTTATACTAAACTGAAAATCTATTTTGCCAGTTAGCAGCTACTTAGACAGCTGCCTAGCTGGGTTTCTTTTGATTCTAAATGTTCTCTGTAATTTCTAAGCACTGCCAAGGGGAAACTCATGGGTTTTATTTAGTGATCACTAACTATTCTGTGATGGGTTTAAAAATGCTACACTGGAACATCAATAGCTTTTCTCTGAAAATAGTACATGCTTCCTGAAATTGAAGAGTAAGCCTCTTGTAGTACAAACACGTAATGAGAAATGCTCACTTAAAAAGGTCTTTTGCTCTCGTTCAGTGTTTGTCAGGTTCAACTCCAGCCATGGCTTCCCAGTGGAGGTTGGTTCGGACGCCAGCATCCTCCAGCTGAAGGAGGCAGTTGCCCAGCGACAGGGAGTTCCAGCTGACCAGCTTCGGGTGATTTTTGCGGGGAGGGAGCTCAGCAATGACTTGACGCTGCAGGTAAGAATCCCCTGGTAGCTTCTCTCCTGGACTGCTGCCAGCTACACTGCCTCTGCCTCTAATGCTGCCAATCTGATGTTCATGCCTGAGATCTAATAGAATAAATAGTGCCTGGGGATTCCTTGAACTTTACTCCACACTGCTTCATTAATTCTGACCTTCTTAATTATGCATTAAAACAGCAAGCAGGAAGGGTAGGGAAAGAGAGAGAATATGAGAGAGAGAGCACGAGAGAGAGCTGTGCCTAGTGAATAAATGTTTACTGACTAGAGAAGCAAGCCATGCACAATTTCTGTATCTGTTCAATTTCTATCTTACTTATTCCATTTGAATCTTAATGAAGAAGGATGTGAATAAATTGCTTTAAATGAGGCTGCACAGTCATCACACTTTAAAGAATTTGTAACCCAATTGTGACCCCTGGAGGATAGCTACAGGGCTGCTGCTGCTTCATGTGCTGCTGTGTCTGCACAGGTGTGTGCTGCTGGGGGGGTGGTTCCAGATCACAAAGCCCACAGAAATGTACTCCAAACCACTGAACTCATAAACGTGTGAAGCTAAAAGAGAAGCAAAGAGCACAGAAGAGCAGTTATAAGTAGGTATCTGAATTTCAGCTTCTGAAGGTTAGCAAACTGTTCTCTTCAATTAATGCATAGGGCTGTTCATCCGTGGTGAGCAGTAAATAAGAATTTAAAGAGAGGCTCAATTTGCTCTTTGCTACTACTGCCAGTGCAGCTGCAGTTGCTTTATAAGTATTTTTTTTTTATCTTGTATGTGCCTTTGGCCCATATCAGTTCACTCTGCTAGTCAGGGTTTTGCATAAGATTACACTTTTAAGACAATTGAGGAACTTGGGGAAGCCTACGGGCCTTTGAACTGAGTACAAGTACTGATTTAATGAAATTGCTGTCCTTCTGCAGTGGTATCAAAGAGCTGCAGATGCAATCCATAGTAGTGCAGGTGATTGTATAAAAGATCCTTCACAGGCAGAACTATTCAGATTAATTGGCACACATATTTCAGATGTATTGCTGTGCTTAAAATGGCTGCTAAGCCAGGGTACAGAAAGTCACTACTGTATTGATAACCTATCACTGTTTCTCCTTGGGTATGATATTTATTGCTTTGCAAAGGGTTTTAGGGAGTTTCAGCACACAAATATGAATAGTTGTCAGTCTCCAAAGTATCAGCTGTGAATAGTGTTGCTGCACACATGCATGGCATAACTGGCAACGCGCTTCGTTTATATATGAAAACATATACATGAGAATGTAAGAAGAAAAAGAAAAGATAATGTGAATTGTAGAACTTGTCAGTTGCCTGTTGCTAGATTTGGGTGTCTGTGTTGTTCTGTCAGATGCTTCTGAACCACTTCGCTTTTCCTGGAAAGCTGTAGGTGTTGGTATTACTGCCATTGTCTGTCAGCATGAAGCACAGATTTTCAGCCTTTCACACCTTCAGCCGTGTTTGTTGTTGGCTACAACATACTGTTTATTGCCAGAGTAAATTAAGAATTGCGTTCCAGATATACAGACTGGCTGATTAGTTAATTTCATTGGAATGTAAGGATTAGCATGTGTGGTCAAGACTTCCTGTTATTGCGTGAACTGGATCTAGACTCATTGCTTTGACTCTTGGCTCCTAAAGCAAATAAGAAGTTCAAAAGCTGTTTCAGATGGTGTAATCCATACTTCTGTGTTTAGGTGTCTCAAATATTGCAAAGATTAATATTATCAGTGGTTTATCAACTACAATTTTGGTCTTAATATTTGCGTGTATTCTACTTTGCTTCTATGTTTGCATTTTTTTCTGTCATATATTTGTGTATGTATATTTGTTATGGAAATTTGTCAGCACAAGATGAACAGTTGAATGAGATGTTTGGGTCCCTATGGTAGGCTGGTTTTTTTTTGTGTAAGAAGCTGAATGCTAATAAAACTTGGGTGCTAGTTAAATACTAACTGCTGGCATTTATGTTGCATTTGTAATTTCAGAGTTAATATCACATGAGCAAATTAACTAGCTTTTGTTTTCTAGATTTATGGATTTGCATGGAGAAGAATATAATATCAATTTGTATATAGCTGGTGCTTTAAAGTTATTTCATTTTATGACAACATAGAATTTCTAGAAAGACCATTTTGTCCCTCTGTTTTTCATAAATTACTTTTGAGTTTATTGTCTAAGACACCGTGGAAGACTCTAGAGGTCGAGTAGAACTGATGGTATTATATATAACGAGATTATAAAGGACGTGGGAAAAGCTGCAATAATTGGAGGAGTATAGGGCAGGGATGTAGGAAATACTCCAGGATAGCAAACTTTACTGATTTCACAGCTTACACAACAACTAGATTTGCCCTGACAGCTACTTCAGGATCTCAGGTAGCTGATACAAAACATAACTGAGAATGTGAAAACTCTGTTTGTTTTCTTGTTTGGAGAGAAGGAAAAATCTTTCCTAGTAGCTGAAACTTGTAAAAAAGAAATGAAGCTGGAACGGACAGAAATTAAAGATAAATTATTATAAGAAAGAAAGTGCCAAGTCAAAATCTTAGAAAAAGGAATTTGATATCAACAACAACAGTAAAAAACTTGTAGGAAAGATAGAAGTGAAATATGTGTGGAGATGTTTAATTTGGTACTGCAGATAAGTATTTTGTCCTTGGAAAAAGAAAGGAAGATTAGACACTGATTCAGCTGTGCACAGGGAAGATCAGTATCTAAGCTAGTCACTAAGGGACAAGTAGTGAAATTAGAGTCATGTTAAGGAAATATTGGTAATGAGTGGATGAAGAATGAGATGTGCAAATTTGAATCTCATAAGAAGGAATTAAAGCAATAAGCTGCTTCCTAAAACCATAGCAAATGGTGTCACTTTAAGGTTGCTAAACTTTAAGGTTCCTAAGAATGATGAAGAGCTCTCTGCTGATTACAGTTTGCTTTGGAATGAGTAGAAGAAATTAATTAATATAGACCCAAAACTAGGAATATGTCATGAGTATGGAAGAATAGTGGTAAGATCTTCTTGGGGCACTCATAGGAGTGAAAGAAGAACAGAGCCATAACAGAGTTACCAATGGAATAAACAGGAGGAAGCTGCGTATCAGGAACATTGAAGTGTCCTAAGAGGTGGCGACTGCTTTCAATATTGCCATTGCCTCTGAGAACAGCAAAATCAGTTAACAAAGATTCTGGAGGCAAAATACCTAATATGTACTGTTACACACTTTTGCTCAATGCAAATAAATTGAAATTTACTACTGGTAATAGTAGCAGTATTATATTAGTACAGACCTCCGCTTTCTTGAAGAGCTCAAAATCCCCTTATGTAAAGAAACTTTGCAGTTTGTCAGAGAGTTTCCCTGCCTTGCAGAGCTTACAGTATAAATGAATAAAGCAGACAGATGATGTGATGGGAATCAGTAGCTTAGCTTGTCTACAGTCAGTAGAAAAACAGGGATAGAATTACATCTTCTGTTTCCCAGTCCTGTACCACTTCTTTTTGACAGTGTTTCCTTGTCTTGGGGTGACTTTATATATCCCACATATCCCATATTGGCTACTCTATGCCAGAAAAAGGAATCTTGCGCCTTTCTGTGCCTTTAAACTGAGCCCGGTAAGAGAAAGGAAAAGAAACCAGGCAAAGGAACTTTTTCAAAGCAGTCCTGTGTTTCAAAATCGCTCTCCTCTCTATTGTTCTTTGGGAGAGAAAGTGGGGGGAAGCATGCTCGGCTTGCTTTCCAGGCAGCTCTCATCTCAGCTTTTCTTCAGAGAGAGACAAACTCCTGTGTTTTCCTGAGATTTTGGTTTCCTTTTCTTCTCTTCTGAACTTGTCTGGGCACCAGAACATCAAAACCTCACAGGGAGACCTTTTCCATCGGCCTGGCCTGAGGGCGGGGGGCACATCAGCTCAGCTGCAAGGCGGGAGAGGGAGACCATACCAACAGAAGGACTCTGAATCTTCCAGGTTTTCTCTCCACAGTGAGAGACTTCATTATTATTATTTTCCTGTGTGTTTGTTAAATAGTTTTGTACCTTCTTCACTTTCCTTTGAGGAAAATAGTAGTTTTTCCCAAGCCTTGGTGGGGGAAGGGGAGCTGCGGCCTGCTTTCTATCAGAGGATAATTCCTTTTTTTTCCTCTCTCTGAGTTTTGTCTCAAAACCGGGACATTCCTCTATGAGGTAAATGTACAAAATACTGTGCTTTGAAACAGAAAAAGACTAAACATATGATCAGTAGCAGGACTTGTTGGCTTTAGCATGGTGCTCCACTGAGACAGGTTCTGAGTCGGTATGTGCTTGAATTTGACTGGAGCACAGGCTTCAGGCTTGGGGCATAGGTTTGACCTGAATTTGGATGTGACTGCATGCATCCATATAGGTGCTTGCTTAAAATGATTTATACATACATTCAAGAAACAAACAAACATGACAGAATCTATTGTTAAATACTGGTTTGTGAGTTCATAAGCATAACTAAAAATGAGTAAAATGGACTGGCAGCACTGAGTAGCAACATAGATGATCATCTATACAGAGGAGGGAAAAGAGAAGTGGTAGGGAGAAATGGTGTTATTTTTTAGCAGGAAGTGGTATTTGAACAATGGAACATTGCATTTCATCGAAAAAGGACCTTGCCGTACCTAGATGTATGGCAACTTTCTTATGCTCTAAGCACAGCTCAGTACAGTAGAGCTTCCAGCAGTTCTTATATTTCTGTTTCATTTGACTGAAGGTTCAAAGAAGAAACCAGGTGACAAAGTGCAATATGTGTCCTAACCAGCCAAAAACCCACCATGTTTAATTATAAACCATTGAACACTAAGATTAGATTGGATCTTTTGAAAAACAAAGTACTGCCTTGTGTTACAATCCATAGTTTTATATAAAAGATACCAAATCACTCACAGGAACAACTTTGATGTTCAGAAGTTTTGTGGTTTACAGAATACAGTCGAGTCAACATTTGTATACTTAACTGCTGTTCGTAGAGATTTGCTTATAGACATACTGACTGAATAAATCATTGTATGAGAAATTCAAAGAGAGAAAATGATTTTGTGTATGTGTTTAAATCAGTATTTTTGGTCAATATTTGATTGACCTGTAGGTCTTTTCTGCCTTGTAAAGCTGGAAGAGATGTATATTGTACTTCTTCAAAACAGGAAAAGCTAGCTGAGTAATACTTAGGTATATTATAGTAATAAAGATGAAAATATATATAATAAAGAGATGCCACATCTGTATTGTCAGGTAATGTGGACTTGCCTAAATGAGAGGATAACAGTACTTCCCACTCTGGTTTCTTTTCATGGCTGCAGACTCACTGTGACAATAGAGATCTGTTGAATAAATTTTTTAAAGACTTCTGATAGGCCTTGTAATCATATATGCCCATAATAAATGCAGAAAGTACTGTGTAGCCACATTTAGTGTTATATTAAGTCAGGGCTAGCTCAGGTCTACAGATTTTCCATATCTGTTTGAGAGAATACATGCTGGCAGATCAAGAGCTAAATGCATAAATAGACTTGACCTTCAAGCCCATGTAACACATTTCCATTCTGCTTTAAGTGCATTTCTGTTCTATTCTTTTTATGCTAAGTTTTTCCTGGAAGTAGGAGACTACAAAAAATATTTAACTATAGCTAAGTGAGGGATAAATTATCTTCAAGTATCTTAGTAACTCCAAAATGCGAATGGGCCATGTTTGAAGGGGCTGCAGATTCTATTATGGACTTAAAATTTGCTGGTTCCTTCTCGAATCTTCTGACGTTTCTTAATGTCTTTTAGTTGGCCTGCTAATGATTGAGGAGGAAGTGTGACAGGATTTTCTTGGCAAAATTTTTGCAGTATACAAGTCTCTGTACAAATTTGTATTTAATTTCTTGATGTATCTGGATTTTGGCATCTATATGAATTCTGTCTTGTCTGCTCAGTTTGGTTCAGGTTCCCTGGAATAGGGTTGGTGATGCCGATATTCTTATAGGAGTCTTACTGACTTGTAATATTTCTGAATTACCTGTGCTGCCCTTTTGGATTAAATTCCAAGTTTCTAAATATGAGTTTCTTTTGTTTTCCCCTTTGCCAGCAGTTTCAGTAAGTTGTGAGTCTATTGAATTAATTCGTCTTCCAAATATGGTTGTTACTACTTTCTTATATGTGAGAATTATGTTCAGACAGCAAATGAATTTTTTTTAAACTTCATTTCTCTTAAGCAGTTAAAATTCACTACATTGATGCCATTAAGTGACTTTTACAAAATCCATTTTTGAAAGAGCGGTTGCTTTGTGTTTTACTGATAGAGAAATTGCAATGCTATTTGCACAAAATGCAGTAAGTTGATAAGAAACTCCTCTGGCAAATCACTCTAGTTCTTCTCAAGAAATATATATTGTTTTGGAATGAAATTATCTTGAAAATTGCACTAATATTAGATGGCCTTTTGTTTTCTGTCTACAAACTTGCAGTAGACAGTTGCTTGTTGAATCTTCCTCCCTCGTTGTGAGTATAACCCAATTCATATGTTTACAATTCTGTCCATTTTATGATTTGGGTCCTTCTTTAGGTTGCAGGAGAGAAAATGTACACGGAGAAAACCTTTAAAAAGCTGCAGTTGTTGGAGTGGTGGCAGTGAATAATAACTTTTATGAATCTGTAAATCATGACAGTAGAAGAAATGTCAGTGCACATCTTCCAATCATCAGCTTTCTAAATTCCTTTTCTGAAAAATATTTAGCATACTGAACACCATTACCAAAAACTATAGTTGGATAAGCAGAAGGTCAAGGGTAGTTGGGATATTTCCTTCCTTCTTCCTTCCTTCCTTTTCCTCAAAAGAGAAACATGATATTTACTGTTCTGGCAGAGCACATTTATAAGGAAGGATCCATAAAGATTCTGTATTTTCTATTTCATAACTAAAATAGAACAGTCATTGACAAATATTTGTATTGTCTTAAAAGTAAAAATTAGGATTTATTTAACACTTTATATAGTGAAAATACTGGATTAAGAAATGGGAAAATGGGACAGAGTATCTGTGGATTACTTTTTAACATTAAGAATGTTGTGTGAATTAAACCATAAAGGAAGATTGGAAACTTCAGTGTTGGAAATGTTTATTAAATTGCAGATAGCCTACCAAATATGCCTCCTCAGTAGAAAGGTGGAATGTAGTTCCTTACCATCATTTCTCTACTTTAGTCTTAATTTTACTTATTTAAATCTTTACAGCTCTGATTGTCTGAAATCTCATCTGTAATATGTTTATATTTGTAATTATCAAGGTCACACACCTATTTAATAAACTATTCTGGGGTTTCTTCTTTTATTTTTGTTTTTCAAGGTTTCTCATTCATTGTAGTTGAAGATGTGGGAAGGAAACTTAAATGCTTCATATCTGGTTTCAGTTTTCATCATAGATGAAAGAACTCCATACTCTAGGAGATGCAGAATTATTCCTATGAGGCATAATTTTGATGGGGGATGGGATAGGCAGGTGAGGAGAAAAAATGAAGAGATCAGAGTTGTTGCATTATGACAAAGGCCCCATAAATGGAAATAAAATGGGTCATACTAAAAAATTATGACACCAATACAGGCTTAAAGGGAAAGAAGACATTTATTTTAGGAGTTATTGAAGCAAAACTGGGTATATAATTTCTTATGTATCCTTGGAGCAACCCTCAATGAATTTAAAATTCCTAGAAGCTTTCTTATGAACTCTAAAAGCCTGTTGAAGAAATGAATGTAGTGTTTAGAAAAAAAAAAAAATCAGTAATAAGGAGAACAATGGAGCAATACAATTTTCTCTCCTCATTTACACTAAATAAGGCAGCAAAATTACCTGTTCCACAAATGAATCACTTTCCTCATATACAGAGCAGGTTGTTATTTAATTTTTTCATGCAAAACATTGGCTCCATTGATTTAGTGAAAATGACGCCATTGACTTTCCATGAGCCAGCATTCTCCCTCTCATTCTCTCTCCTGCTCATTTTGCCTCTTACTCCTTCTCTCCTCCTTCTCTCTCCTTTTTTCACTTACATACACAAAACCCTTGCTTTTCTGGGGAACCTTCTCAGCTAGTGAAGAGCGATATACCTTCCATTCACAGAGGTATAGATATGATTCCCAGTTCTGCAGAGTTCAGTTTTCAGTGCTGTTCCTGAATGAATTTATCAGTGTTTTCCTCACTTGTAGTGCTTTTCTTATTATTAGTTTCCCACAGTTCAAGCCTCTTTTCCTGTTTCTATTTCTGCTTTTCCCAATCAATTGCAGTTCTTTTAAATCCTGTTCCCATCCAACATCTGTTGCCCATTGCAGTGTTACACCAGCTTACGAAATGAATAGTTCTTTCTAGTCTTTCAATTTCCCAGTGTAAGAAACAATGAGAAAATGACAAAACTAAGTTGCCTTGCAGATCTGTTCTACCTGCCAATGAGCAAACATTTCCTTCTGCCTATGGTTTCTGTACTATCCGTTGGCCTTCTTGTTTTCTGATCTCCTTGTATCTAACCAAAAAGCTGACAGATCTGCAGGAGGCTGTAGAGCTGCAGGATAATGGAGGGGTAGCTTCAGGTAGTGGAGGGAACCTTGTGGGAAATCTGGATAGGCTTTTCTCATCTCAGACAGCTGTGTTCTTGGCATCAATACAGCCAGGTCCTCTTGTGAGATATTAGACTTCATGCATGTGTTTATGTCAGTTAGTCTGTGTATATATGACAATGTATAAGAGATCATCACCTTATTTTAGGTAATTTTGAAAAGGTATATAAATTTTGGCAATTTTTTCTTGATGAGGTTAACACTTCTCATGAAGGGAGATAAAAAAACCCAGTTGCTAGTTTTATGGTAGAATTAATACAAAAAAAGATACCAATAGTGAAACACTTTTAAACGTCAAAAACATTTCTAATACAGTTTTTCCCTATTAACTATTCGACATAAAACAGTATGATGGAAACATATAAAAGTTTTATTGTCATATATTTGGTATGCGTGATATACCAGAGCTCTGACTTTGTGATTTGTTTCTTATATAGCTCATTCCAAATTATCCTATAAAATATTTTTACTGTATTACCTTGCCACCTTTAACATAGCAACCTATTTATTTGTATTTTTCACAGAATGCAGCAAATTGCGTGTACAAAACAAATAAATGTATGCAAGTGTGTTTAAGTAAAGACAGTAATAGCTGCTTTCCTCTTTAACCAATATCATATAACCGTTATACCCTGGATGGTGATTTGGGGTCTTTGTTTACTATTTGTCTTATAGCAGGGTGTTTATTACTACAATTTAAGCACATGAAATTTAAAGTGTCAGACCTTCAGGAAAGGACGAATCAATCCAATTTTGAAGCATCTTAATGTTTCTACTGTCAGAATTTTATAGTAAAAATGTTTCAATGACCATAAGTGACAATAAATAAATCAAAATGACCAGTTGAATATACATCACTGGAAACCTTATTCTTTTTAAGTGTTCCCTTCTTCTTTATGAATAGTGAAAACTCTGGTGGCTTTCTTCTGATTATACAAAGACATTTGGACTTATAATACTGGTGTAATTTTGTTTCTGTTCGTCAAGTAGTAGTTGAAGCTTGTGTTAGTTTTCTAAAAATAATTTTGTAATTTTTTGTGCTGTCACTATGACAAATTCAGGAGCTGAGGAAGTGGTACAACAACACAGAACAATAACAAGGGGAAGAAAGGATCCATGTAGAAATATATGCCTTGCTGATGTAAATATTTCCAGACTGAGAATCAGAAGTCTAGAAGGATTGTGGGAATTTCAGATAAAAAGGTTTCAGGTAAGCCTGAAAGGTTTCACAGAGAGGGTTATGCCTTAGTATATGGCACATACTAAATGTGAGGAGATTAGATGAGCAACCAAAGAAAAAATTATTATATGACAGGATTCATGAATTATCTTCAATATATACCAGGCAGGAAAGCAAGAGATAAGGTGAAGGTTGAGATGTATTATAGATAATGGCAAAAGCAAGGAAACCCAAGGAGCTGAATTGTAAAAGCATATGAATTGACAGCATCCACTATTTTAAAAAACCACCCAAATAGGGGAATAGGAAATTTTCAATGTGTTAATATCATGTAAGGCTATTTGTGGAGAATATAAAGAACTGCATTCAAGGTCTGACAGCTAAAATAGCAGAGATGAACATATTATCACCTTCAAAAGAGGTGTGATTACATTACAGGAATCTACCTTAAATGGTAGACCCACTTAGTGGGTCATCAGAATTGTGATGCTTTAAGCCTAGCATCAGATAAGATTAAAGACTTTTACCTTGCAAAATGGTAATATTTTTTACCAATTAAAAAGACTAGAAATTTATTCAGTACGTTTTTAAAGAAATTTTAAAAAATCCAAACTGAAAAGCAGTAATCCATGCAAGTCTATTGTCTGGGAAACCAATTTAGGAAATACTCCAGCTCATTTACCTGACTTGAGCTATGAGGTGAATGCATTACCTACAACAGTAAATTGAAACAAAATATTAAACTTGCTCAGCATACTCAATATTTATTACCATTTTTATTGAAGGTAGATACTGGGAGTTGTTATCCTATAATCCAACAAGGCAACTGAAGAATTATGTAGTGCAGAAGTGCATGCAATTCTAAATACATTACAGGAAATAAGATTTGGGGAGGTTGAACCGGTAACTGTTGATTTGGTGGGATATATTTTCAACCAGAAATGTCGGCCATATAAGGACTGTTCAGCCAAGTAAGCATTTAGTCTTGTTATGAATTAGAGCTATGAGTTCTAATTCTGATTTCAGAAGAGTGGAGAAACTGGATGCAGTAGCACATAACAGTAATAGTACCTACACTATATGCCTCCAATGATTTGTGCACTTGCTTTACAGAGGACCATTCTGTAAATGCCATCCTTTATCACTGCAGAGGTAATAAAAGCAGCATCCCCAGAAGTGTTCTTTTCCTATGGAATTCATGGTTGATCTCATCTATTTAAGTGAATGCAAATGAAAGCTCTCTCTCCTGTTTATCTGAAGGATTGATGCATTTCTGACATGTGAGCACTGCACAGTGTCAGTCTCCAGAAACAAATGGAGGAAGATTGACACAGAATGGGTTCATGCCTCAAATAGCCACAGGATTTAATATCCTTGTGTTTCTGTTGTATATGTGTCAGTCATAAAGCAATCTGTGAATTACTTATCTCCTGACATAATTCAAATCTATCAGAAATGTTATTTTTCTATTAAAAAGAAGGATTGACTTTGCAAGGTCCCTCTGGGCTACAGAAAATTTTGAAAAAATTTCTAATCAATAAATGAATGAAATATAAAACTGTAGAGAGAGATCAGGTTGTTCACATTTGTGGAAACTTTCATACATTCCATTGTTTTACTGCATTAGGAATGTTCTACTTCCATTGTAAGGTTATTTAATGGGATGTATTGTGTATTTACAGTTAAAACTAAAAATCAAATTTTTCTGGCACCAGAGAACAGTAATAGCCCTGCAGGATATACACTAGCTCACAGTTAGGCCAGTATCCATAGCTTTAAAGTTGCACTGTACTGGAGACTATTAGTCAACACTGAGGTTTCTAGTGCTGCTTTCATGAGTGAAGTTGCATTAGAGTTTAGAAAAAGAAGAGTATTTGAGAAAGAAATAACCTTTCCTAAAACGAGAGAAGGGTGAGGTTTTCTTTGGAGGCTTGTTTTGCCATTGCCCACTTTGAAATCTCTTTGTAGTAGCTTCGTTTGATCCTTTTTGAAATGTCAGCATGCCAATGCCTTTTTAAAAGGTGCATACCAGGGATAGCATGTGAGGTCTTGTTGTTGAAGAATTGTGTGTCGTGTCCTGACTTCATTACACTACAGAGAGGAGGCTGATATATGTTTTTTAATGTCCCTATAACTCAGTAATCCTCATAGTTCTGTAACTTTATGTTGTTTTCAAAAGGACTACTTCCATTTTCTTGAGGAAAATGGCATTTAGAGACATGACTTATTTGATCATGTTAGACTAGAAGCTTCCTGCATCAGTCAGAAAAAAGCTTTTGATATTCACTTACATTTATACTAAATTTTGACCATTTTTCATTGCAATAGTAATTTACATCCATGTGATTTTATTTTATCAGAGCGCATTAATTACTTTCCAGCCTTTCATCCAGGAATGTGAACTGCCAATTTTGAGCTGCAAGAGGTGCTAAACCTGCTGCTCTGAGTCCAAATGACTTACAGTGTGATCTGCCAATATTGCTGCTTTTGAATGTTAGTCAACTGTTATATAGACTATGTGAGGGGTTCTTTTTGGTCTGTCTTGTGTAGTCAAGGTACGTTGACTGTGTAAGAAAAAAATACTCTTTCTGAACACCCTATTTGTTCATTCCTCATTCAAACTTTGTTGTTGTAGTTGTTCTTAATAGTGTTTGATGTAGTCAAGATTTTCTCCAATGCAGAGTTTAGGTTGATGGTGTGAAGTCTCACAGATCAGTGTTTTGGAGACTTGTCATTCTGGGTCTGAATGAGTATGAATCAAACTTGCACGCTTTTTTTTCCCAGACTTCCATGTAGACGTGTGGGCTTTGATGGTTTTTTTTTTGTTCTTTATTTTATGTGTTCTGCAATTTATTATGCTTTTATGTAAGA
>WEIV01031102.1:37218-47363 GCA_013390005.1 Calyptomena viridis
CTTTTATGTAAGATAGGTCAAATGCTGCACATAAAACAATGTTTGTGTTTGCTGAAGAACCGAGGTGTTACGTTCTTCCCTCCTGCAGTTTTCCTTTTCAGTTCAGTAGGAAGATGTGTATTTTGTTATGCATTATGTCAGTGGATAATAGATAAAGCTTGCTCCCAGTTAATTTCTAGCTGTTGGCTTGGAAACAATAAAACTGGAAAGCAAAGGCATATGTTAATGATGATCACATACATTGAGATGCCCATAAGATTACCTCGCCTTGGCATTGGGTGGACTTGATGATATCCTGAGGTCCCTTCCAACTCTAGCAATTCTGTGATTCTGTAATAAGCATTTGTGAAACCTAACAAAAATCTGAAAGCTAGAATTGCTTGAAATTGGTTTTAGAAAGCCAAACACTTTTTCTTGCCTTTGCAAAAACCTCCCATTCTTGTTAGATTTAGAATTCAAAGTTACATTTGAACTGTCATTGCTTATAACTGATTCAGCTTAACTCCATTCTGAATTTCCAGTTTGCTCTAACCCATGAACAGGAAAGATTTCCATAGAGGAATAGCCATGGGTTTGTTACTTGTACAATAAGAAAACTCTCTGAAAATATATCATTAAAAAGTGAAACAGAAAAATATATTGACATAGTATTTTATGATAGTTATTTAATTGAAATTGCAGATGTGATTGGTTTCAGTTTCATATAACTATTAACAGTGGAAAGCCTTTATAGATTCCTTTAGAGGATGCCATGCTATCAAAATTATGTATATGTGTGCCCAGACAGTGTGTCTGAGCATTCTAGTGTGTAGTTCATTTGTGGTTTGGGTTTTATGGCAATTTATCAAATTTCATAACTGTGAGCAGTTTTTACCTCCTATATAGCCTGCACATGTTGAAATGTACAGTGTATGTACATATGACTTTCTAGCTCCCAACAGAAAGTTAGCCCCAAAGTCACTGTTTTGTTTGCCCTGTTGTGAGTATTTGGAAGATTTAGGAGGGAACTTTGAATTCAAGTTATTAATTTTTACTGATGTTTTTATTCACAGTAAGTATATATCTTAACCCACATCTCTTATGTATTTTCATATTTTGAGTAACTTGGGGATCTACATCCATGTTGACAAAATGCTTTCCAAAATGGTTAAGCATGTGGTTCATGTAAGGCATTTCATGTTATTATTCGTAAAATATTCAGGGTTTATTTTAAGACTTTTTGTGTATTACAGGTTCCAATAATGTTAAGCTTAGTTGTTCCAATTTCTTTTCATGTTTCAGAAACTAATAATGGTGTTCAAATTCTAGATGAGCAGAAAAAACAAAGCTTTTAGTTGCATTGCTTGAAATTGGAAGCAACCATTTCCCCATCCTTCCCTTTTGTTCTGGTTTTCAATTGCTAACAGTTTTCAAGACAAGAAGATGTGGAATCAAGCTGTAGAATCTACTACCATGTCTTATTATAAGGTTTGCCACATAACTGAGCAAAATATGAACAAAATATCTGTATTATCCAGACATAAGTAATACGGGAACAGCTATATTTACTCAAATATTTCTTTGAAATATGGTTTTAACAGAACAGCAATTGTTCAAAATAAGCGTATCCAGACACAGAATAATTTGGCAATATCTGAATTTCTAAGTGCTTAACACTTCTTAAATCAGTCAGCTCATGCTTCTGTCATATCAAAACAGCAACAGAAAGTCATCATGTTGCAGTGGCATCTCCTTTCTGTGCTCCGGAAAGGCTAGGAACCTCTAAGAGATATGGAGATAATGTTGCTAGATGTTCAGAGAGGGAAAAAATCCTCAGTCTGTACCCTGATTTATCCCATTTTTGTTGATAGAGTGGACATCTTTGCAATGTGAAGTAATAGCTGAGCCTATATTTTACTTCCTAACCAAAAGCATTAAATTCAAATAAATTTTAATTTAATGCATTTTAAATACCTTTAAATAGAATTAAACAGGCAAAAATGTGTGCTTATTTGGCTTTAAAGTTAATTTTTTTCCAAATGAGACTTCAAATTAATTGACAGTTCCTGGAGGTAAAAAGGTAGTTATTTTAGCCAGTTACAGGGCACTACAAGCCAATAATATTTTACCATGTTTTGCTGCAAGTTTCTAATGTATAAGAACCCAGACTTGGTAAATGCTAGGAAAAGACTAATTCAGAAAATAGTGAAATTTACGAAATATAAATGAGATCACTATGTTTGTTACTGTCGCGGTTGGGACAGCCAGTGCGACATTAATCACACGTGTGCTGCATGTTCAGGGGTGCCGAAATGTAACCATTTATTGTTTACAGAAGAGACATTTATACACATCAGAAGGTTTGCATATTCTAACATAATTGGTAGAGAGTTATCTAACTACTTCACCATTGGCTAAAGGTACAACACTTGCTCTCTGTTCATCTCAGCTGCCTTTTCTCTCTCCAGGCATGCTGAATTGCATGCCTACCCGTGACAATTACAAACAAATATATAATTTTTTTGCTGCATGTTTGTTGCTAATGCTTTTCTGAACTAATAAATGTCAGCTAAATTGCTGGCCTTGGTAACTTGTTCCGTAATCCAACCATCCTCCACAAAAAAAATCTTCAATTGCTCATACTACATCTTGTCTTCATTTTCAACATACAATGTATTACTTTAGAAAGCCTTTGAAAAATATATAAAATCATCAGGATAACTGCAAGAGCTATTGTAATATTATGTTCCATGGCAATATACATACCATAGATTTTATCTGGATGTCATTTTTTTCAGATAAAGGGTTGTCATTTCCTGTGAGAACTTTGCTACTTCTTTTCAGATTAGGAAACAGGGACCTTCCTGTCAAAATACAGAAGTAGCTTTTTGGAAAGAGCAGAAAAGTCCTGCTTATTCTTTCTGAAAATATTTGAGGGATTTATAAATATCACAGCCACTGAACACATCTGGTATTGTCTCCACTGGGTATTTCTCTGCAGAAAGAAAAAATGTCATAGTTTTTAAATCCTGCTGCCACATTTGAGCAGTTAAGCATATCAGGAAATTAAATAGATACTTAGATATTAATTTATATTTGGATGTGATTTAAAATCAATAGAATTTAATAGGTAGCATTCCCACTACTGCCACATACAGACATGGATAGTCTTCTTCCAACATAAGGAAATGTTGTTTTGTTTGCTTGTCTCACTTTTGAGATGGTTGAAACATAACTATAAACGTAACTTAGAAGCTCGAATAAAGAAAAATCATGTGGGAATTTGACTTGCTATTAGCATATTTGATAGATTTTTCTTTCTGAGTAGATAAACTCTCAGGCAATGTTACCAAAATTTGAATCTTAAAGCAAAATACCAAAGCTCAGGATCTGGTGCGAAGACTAAACTAAGCCTTGAACTGAAAGTGACAGGGAAGGTGGAAGATAACTGAAATTCATGCTTCTTTCCGTGATCCCATTCAGACTCTTTTTCTTTGCTAAATCCAGGACCTCACAAAACCCCAACATTTCTTAAGGAAGTCACAATAGATACCTGCTTATTTGAGACACTTTTGTGGCATATAGTGATCACTCTTAAAGTTTGCCCTCTGCTAATTAAAAATAAAGAATTATTTTATTTTGATATTCATTTATGGAAAGCATTCTCTTCATATGATATTAAAATTTAACTTCCTAAATAACTTCTCTTCAGTGCTTATTCCCTCTTCAATCAATAGAAGAAAGACAGCAATCAAAAAAGATAATATTCTTCAGACTTCAATCCCCAGGCCCAGCAGGACAAAACATGAGTTAGAATTTTCGTAAGCTGACAAGTGCTCTTGTTCTTTTAAGTAGATAACTAAATGCGAGAGCTAAATATAGATTAAGGTGATTTTACTGCATTTATACTGGAGGAACTTTGACCAACTTCAGTAGAGTTTGCTCTTAAAAATTCCTATATGAAGCTCTAGTTCTTTGGGTCCTTATTCCCCAGGCTTGCCTTGGCAGATGGTTTCATTCTCTCTTGTCCCTCTTCCTACTTCAACCTGATCAAGCAACACTTGTTGTTCTTATGCCCTCACTATTCTGGTCCCTGCTGTAGATTTCTGAGGAGTATTTTACTGAGGAGTATTGTCACAAGGAATGTGTTCATGTTATGTAATTATGAAATGACATACTTTTTGATTCAGCATAAAATATCCCTCATTAGACTATCATTAGAAAGTATACATAATTTTTTTAGTGTAAGTGCTAAATGTCTTTCTGTAACAGTGTTGGCTATTGTGTGTATGACATAATGTAGTTATTTAGTCTGTGATTCTAATAGAAGACATTAACACTGATTAGTATCAACTACTTCTTTGTCATTAGCAAATGTCTGGGAATAGAAATGTATTCCTTAGTGTTCCCCAGTAAAACACATTCTAATGCATGCAAAAGTGCTATTATACAAAGCATTTACAACTTCCAAATACATTTAAGCAGAAATTCTTCTGACAGTATATCTAGATATTTTCATAATGAGTTTCCCTGTCATGGAAGATTGTGGCATGACGTTGAATTCCAAAGTTTAGAAGACATACCTTGTCATGCAAGTTGGCACACACTTGGGTATCTTGCTGATTTCAAGGACTAGCACTCCTTGTTTACAGTATGACTCCAATATGCGGTGGATGTCACTTGACATCTTCACATTTTGAGAGCATAGACCAGCATCCTGCTTTTTGCAAAACAGCTAGGAAGCTCTCAAGGAACAAACAGCTTAATGACATCTACAGCTACCAGCTGTGTATCCTATGTTAGGTAAGAGGATAAGGGCAACTGTGCTCTGTGCCCAAGGTACTACAGGTACTACAGCTCCAGGAAGGCTGCCAATGAATAAACAGAAGAAGAAACAGTCACTGGAAAATTGCCAGTCTACTTTCCAGACTATTTCAATTTAAATTGTCCCACTTTGTTCTTCTGTAGTTTAGAGTATTCTATCTAGAATGAATTTCTTCTTTCCTTGAGCCAAATAAAACCAAGTCACACATGATCAAGTTTGTGAGTTTCCAGAGTCCTCCCTGGATTTTAAGTACGAGCATTAGTAATGCTTTTTCCCTTCTTTTCCAATTGTCTCAAATGAATTGAAACTTGAAAAGAAAAAATTAATTGCTTGCAAAAGTGGTCTAAAAAAAAAAAAAATCCATGTTTTTTGTTTCCCGTGGAGAGTTATGCTAGGAGATAGGATGACATTCAGGCCACTTGTTAAGCCACCTATTTGACAGTATTATCTCAGTTAAATGGAGCTTCTTCTGAACTCTACAATATTTCTTCCATTACAGTAATATTTCTTCTGTAAGTACTATTTCATTATTTCATTATGTTATTGTGATTTTATGAATTATGGAGATGCTATTTTGTTTTGCTTTACTGAGTGCTTAAATTCCCAGTGGTTGACTTTTTCATGTTCCATTTTGGTTTGATTTTTTTTTAACATTGAGATAAGCATACTAATTTTAATATGCTTCCAAGCCGCTCTAGCACACAGCATAAATTCCATTTTCTATCACAATTATCTATTATTGATTCCATTATCTATCTATTTTTGCTAGTTTGGGCTGGGATACAATTAATTTTCTTCACAGTGGCTGATATGGGGCTTCGTTTTGGATTTGTGCTGAACACAGGGTTGACAATATAGAGATGTTGTTGTTATTGCTGAGCAGGGCTTGCACACAGCCAAGGCCTTTTCTGCTTTTCATACTGCCACGCTGGTGAGGAAGTTGGGGGTGTGTGGGGGGTTGGGAGGAAACACAGCCAGGACAGGTGACCCAAACTGACTAAAGGGATATTCCATACCTTGAGACATCATGCTCAGTATATAAAGTGGAGGGAAGATGGAGGAAGCAAAGGATGTTTGGAGTGATGATGATTGTTTTTGTACATCACCACTGCACGTAATAAGGCCCAGCTCTCCTGAGGATGGCTGAACACCTGCCCATGGGAAGCAGTGAATTAATTTCTTGTTTTGCTTTCACTATTAAACTGTATTTATCTCAACCCAAGAGTTTTCTAGCTTTTACCCTTCCAATTCTCTCCCCAGTCCTGCTGGTGAGGATGTGAGTGAGCATCTGTGTGAGCAGCTGCTAGCTGGGGTTAAACCGTGACACTCTTCTATGTTATTTCATTGATGGGCCTGCAATGACTGCTTTTTGTTATTATAAGAGAGGCAAGGATTTGAATCTTATTCTTGTCTTGCTCCCAGAAGGAGTAAGTCTCCAGAATTCTGCACAAAGAAGAATAAAAGAAAAACCCTTTTCCTTACTCCCCATTTGTTCTGTACCCTCTTAAGAAGCCACATGAATGAAGTCTTAAAATTGTGATTCCATATTCACCATATTCAAAGAAGAAACTTTGGGGTGTGAATTGGTAAAAGCAGACTTTAATGAGAGGTCACTACAGGCTTTCCATATGAAGGCCTTTCATATGACTAGACATTTCAGAGTGATGGCAAGTTTCCTGCAACTGTGGTTGCAACCTTTTCTGTCTTTACTGCTATTTCTTCCCATTCAAGGTATATGACACCACCATCATTCATCTGGGACATTTCAAATGTAAATTGACTTTGAAACTCTCACTTATCACTATGAATTATGAACAATATCAACACATGGTTTAACCCTCGTTTCTTCATTAATGAACTCTTTAAACAGACTTTTAGGGATCAACTCTTGAATTGCAGTCTAAAATGGCAATTATCCAAATACATAGTCCTTAATGTGGTTATTTTGCCCAACTTTCTTTCCTCCATCAGACATGCCACTCATTGTCTCTTTCCAAGAATCTTTTTGCTTCATTGTCAGGTTCTTGTGTGAGTTCCTCCTGCAAAGGTGCTACACAACAGCTACTGCTGAGAGAAAGAAAGGTGATTAGGGCTCAATTAAAAAAATGTGAGTCATTTTTTTGAAGTTTACAGATGATGACCATGTGCATTAGTAGAACCTCTGCCTGAGAAGGTGGATTGGTTTGTGCTCTGAACCTGTAAAAGCCTCACTTCTGAAACAGACAGCAGATACACCATAACTATTTAGTGTATGCTAAAGATGTGGAACTCATTGGACCGTTCTTGGACCAGTCCATCAAAGTGAAGATTTCAAGAAGAGATTTTTTAATTAGTATGTATTTAGTTTTAGTGTTCAGCCTGAATTATTTCGAACTTTCCATCATTAATGTCAGGCCGGGGTGTCACTGAAAGGGTCATTCCCTAGAGGCCATGCCTGCTACTTTGCCTTGACGTCAACAGGAAGAGTCAGTTTGCTTTTTTAGTTTTCCTGTTGAATACATTTTTATTTCCCTAGAGTTTTTTTGTAAAGCTGTTTCTCAAGTGCCTTCTCTGCTAGTGTTCTACTCAGTATAAAGAAAGATGCTGTTTGAGTGATCTCGGCCAATTGACCAAGACATTTTTGGTATCTAGATCCTTGCCTCTTTATGCTAAAAGGCTGAGAGGCCACCTCCTCACTGAGCCTCTACTTTCATTTTTCAAGTGCAGGATCTGGAGGGTTTTTGTGATTAGACTACTCTTGCAGTCCTCAAGAAGGAAAAGTATGATTAATATGAGGGATGTTTCCACTAGATAAGTCCAAATTTTTAGTGTAGCGTGTCTCCATCAGTGTCACCCTTTCACACAGCTTTGCTATTCTGCATTGCTTTCTGTGGGGGCAGCTTCTCCACTTTTCACGAAGTCTATTAGCAGCTGTATCTAGATACCTCCTGTACATGGAGAATTTATTATTTTTTCACCCCAAGATCACAAGGATTTGTTTGGAGGATCCTCTCTTGTGTATTTCTTCCCTTGCCCTGGTAATAAGAGATGCAGTCTTCCTGTGGCACATAAATCTGGTCCTTACATCATTAATGTACCACTGTTTAAATCTATGGTCATGACTGCAAGCACGATGATAAGAGAAAGCCATTGCTCTTAGGTGGTCTTTCACATACTTCCCCCTGCTCCCTTCGCTGTTTTGTTTTTCAGGACAGTGTCTCTATCCCAGTCCCCTTTAGAGCTCCAAAGTGTTATTTGAACTCCAGTTAAGTTTGGGAATTAACTACCAGGTTTTTTTTTTCCTAAGCTGTATGTTCACGGATCTGAGATGTCCCCTCACATTTAAGATACCAGAAAAGCTCTTTTTTCATTCATTGGCAGAAGAATCCCTTCTGGAAGATTTCTTCTGTTCACATCTTTAACCAAGAGAGCTGGAAATGAAGTACTTTCACCATGGGTGACAATTTTCTGCCTAAGTGTCTAAAAAAATAGTTATAAAGCTACAAAGATTGTTCTATCTGTGCCTACTGTACTACCTTGTGTGATGTTTAAGCAGAGGGCTGACTATGTTTTCAGAGAATCACTTTCCCTAGAGTTGCAGAACTGCTGCTGGGATCTGTACACTCAGGGAAGTCTAAAGCAGAGGAAGGTTGCAGCATACACTGTCCTTTTATTTCAGTGAAAACTGCACACAGAGGGCAGACCCAGCAAGTATTGGTAAAGGAAAGGATATATAGAGTAAGTAAGAATGCACTCAAAAAAAAAAAAGTTATATATACACACATACACTACAAGTGAAAAAACAACCTTCCTTTATTTTTGTCTTGGTCCAGAAAAATGTGAATCTGAACTACTACTTCACCTTAAACATAACCGAATTCTTTTCATAGTTGAATTTCAACNGATCTTAGCTATAAATTCACACACAATGTAAAAAGAAAATTCAGCCATGCTTTCATCCTCTCCTAAAATTGAATTTTGTGCATTAAATCCTTGACTCGACTCTGGATGGATTAGTTTTGAGACATCCTTATACTGGTACATGCAAAATACTTTTTTTCACTGGATTATTGCATGAAAAAAATTCATTGATTGGAGTAAATTTTAGTGATACTGGGATGTAGACAACATAATGGACTTAACAGAAACAATTGAGTATACATTTGACAACATCGAAGGTTTTAGTGTCAGATAGGAAGAAATTCCTGTTGCAAGTGTTATCCCATTGTTCACTTGTCAATTGCTAGGGTGCTGCAAGAGCATGGACCTAAATTTTAAGGTTCTATGTGAGGCTGGTCTCACAAGAGCCAAGTACATGTTCAGACCTTTGCAAAAATGTTTGCAAGACTTCACAGATCTTTTCAGTCAGCTGAAATTATACATTAAATGAAATTGCTAAGATTTTGTTTTTTTCAAAGTGCAGATTTCTCTTGAACTGTTGTTTAAACTCTGGTGTCCAAGTTCATACATTACACCTTCTTTCTCTTATCTTTCTGTGCCTTTGGTGCTTCTTTCTTTAGCCTTTTTTCTATGATAAATTTTTTGGTACTGAATCACATGTTTGTTGCATTGTCATGAGTAGGGTCCTAAATCAGTTTTTCATACATGGAACTTTGATTTTGAGAGATTTGTCTGAAATGTTTTCTGGCTGACCCATTCCAGGAGGGCAGGGGAGGAGTTTTTTAAGCATGAAAGAAAGAACCTTGTATCTCCATGGGAAAAGGGCTATGACAGTCTTTTGTTCTCTGAAGCAGTATTTGTTGGATTCCCTTGTACCATGGCTTAGATTGACGGAGATCACGGAGTGTGGATTTCTTATGGTCATATAGAAGTTATTTTATTTTGATTAATCTGTTTCAGACTGTTGTTACTGCTTTTAGAAGAGTTTAGGAGCTGCAGTTTGTAAAGTCCTATAAATCAAACTAAGACTGCTATAAAACAACTCAATTATAATCTTAGGAAGGAGATTTAGAACTAGCTTTTCAAAACACATGTGATTTTTTTTTTTAAATTTTTTTTTAAAACACAGTTTGTTCTTTCTATTTTTTAAATTCCTGTTCACATTTATTATCACAGCAAATTACTTTGGGCCTGAAAGGCAGGAAAGTATTTTGTGCTCTAGCTTTGGGTAGAGAATTTCAAGAGCCACAGAAATCACTGTTCCTGCCAATGGGCTTCACCTGCTGTTCTCTGTGCGAAGACACCAAAAGCAGGTCCATTCCCAAACTGTAAAGCTCATAGAAAGCAATGTAATTTATTAGAAGCTGTTTTTGTAATAATGTGTGAGATGTTGTAGAAGCTCCTTACTATTGCCTTACTAGAGCTCGTTTCAGTCTCTAACTGCATGAGCTGTAGCTTTTGC
>WEIV01031102.1:50982-65867 GCA_013390005.1 Calyptomena viridis
CTTTTTTTTTTACATAAGGTTCATTATGTGAAGAAGGATCAATTGCTGGTTTGTAGGTAAGGGAAAGTACAAATGACACAAATTTCCTTGTGCATAATAACAAATAAGTCAGTTACTTTTGCATGGTCGTTTGCTATTATTGTGATTACTCTTTTCTGAAGTCCAAGGTAATAAGTGAAACTGGAGGTACCAGAAATTGTGTCACTGAGGAAAAGTATGAGTCCTATATTGATATTAACAGTTAATACATTTACATAGAAAATNATCACTCAAACACCATGTTGGCCAAAATTTATCCAATCAATCAAAGTTAACTATTTTGTTACTTAGTTACTGTTTCCCATATATGGAAGTGTTCTTAGAAAGATCTAGAGAGAACCTTTAGAGAACCCTGGACGTTAAGAATGTGTGTGTATGTGGCGTGCAAGATATACAGATGTAAAATTAATATTAATAAAAGTCTTTAGCTAAGTCTTCGAGACTGTGAGTAGCTGAAGATAGAAAAACCCAAATGCCACAGTTGTGTAGGTTAAGAAGTAGATAAAAGTATAAACAATTCAGTAGTGCTGGTAAAATCCTGATGTGGACACATCCTGATGCCGGTCTTGTTGCAGAAGAGGAAATCATTCCTTTATTTCATTCAGAGAATTGTTTCAATAGTATATTATCAGGAGTGTTTTCACCAGCATAAGACACTTCTGTGTATTTACTTTTACTCTGCAAAGACTTATTCATCAATGTTGACAAAGTTGTATCTTCCATATACTAGAGATCTGGACAACAAACGTTTGACAGAAACTTTGAAAATTCAAGAACAAGAGTGAGAAAACTCTTCTCTTTTTTGCGCTACAGATTCCACAAAGCACATTCCATCTGCACACAGACATATCATTAAACACTCTTTCGTCAAACTTGTATGCATTGTTTCCACTGTGGGCATCTCAAAGTTAGTTTTGTTTAAAATGTGACAGAATCAGGTAGTATTAAGTGGGAGAAAATTCGAAACAAGGTCTGGATTGAGTTTGCCTGTTTATACTTGACTGACCTAACCCCTGAACTGTAGAAAGGATCATGAACTGGTACATTAAAACTTCAGGTATCAATTGTGAAATGCCTTAGCACAGCACTAGGCAGCTGCCTGGGACCTGCAGCCAAGCACAGGCTCTGATTTGGGTGGTGATGTGAGAACCTGAGCTTCCAGGGTGGCCTGTGAATGGATCTCACAGGAGAAATTTAATTCTTGACTGAAGAAACTTGTTCTTACAAACAAATAATTGAAACTAGTATTCTTCCAGTTAATTCTTGCAGAGTTAATTTAACAAATTAACATCCTCTGGTGAAATGCATAGCTGGAAAATGCCTGGGAAACCCTGTGTAGACTCTGTTTTCTTGTTTGGCAGATAACAGGTATTATGATCTAGTTTTGTAACTTACATTGAGTCCTATATGTATTCTTTAACCAACCAAAGCATTCAGTGAAGCTGGATATTATTATTTACTGTAGGCTTATATATATATATGTATTAACAAAAGACAATAAATCTTGCCTTTCATTTAATCTTAAAAAAAAAATAGTTTACAGTCACTTCAGGAGCCACTGTAAATTTGGATCCTGAAATATAAAACTGAGGTTAAAAATATGTATACTATAACTGTGGTTTGTTTTTTTATTTTCTTGCAGTGATTTTCATTATAAATGAATTAGTTTTTCTTTTTAAGAACACATTTGCAATTTAATTTTTCCAGCTATCGAGCATTAAACACTTGATTAGCTTAAACTAAGAGGATTCAAGAAAAATTCTTCATGCATGATTTTCAGCTTCAAGTAAGATGTAATAGAATAAAATAGATGTTAATTAAATACCTCTGGTGCTGTCTTAGGTTATGCAGGGAGAAAATTAGAAGACCAAAACCCAAGTAAAACTTAATCTGGCTACTGCCGTAAAAGACAATAAAAAATGTTTCTATAAATACATCAGCAACAAAAGGAGAATCTCCATGACAAAGGATGAGGGAAAGGCGGAGGTGCCTCATTCCTTCTTTGCCTCAGTTTTTAAGAGTAAGACCATTTGTTCTCAGCATACTCAGCTCCCTCAGCTGTGAGATGTCAATGAGGAGCAAAATGAAGCCCCCATAATACAAGGGGAAATAGTCAGTGGCCTGTACACCCCTTAGATACCAACAAGTTTGGGGGCCAGATGGGATTCACCCAAAGATACTGAGGGACTTTGTGAAAGTGCTTATTGAGTCACTTTCAGTCATTTACCAGGGTCCTGGCTAACCTAAGAAGTCCTAGTTCACTGGAACTTAATAAATGTGACACCTGCTTTCAAGAAGGGTTGGAAAAATGTGCCTTTCAAAATTTTGTGTCTTGGAAATTTGGGGACATAGGGATGTAAAATTTTGAGTTAAAAAATAAATCAATTGCATTAAGAATATAGTAATTACAACTACAGGTAAAGACTAGGAAGTTCAAATATTCATGGCAGTCCACATCAGTTACATTTCTTTCAAGCAAAAGAATCCTAAAGACTCCTGAGCCTCTCTTCAGTAACTGCAGTTGAAAGTAAGGCACACTGAAAGACACTTTGGGCTCCAATGTAGGCTCTACTGAAGAGATACCAGCATGGGTGGAAACTTCTGGTAATTCTTCTAGAGTAAATCAGTATTATAGACCTATTTCCTAAAAGGTACATCTGTAGATGAAGTAGAGCTAGTGTGCTTTGCTGTCTGCTGTTTTCTAGGCAGAAAGCCTTTCTATCAGTGTTTGGTAGACTTAAATTAGCTTTCTGTACTTCCTTAATTTGAACAAATTTTAAGTGAATTGTCATCTAAGTGGCTTTCAGTATGGGATTGATAGAGCAGAAGCTCATCAGACAATGAGCTTCCTGGGAAGGGCAAATGAGTAAGGTAAAAAGAGGCTCCAGGAAATGCTGCTTCTTTGTCTGAACCCACAGTCCTTTTTTACCTTGCTGTTTGCACTGTTATAAAAACATGTATTTGTTCTGACAGTCTGTTGGAGGGAGATATTCTATAGGCATCAAGAAATTCGCCTGTGGCTGTGATACTCAAGGGAGCTTGTGTATTGTGATCTTCTCTGAGGCACTGATGGGTCTGTGCACTGTCAGCTCCTTTGCCATTTGGTTTCTGTTTTCTAATGCTGCTGCACTCAGACATTGAGCAGAGAGATACCCAAGAGATGACTATACCTGACCACTACAAAGGAAATTGAAAGCCTTTAGTATTCACTCCTTTTCATTAGGACAGCTAAATATCCCGCAGCATCCTGATTTTATAAGTAACATGCATGATGCTGCTTTTCCATTGCTATTGTGGTTTAGGATTTTTTTTTTAAACTTTCCATTTGTGCTGCACATTGATAGTCATGAAAGAGCATACACAGCCCACAATAGCTCCTTGCTGAATTTTGTCAGAGAATGTATTTAACTGAATAGTATTCTGGAGAAAAACAGAAGGGCAAAGCTGCAAAATTGGCACTTTGCTGCTTTCCCATTACACCTTGAGGGCAAGTTCCTCATACACAATGGTAGCTTTACAGTCAAATCCCAGGAGCAAGCTGCCTCTGGCATTTATCACTGACAAACATATAGCCATAGAAAGTTGGCTGTGTCAGCAGTATGAAACATTGGCCAGAAGCCTACTAGTGTGACCCTTTGACTGGTTAAAAGAAATACTTGCACTGAAAGGAGTTACTGATCACTCAGTTTAATTGGTTTGCACAAAGGAGGCAGAAGTGAGCAGTTTCTGTTTGCTTGCTTGCGCATTTACCACTACAGTGCTGTAATTCACTGTAGGCTGCTGAAAAACCTAAGCTTGTTGGATTGCATAAGGTTTTTTCTTTGCGAGTATGCCAATATTTTTAGAGGATTTAATTATACTTGGACTCAATTATACTACATTGACTTCAAATACCAGATACCCATACACCACCTCTTAAAAATACATTTAACTGTAAACTTTGAAATATTTTTAGCCTTTCATTTGGATCTTTTCTTATTTAGCTAGAAGAAAAGTCTATTCTAATAGACATCTCTGAAAGGAAAAAGTGTCTGGATTTCTTTACCTTTTCAATTCATGGAAATTTTTTTAAAAAGTTTGTTAGTTGTTCTATAGTTGTGCTTTTTTTTCTTTTTTCTTTTTTTTTAAATCTTTTTACATTAGTGTTTATACAAGATAATCCAAATTTCAAGGTGAAAAATGGATTTGAGTAACAAACATGAATGAAAACATGTGAAACCGAAGGTGATATCTTAAAGTTAGTGTGAGTCTGTAGAGCACTGGCATACCGTAACATACTTCTGCACAATTTTATTCAAGCTATGTTAGATAAGAAGGACATTTAAAAAGTAATTATTCAGCATGACATTTCAATTTTTTTACAAATACACATAGATATGGAGCACCTCTTGATTGGCATCTGCATGTAGTCCTACTTATCGGATTTAACTAAATCTCTCTTTGAAGTGTTGTTAGACTGAAATGAGATGCTTTCATGAAATTTTGCTTTAGATTGTAATGGATTTTTCTCGTTTGTCATCTATTGAATAAAATATATAAACTTAAACTCTTTAAAATGTAAATAGAAAAGACAAAATGTATACTTTTTCTCTGAAACTAGTTTTGTGATTAAATCATTCTGTGCATGTTCTGAGAGTTAATTCCTTATTTTAGGCCCCTGTAGGGAGCAAATGCTGGCAAAATTAGAGTTTAATCAGTGTACTGTGCTAGGCTTATAAATTTTGGCTAGTCTTTCTGTCTTTTTTTGAATGTTTTAACATTTTGGTTTTTACTTTTCATAGTGTTTCCTACCACTGTATGTTATTTTTTTACTTTACTTTCTATTGATTAGTAGATGAATAATGTTGGTATCAGGCTCTTTTGGCACTATCTTTTCAGTACATTTCAGATTAATGATTTGTTTGTTTCTATGTTTTGGCATAAAATTTTCCCTTTATAACGTTTGCCAATTACATATAGTTGTAAAAAACGATTTCAATTGGTAAGACATTAAATCATAATAAGTGAATGTGCATTTTGTGTATCAGTTGAACTAATATCTGAAATCGTAATTTCGTCTAGCATAGTTGGCTTTTAGTGTTGTGTATTTACTTTACTCATCTTTCATTTGTTGTCGTTTTTAGCCCTCCAGTTTTTAACCACCTGGTTGATAATTCAGTCAAAATTAGACTACAGTTACTGACCTGAAAATATACCCAAAAATATCTCTGAACTTTATGTATTTATTGATCCCTTTATGAAATGCTTAATTGACCTGGAATTTCAAATTAGAGATGTCAGCTTCTTCTACTGGCATCTTCTACTATTTAGAAATGCAGTCATTAGCTAACAGCTTTATTTTGGTAGTTTTTCTGAAGCTCCACTATAAAGAAATTAGGCGTATGTTTGCACATCATCTGAGTTACTTTGACAGTAGCATCTGGAGCCATACCTTGTGTCTGGCTAGTGTGGGAGATAGTTATAGTGTTAGCTCTACATGGGCAGAGGCTTCACTGTGGACTAAAGAAGCTTGCCTGAACAAATGGGTGTATAAAATCATATGCAGATTACATTTCCATTGTGACTGTTACCTGGGGTAAACACCATTAAAATATGTTTGAGGTGTTGCCTCATGGGTTACCCTTTTCTGGATGTAAATTTGAAAATCTCAAAGGTACTTTAAGTGCTTAAAGACTGAATACTGTGAAACAGCTGGAGAAATAAGCTTTTTTTCAGAAGAAAGTCAGTAGGATTGCCTCTTTGGCAGAAGTCCTTAAGAAGGCCTTAAGTGTGGAAAGCAATAATTTAAGAATACGCTAAAAAGCATAGTGGGCATTGAAACAGTACTTGTAATTGAACATGAAAGTAATAAGTTGGTTTGTATAGTGACAGTAGGAAAGGAAATTAAGAGATGGCTTTTGCCCTTTTTGTTACTCAAAGAAATGGAAGTTGAAACCCATTAAGTGCTAGAAGGAAAATGTTAATAAAAATGAGAAGCAAGGAGCAAAAGCACAGTACATCAAAGTATCAACAGTTTACAGGATAAAGATAGGAAGACTAAAAGGTAAGGAATGAAAGAACTCTCTTGACAATTGCTTCAGGCAAATTGAAAACACTTTTTCAATGAGAAAACATAATACAAGAGGAAAAGAAGTCTAGTAGTAAACAAGATGAGGAATGGAACTTCTGAATCCTTTTCTTTTCTATCTGAGAGCCACATGTTCCATGCAGTGGGGAGAGGGAATTTGTTTTAAATGTTCCTTCAAAAAACTGTTCAGTCTTGCTGCTTTTTTCACCAGAAACAGCTTCTTTGTGTTTTTATCCCCTTCATTTCATTAATGTAGCAAAGGGAATAATTTCTTATTTCTAATTAGTTACTTCGTTATGGATAATTCAGAAATATTATAGTACTGCCTGACTTTTCCTGCCTACAAAATGGTCAAACCAATACAATGCTTATTTTCATCTCAGTGCATCTCAACTTGCAGCCAGCTGTGAGACCAGAGGTTTGATGGGATGGAGGCCACAGTGCCTTGTACCTCCAAATGCAAATCCTGCTGAGCCTCACCTGCAATGAGAATCCCAAGTCCTAGCCACAGACACTCTGTGCCTGCCACCCATATCTGTGTCTGACTTCTACAGTCTGCTCCAATGGCCTTTTCACCTTATCAGTTATTTGAAAACACTGTAAGCCTTAATCAGTTTACAAATTTCAGGATTTTTAACCTCAGGAGATTTTAGCCTGAGATTTCATGGGATGTGATTTATACCTCTGATAGGAACAGCTTGGCCTTTATTATGTGAGGTTTGTTTAATTCATTTTAGAAGTCTGTCAGTCTCTCTTGGACTGTGTGTTTTTACGAGGTAGTTAACACATGACAGCTAATATGTCGGTGAGTCCCTGTGGGGGTGTAGTGAGGCAGCTGTGCTGTGCTGTGCTGTGCTGTGCTGTGCTGTGCTGTGCTGTGCTGTGCTGTGCTGTGCCAGCCAGCCCAGCTGGAGGAGCCCGAGCCTGCCACACTGGGCGAGTTACAGCAGTGGGGCAGGTTGAAGTGGATCTGGGACTGTGAGTTGGGGTCCAGGAGATGCATGGGCAGGCATAGGCATGACTAAAGCCCCTCAGGCAGGGGTGAAAGGCAGCTCCCCAGAAGGGGGGCTGGCCCCACTGCTCATAGCCCCATCCTAGCAGCTTGGTCCACTGCTACACTGCACAGCAGTGAGGCCAGCCCTGTGCACAAAGCCTGATGTTAACTGCTTGATCTGGCCTTCTAGGGTGCTTCTTACTGCCTAGTGATTTTTCATGTGCAAGGAGCTATGATCGCAGTCTCAAAGGAAGGGCTTTGTTAGCAGAAGGGGATATAAAATTTTCACTGTACAAGCAATAGAGATTGAAGAGGGTAAGACGTTTTTGCACAGCTTCCCCATGTATTCCATGTGTTGTCTACACATCTTCAAGCTTTCACTGTCACAGAAGACATACAAAATTTTCTGCTCTTTCCTGAAAATTGGCCCAGAAATGCTACAATATCCCAGGATCTTTGTTTATATCTCATTGGTCAAAAATAAATAGGCCTGATACATCTTGTTATTATGAACAGTGATGAAATGCAGTAAATAAATGTCACCCTTGATGCTAGCAGGAGTAATACAAGAATATTTTATAGGCATCTGCCTTATAGTCTGAAATGCCACTTAAATTTAAGGTAGCTGAAAATGCAAAGTACCACGTAAGGATTTTTATGCTAAATATACAGGGGAAACAACAACTAGAAGGTGATATTGTTATAGTGCTACCATCGCTTGACTAACAATGTTCAGAACACTCTTAGTTCAGAGTTCTTTGTGTGAGGTTTGATTTCAGTCCACATTCTGCAACGTTTGTGTGCTTTCTGTAGTCTTCCATAGCTGTTGTCTACATTAACAAGTAATTGAGTGAGACAGTCAGGGATCAGTAGATCAAGCATTTTGTATTAATGTACTAAAATCTTTAGTATATGTGGTTCAGGGATTTTATTTTGCGTTAGATTTACTCTGGTCCATGGACTGAGGTGGTCTAGACCACATATAAATTTCAAAACTGTCCAAGCAACTGGCTACCCCCTGTGGATTGAAGTGCATTTTGTGCACACCTTGTTCGGTTTTCTTCACAGGGACTCTAGTTAACATGCACAAAAACTGCTCTGAAAATCTGACCCATGTACTTAAAAATGGAAAAGTGAGGTGATGCTTTTAAAAACTAACTTCAGTACTCTGAGCTGGAGTGCTAATGTAAATGCAGCTAATGTATTCCGTGTATCTAAATGTTTGAAAACTAGTAAGGATCATCTTCTATTATGTAATAAAAACTGACTGCTTTCAAATAACATTTTATCCAAATACAAGCCTAATTTTATTTTTCAGGATCTAACTGATTTATGTTATAATGTTTTGTTTTGTTCCATACACAGTACCCAGGGGGAATGGGAAACAACTTGCTTTAATTAAAAGACTTTAGAAAAAAATAATTAACTGGTGACACATTATTCATGTCATTTTTTCCCCTGCAAGTTATTTTGATTTTAAAGCATCTAAGATAGCTGGTCTGTATATGGACTCTGTGGCTATCTAATGAATTTGGTATTCTAGGCTATGGCGATAGACTAGCAAAATGCAATATATCAGCAGTAAGAGGAGAGATTGGGCTTTTGAATCACAGGAACAGAAGTTGACATTAGGAAGAAGATAGTATATCTTTAATATCCTTAAATAGAAGGGTTTTTTTCTTAATTTTCCAGAACAGCTGAAAATTTTCCACACCTCTTGTGAATTCAGTAAGTATAATAATACATAAATGGCTGATAGCTAGATGTTTTTGACATAAGAAATGTTTTAGTTCTATAAAAAGACTGAAAAACTGTCTGCCAGATCTACTGTACAGTCTTCACCTGTGCTTGATAAATAGAGGATAATAACAGTTATTGCTTTTAAATTTGTCTTTAAATTGTCATTTTCTCTAAACTTCTCTTTGTTGCCAGACTGAACAGGATGTTTGGGGGAGGGGGAAAACAAAGGAAATATTTGAAAGAATCTGCCTGTTCATACTGGTAAAATTAGCAAATCGTAAGGAGGAAAAAAACCCAAAAAAGATTAAGAAGCTGAAAGCTGCATTTTGCCCTGCCCTAGTTGACTAAGTGTTGTGTTGCATACTGTAAAATTGGCAGTCGGCTATCATTGTTCCTTTGAAAGTAAATCAGACCTTCAGCTTATGTTGGGAGACATTTAAGCCTTTTTCTTTCCTTCCTTTTTTCCAACATAAACGTCAGTCACGCAGCTATTTTCTATTACAAATTTGAGAACACTTCAGAGAGGGGCTGATTGCCTTCCATGTTAAGGTAATCCTGTAAAGGTCACCCTCTAACCAATGTGAGCTTCCAAGATAAGGTACTAAGAGTGGATATTTTTTCATTCTGTGGTTGGATATTTGAGAGCTTTCTTTGAAGTTTGCAATTCCTTTGCCAGCTGGTCCATCCCGAGATTGACAAAGCTGGTGTACTAACACACAGGTAACTTATAAGCTTGTGTTAATTAGGGAGATACTAGAACTAACCTCTTAAGCTTGTTGTCACTTAGTCAGACATTACTCTAAAATATGAAAGTTAATTTCTTTGACTATTTCAGATCCGGCTGTTTGTCTGATGATGAATGGCTGCTCTTTATGTTTTCTAAAAGGCCAGTGGAGCTACCAGGCTTTGCTGGGATTTACATTCTCCTCTGGCACTTAAGATTGTAAGCCAATAAAGGTGTGGATTTGGCTTTGTTACATTACTTTCTGAAATGAATAAGGATAAAGAATAAAGAGCATGAATTATGTTGGTTTCTCATTTCATAAGTGAAAAGCAAGCTTGTATTTCGGTTTCCTGTTGGTACTTTTTATACAAATTGCCTCAGAGACCGTTAACTGCTGGAAAGCAGTTTGTTCTCATTACTTGGTGTCTGCAGACAGCCACTGTGTGCTATGGCTCAACTTACTTGACTCCTTTGTGTTGATTTGTATTTTATTTGAGCAGCTGGCATTTTTCTTCCTTTGTGTTGAATTTATGCATATTGGATATTTAGAAGGAAAGGATTCTTAGATTTCAAATATATTTCACATTTCCTGTTTTAATTTTCATGCAACTGACAGTGCATCTATTGATCTTTGAGACTGTTTTCACTTTTTGTCACACTGGCATGTATATTCTTCATGTGGTCCCTACCTATCCATTAATTAGCTATTACTTAGCAGTGAAAGAAAGGAAAACTTTGCTTATCAAATTGATTTTGACATCAGTTCCCTGTTAAAAAACCAGTCTGGAATATCTTTAAAAAGCTGTGGACAGCAAATCATCAGGCACATTAACAGGAAAAACTGCATAGACAACTCCACAACTCTGCATATGTGTTGAAGGCGAACAACGTAGTCTGTGTTTACAAATTTGTATTGCATCACTAAATATACACTCAATTCAATATTGTTTTCAGAGGATATATGCAAAAAAGTATTTCCTCTCTTTTAAAGCACCTGGTACTGTAACTATTCATGCTAATTGGACTTTAAGGTAGATAAGGACATGCAAGATCAGACTCCTTACTGCATCTAGTGTTGACTGTGCTGAAATATTGTAAAAAGTTAATTTGATCATAAATCAAAATTTCCATCCTGCCTGTTTGGTTGATCTGAGTGAATATTTTTTCTGCCTTTTTTTTTTTGTTATTTTAGTTACTGCTCCAGAACAATGAAATACAAAAGAAGAGGAAATTCTTGGTGCTCCTATTAACATTTAAATATCTCACCAACTAAATGCCAGTTATGGAAAGGCCCCATTTGACTTGAGTTGTGGGAACTTCAACAGAATTTGAGTCTCTCATCAATAAACTGTATAAATAGTTTTGTAGGTAGTGAATTAAAATTTATTCAGAAGTGGCATCACAATCTTCTTGTAAGAAATGTATTCAAATAGTGCAAGAAGGACCAAGTTTTTATTGTAGTTTAAAAATGCAGATACAATAATTGAAATAATATAAAAATATTTTTTAACAGATTTAAAAGATTGCATGTAAAAATTGAGTGGCATTGACTAGTGCTGACATACTCATTGAATGCAGTCCCATAGAATTGCATTTTCCTGTTTAAAATATAAAATGGCAGCTATACGTATTAAGAAATAATAAATGATCTACAGAAGATAATTTTGGTAATCTTCTCTGAAACACTTCATGGCTTATTTTGATTTTAAGTCTTTAGTGTTTTCACTAGTGTTTTCACTAGAATACTGTAATACAAGCTTTGCATGCGACTTCATGGATTCATTCAGTAACATCTTTTCTGTCTAGAAATTATACTTGAACCCTAATTTTATGTTAGTTCTCATTTTAATTTCTTTTTATGTGCTTACATTCTGTTTGCTTTGAAAGTATGACTTTGATATTTAACTTTAGCTGCTCACATAGACATGAACAACAGAAGAAAATTGTAAATTTTGATAAAATATTCCTAATCTGTGTACATTTGGTACAAAATTTAATAGGATACTTTTGACTGTTTCCTCTACAAATACTCAGTCAAGGTATGTCAGGAATTCATCACAGCTAGCTAACAAGATTGCCTCTGGAATTAATGAAAGAATGTTCTCTTATGTCTCTAAACAACTTATGCATACTTCTAAAATCTTAGGTGCAGTAAGTACAAAGCCAATGTATATAGTAAAAATGTTGGCATTTCCAATCAGACTGATGTCTACAAGCCACAGTTTCACCACTCTTTGAAAGGCATTTCTACCCAGCTAGTCAGATGAATGGTCTTGTTTTGCAGCCATCTTCAAAGGTACTGAGATGCCAAAGTTTCTTATGAAAATATTTCTGTTGTGATGAAAGGCTCTTTTAAAATGTTGGACTTTCTTTCCCCCTTCTAATTGTCACTAAAGCTCAAAGCTTTTGCAATATTTCATCCTAAAAGTCAGCATTTATCTTTTTTGTCATAAGGACCAACTTCATTCATGAGAAAAATTTTTTAAAATATCAGTGTAATGGCTTGTGAGTGGAAAGTGAAAGGATGAAAGTACTGTTAATGATTAGAATCAGGGTATCTGTCCTACCAGGCTTATTTTTTGTTTTGAGAGTTAGCTTTGGTTATATTTCATAGGCAAAGGTTAATAAAAATAAAGTTGGAAAAGTAAAAAAAAAAATTAGATTTTCATGGTTTGTTTTTTTCCTGCAGTGTGTTTTACTGTAGTGCCTCCTGAGATCTCTTTTAATTTTCATGGCATCACTCCTTTCTCACTGATCTAAATGGATGTTGACATTTGAAGTTTGTTGATTTACAAAATGTCAGATAATTATAGGGAGAAAATGAATTACATCCTCTTTTCTCCAAATGAAAGTTAGTATCATGTACTAACCTGGAAGTGTGAAAAAGATAGTTATAACTGCTGTGTTATAAACCACTATTTGATTCTTGTGAGTCTTTCTGTAGTCCTGTAGGGAAATCTACAGTTTTATATAATGCTTTTCCTTTTACTTTTGATAAATCCGTACTGCTGCTGATAATTTTTTTAGGAAACTGTCTCCTAACACCTCAAAATACCTAGTTTTGTGAAAGGTTATGGTAATCATTCAAAAGGACATTGACAAAAAATGGGGGAAATTAATGCAAAATACAAAAGCGACAGAGAATGATTCTATTCCTCTTTCTGTCCCCAACATGCTAAAAATATTAGTAGGAGCGATTTCCCTTCCAACTGGTTTTTGTACTAGCAATTTTATTCTGGTAACTTGAGCCCTCTGGTAAATGTGAGTCTGTGGATTCAATAATTAATTCAATAATGCTGCTTCTTTTTTTTTTTCGCTGTGTTTTGCTTGGCAGATGAGCCTGTATATTTGACATTCTGTAAGATTGTTTTTAGCCTCATTCACTAACGCCATTGATTTAATTCTTTATTTTAAAAAGATACATGTACGCATCTTTCTGTCCACACAGTATGCAACTGCAAAGCTGCAGATCTGCTGTAGTGATCACCCATCATAGCAGGGTGCAGTAGGCTCTAAGTACTCATTTTAATATTTCCTACTGTTCCAAAGATAACTTTCCAAACTGTGGGAAAAATGTAAACAGGGGCTGTGGTTGTGTACTGCTGAATTTCTGGTCTTTCAGGCAGCTGAAATATTATTTGTGAGGTGTAGTGATGGGAAATTCCTCATTTCTATGTAGTCGTGGAAAGTATGAATCCAAATTGTTATCTCTGAAAAGTCAACATTATCCTTTTAAAAGGGGAGAAGTAGCATGGGCATAAGAATAGTAATTTTATCTAGGAGACCTGGAAACTTGCTGTGCCATTTGTCTTTTGGTGACTTTTCTCTGTGCCTTTTATTTTCACAAGAGTCTCATGTATTGCAGGCTCTTTGTGTAATTTTTTTTTTCTCTGAGCAGTCTAGTAAAAAGTAGTCCAAATTTCAGCTGAGAGCTTCTAGCATCACTCAACTGTGAACAATAATAATTTAAATTAAACTGAGTTGGTTGGGCAAAAATATGATTAGGTGGGTTTTTCAGAAGAATACAGTAGGAGAGCTGGCTCCCATCCAGAGTTCCCTTTTGGAAAGAAAAAGACCCATTTTCTCTTTAAAGCCTTGGCCTCTTAAATGTCTAAGCTATTTATCATGACTTGTTAGATAGCCAGAGCTCCAGCTGCACCCATCCTGGCTGCCAAAATCTCCAGCTTCAAACCTGACAACTTCTACAGTTATTCATAGGTTTGATTTTTTCAATCTGTGACCTTTTGAAAATTTGTGGCAGCATGAAAATCAATTAGTTACCTATCTAAATGAATAACAGAAGGGATTCTGAAGTGCTTGAATTCTTCATTTTCATGTAAATTTTGTAATACTGTTTTTCTTAATATATTTGAAGTTGGGATGGCTGGAAGAATCTTTCTGTGTGAAACTGTGTTTGAGTTTTATTATTTTACGTAGACAAAAGGGCTGTATATTACCCACATCACTTCTGAGATGTTGATGAGTGGCAGGTATCATGATGACAGCTGTTATATGCTGACAGCAACCAGCAAAGTTGGTTAAAGATACTTTTAAAGAGTAAAAGTATTGCTTTTTTTGTTTGTTTGTTTTCCATTTCAGTCATTATGCATCAGGAAAGATATGTCATTTTCGATTTTTCCTTTCATTGACTGGTGCCAAAACACTGTACACACATAGTTTTCAGAGCATCATTTCCAAGAAAATTCTACCCTTCTTCAGAGAGTGATTCCTTAAGTTAAAGAGACAGCTTGAATCTTTTCAGATATGAATTCATTTCCCCAGCCTCTTCTACTGGGGAGCATATGGTGACATAGCAATGAAGTATCTTTCCACCAACTAGATTTATACGCTGTACTTCAGGATCAAGCAAAACATGGATGTTTTCATTCATCTCATTGTGGGAAATTAGATGAGACATTAAATGACAACAATGTCCAGCTACTTCACTATTCAATGTTTTTGCAGAACATGAGCTGGCATTACCTGACGGTCAGGCAATAGCATTAGGTACTGATCACTTCAGAAAAGCTTTGCTCACAGTATGATTTTGTTCTTTCAGTAATTTTATTTTAGAAATTCTCCTTAAAACTTCAGAAAATATCTCAGTGATAAAAATTGACTTGAAACTTCTTTTCCATTGTATATAAGAATAGATTGTGAAAACAACACCTCTTTTAAAATTTAAAAACACCTTAAGAAATATAAGGTATTTCAAAATTGACAGCTGAACTTCATTTTCTATACATCTGCATAAAAATAAAGAGAAAAGAAAACAAAGTATGAACAGATCTGTAAGAAGAGCTTTCAAATATACTTTTGGG
>WEIV01031105.1:0-13439 GCA_013390005.1 Calyptomena viridis
TAAACCTGACCTAGATTTCCAGGCTCAGCAGCTGCGGGTTAAATCCGGTTTATCCCAAAGCCGAGGTGGAGGAACTTGGACTATCCCTGGATAATGGCTTTGGGAAAATGGGATGTGGTGCAAACTCCAAGTCTTTTCTCACAGGATCCTTTGGGTCCCAAAGGACCTGAAAAATCCCATTCCAGCCCTTTTCCATGGGCAGGGAATGTAAGGATGGATTTTATGGGAATTCCACGGTGCAAAGCCGTGCTTTGGGTGCCGAGGGAAGGACCAACCCCTAAGGCTTGGCTTTGTCCCGCTGGGATCTGACTCATTCCCTGGGCTCCTCATCCCTCCCATCCACATCCAGGTGCTTTTCCAAGTGTTTATTTGTTAAATCAAATTCCCACTTGGCTGGAAATGAAGAGCCGAGATTATCCCGGGATGATCCCTGCGCTGGGCTCGGCTCAAACGAGATGATGGGAAATCAATTGGATGATCGCTCGGAGCAATTTAATCCCAAATTCATCTTCCCGGAGTTGCCTCTCCTTTTTTTTATCCCTCCCTTTGGGATTTTTGGGAGTTCTTTGCCCGAGGATGTTGCGGTTTCCAAGGAATTAATTAACAGCTCGTTAATGGGATGAGTCCCGCCTGGGATCGTGGATGAGCTGGGGGGGAATTTAGGGATAATTCGGGTATTTAGGGATAATTTATATGGGAAGTTTAGGGATAATTTAAATGGGAAATTTAGGAGTAATATAAGTGGGAAATTTAGGGATAATTTGGGCATTTAGGGATAATTTATGTGGGAAGTTTAAGGATATTTTAAATGGGAAATTTAGGGATAATTCGGGCGTTTAGAGAGAATTTAAATGGGAAGTTTAGGGATAATTCGGGCGTTTAGAGAGAATTTAAATGGGAAGTTTAGGGATAATTCGGGCGTTTAAGGATAATTTATATGGGAAATTTAGAGATAATTTAAATGGGGGATTTAGGACTAATTTAAATGGGAAATTTAGGGATAATTTGAGCATTTAGGGATAATTTACACGGGAAATTAAGGGGTAATTTAAATGGGAAATTAAGGGATAATTTAAATGGGAAATTAAGGAGTAATTTAAATGGGAAATTTAGGGGTAATTTCGGCCACCAGAATCTGCTCCGTGCTGGTGGGGGATGTGGAATCTCCAGGCCTGGCTGCAGGAAAATTTAAGAATAATTCAGACATTTAGGGATAATTTACATGGGAAGTTTGGGGATAATTCGGGCCTTTCGGGATTATTTAAATGGGAAGTTTAAGGATCATTTAAATGGGAAATTTACGGATCATTTAAGGATAATTTCAGTCAGAAATTTAGGGGTAATTCAGGCATTTAAAATTCATTTAAATGAAAAAATTAGGGATAATTTAAATAGGAAATTTAGGGACAATTCGGGCACTTAGGGACAATTTAAATGGGAGATTTAAGGATCATTTAAATGGGAAATTTAAAGGTAATTTAAACCAGAAATTTAGGGACAACTCCATCCAGGCTCCGTGCAAACATCTCCATCCACGTCTTCCCTGAGCGTTTTCCAGCTCCATTCCCAGAAATCCCGGCCCTTCCACGGGGCGATTTGAGTGTAGCGACCATTCCTTGGGATGAGCAGGAATGTTGGGGGCTGGATTTACTCCCTGCTGCCCCACATCCTGCCGGGAGCTTCCCGGCCCCAATTCCCATGGAAAACTCCCTCTTCCCGCTGCGTGACTTGGGTTTTTTTGGCTCTTCCAAAGCCCCGGAGTTATAAATAACCGAGCGGTGACACCAAATCCCGGGATTCCCTCCCTAAAAGCCTTTCCCGAGGGCGTTTGAGGCGCCGCCAGGGTTTAACTGAGCCGGGCGTTGGCAGCAAAGCGCAGCTTAATTCCCTTGGGTCGGGCTTTGATGTGCTTTGCTCTTCAAAGAGAAGGTTTTTCCAAAGGGAAACGGTGTCCTTGGAGATCCTGGCGCTGGGATCGAGCTCAGAGGCGCCTGGAGGTGACCTGGAATTTCCCATTGTTGTCCCGGGTGGAATTTTGGGGCCGGAATTGTCGGAAATAACTCGGTTTCGACTCTAAATTTGCCGCGCTGGGAGAGGGGGGAAGAGGTAAAAGAGATTTTTCTGGGAATCTCGGGTGCGGTTTCGCATCCCGGGGTTGGGAATTGTTGGGGAGGAGGCGCTGGGGTGACAAAGGGGACCTGCCACCACCTCGGGGCCACCCCGGGCTTTGCCTCCTCCTGCTCCTTCCCCTTGGAATGCGCTGCCAGAGGAAGGGCTCGATTGGATAATTGGATCAGGAGCAGCTCCAAGGACTGTCAGGATGGATAAAGCTCCCGAAGGCAGGAGATAGAAAAGATCTTAATTATTCCCGTGGGTTTGGAAAGGCTCCTGGGGTGGGTGAGGGTGGAAAACAGCGGGAGGAGGGAGGCAGGGAGGGTTTAGGGGTGGATTTGTAGCAGGCACAGCCATTATTCCGTGTTTTCCACTCATATTTTAACTCCCACGGAAGATATTTGGTGGATATTGGGATTTGGGGCCAGGGAGCTGCTCTGTCCTTGGCCAAAACCGCCTTTAATTCCTTTGTAAGTCGTTGGATTTGGGGTTTTTTCCCGTTAAATTGTTTTTTGTCCCTTTCTCTGCTCGTTTTGCAGCACAAACGACTCATTTGAGTGACAAATTCAAGGTGGAAAAAGGACATTTAGGGCAAAACAAGCACTTAATCCAGCACCTTCAGGGTTGGAGAGGGACTGGAATTAACCCAAATCCTCATTTTAATTTTGGGAAATAAGGTTTTGCCAGGCCAGGCACCTCATACCCAGAGCTGAGTTTTATCCAGCAAGGTTTGATTAGTGCTGACACAGATAAATTGCAGCCCTAATTAATCTTAATAACTGAAGTTCTCATGTCACTAATGGCAATTAATACTCATCCTGGTACTTCCCCATGGCTCATCCTCTGATTTAATACAGATCAACAGATTTAATCTGATTTAATCCAGATTTAATACAGATCACCCACTGATTTAATACAGATTTAATACAGATCAACCCCTGTGATTCAACAATTTTCTCTCCAGAGCCCATTTTTCTCCTTCTCAGGGATTTAATCTCTGACAACATCACTAAACATCTGTTGGGGGGGGTTTATCCAGAGGCTTCTCAGCATTTAAAGTCTCTTGGCTGATACTAAAACTCTGGATTTATTAAACCTTCAGTGCTCTCATCACTCAAAAACCCCAGCAGAGCCTCTTGGTACTGGTGTGCTGGGTCCTTACTGGTTTGCACTGGGAACACTGGTGGAGGGGACCAGTTTTTAAAGCTCTGCCTGCAGATTTTTCCAGGTTTTCCCAGCTGTGTGAGGTCTGGATTGCCTGGATCCAGGGATGCAGAGCAGGGAGGCTCCTCCTAAATTGCTGCTGCAATTTGAGGGGGTAAGAGGGAGAAAAAAAAAGCCTCAAAGAAACAAAACTGAGTTTAATATTGAAGCTGGAATTCACCCCTGGGTGATGCCTGAGGGTTAAACCCAGGATTAAGGCTGGGAAGCAAGTCCAGCTCTTCCAGATCCATCAGGTGTGGAAGGTGGGAGGTTTGGAGGCCGCAGGATTATGATCAGGAGGACAAATAATGCCATTTTTTGCCCTAATTCCTTGGGTTATTCCCTGACACACCCACCCCACCCTAAAGGGAGCAGAGCCCAAGCCCTTCTCCCACATTCCAGAAGGAACCGGGGCCTTTTCAGCTCTTGAAAGCAGCAGATCTCCAACTAAATCCATTTATTCTGCATAAAACCCAGTTTTAAAGCAGCAAACTGGTGCAATCTGGGTGGTTTTCCCCTCCCTGAGCCGAGGCTGCAGGAGGGTGACGTTAAAGGGACTATTTTTAGCAATAAGCTCAGTCCAAATTCCCTCAGGCTTGGCCTGGAAATATCTCCTGGCGTGACTGACATGTCAAGGGAGCAAAACCAGAGGGATTTGGGAGGGGTTTGTACATTTATTGGGGAGAAATTGGAGTTGGATGTTGGGGGGGGTGTTGGGCCTTCCCTTCTCCTGAGGGTGTGGGACCCTCCTGCCCAGGGGAGCTGCTGGATCTGTTGGGAATTCTGGAGGTTTTCACAGAAAGGGACCCACAGGGATCATGGCTCAGCTCCAGGCCCATTCCCAGGAGTCCCCCCTGTGTCCCAGAGGATCATCCCAGCCCTCCTGGAGCTCTGGNACCTTCCCTTTAATTAATTCCCTTCCTTCCCCAGCCCCCTCTGCCGTCAGAGCGTCCCCTCCATTCCCTCCTGCCTTCCAAGAATTCACTTGGAGAGGAAAAAAACCAGCCAGAAACCCCCCACAATTTAATTTCCAGCAACAAATTCCCCTTGATTTTCCTCCCCAAGACACCAATGTGCCCCGAGGCGACTCCTCACCTTTTCCCATCCCCAATTCCAGCGCTAATCCCTCCCTCCCTGGCAGCTCCTGCCAGGAATTATTCCTCTTTCCCTCTTTTATTGCTTTGGAGCTGTAACAGGGGGGGTTTCATGCCCAGCTCTGCTCAAACAACCTTAACCAAATTTGGGCTGGAATTATTCCCAGCCAACAGCACAAATTGCGTTTGGGGAGAGGGAAAAGAGGGAACAACCGCAGCTAAAATAGATTTTTGGGAGCAGCTCCAGGGGAAGATGAGGTTTAGCTCAGCTCAAACACCTCGGGGCGAATTTCCTGGAGATTTATCCACGTGCTCGGCTGGAGGAGGATTTTCCCCAAATTCCAGGGTTACACTTCCAGCCTCATCTTTGCACTTCAAGGGTTTTTAACACAAAACTTTGGGGTTTTTGGAGCCCCAGCAGCTCTTTTGGGGATGTTTAACCTTGATTTCAGGACATCATTCTTCTCCCAAACCCACCCCACTGCTTCCTCCAAACCGAGGATGGTCCCAACAAACATCCTTTTCCTAAAAACTCTGCTTTAAAACTCACTTTATCTCCTGGAATATCGTTTCTCACCAGCTCCAGCATCTCACTGTGAAATAATTGGAAGAAATCCCAGAGCAAACGAACTGGAGACAAAAAAACCCCACGTTGGCAGCGGTGAAAAAAGAGAGTTTTAATTTTTTTTTAATTTTTTTCTGCAGTTATTTTTGGGGTGGAACAACCCCAGGCAATTAAAAGCACCCAGACAAAGATAAAGGCATTAAACCAGAGCGGTTTGCATACAAAAGGGCACAAAAAGGGTTGTAATTCTCAGATAAAAGCATTTCTTGCAGCTTTTATTTGCTCAGCTCCACCTCCCTCGAGTCCCGCGGGGTCAGAGGGCTCCGGGTTTGTGTAAAAAAGAGTTTTCAGCCACGAAACATCATTTTCCCCCTGGAATCCTCTGGTAAAACCAACTTGACTCTCACTTAGCGTTTCATCCCTGCAAAAAGGTTGAATTAAAGAGGTTCAGGGAATTGGGAGCGGCTTAATTAGCGCGGAGGAGGCCCCGGCTCATTAATTCACGGACAGCAAAGTGAGGTTTAGCAGAGAGAGAATCGTTTGTGACCACAAAGAGCACGGAGATCAAATCGCTGCTGTGGCAGGAGCTGCGCGAGGGGGTTGGGAAGCAAATTCCTGCCTCGCCTGGATCGGGTTTTCCAGCTGCCACCAGCCCCGGGCAGGAATTATTAGTGTTATTTTAATTAGTTAAATTAGGTTTTAGAGAGTTGCAGTCCTGGAGGAGCTGGGGGGGCTCATCCTGGGAAAAGGGGGATCAGGGAGCACCTGGAATTCTCTGCAACTCCCTGACAGGAGGGGGGAGCTGGAGGGGGTCGGGCTCTGCTCCCAGGGAACAAGGGATGGGATGGGAGGAAAAGGCCCCAAGTTGTGCCAGGGGAGGTTTAGTTGGATATTGAGGGAATTCCTGCCTGGAAAGGGTTGTCCAGCTCTGGCACAGGGTGGAATCCCCATTCCTGGGGGGATGGAACATCCCTGTGGATGTGGCACTTGGGGACACGGTCAGTGGTGGCTTTGGCAGTGCTGGGAATGTTGGACTCCATGACCTTGGAGGGCTTTTCCAACCTCTACAATTCCATGATTCCATGAGTGACATCCCAGCAGTTGGGTCGGGCTCTGCTCCCAGGGAACAAGGGATGGGATGGGAGGAAAAGGCCCCAAGCTGTGCCAGGCCTGGTTTAGTTGGATATTGGGGGAATTCCTGCCTGGAAAGGGCTGTCCAGCCATGTGTCCCCATTCCTGGGGGGATGGAACATCCCTGTGGATGTGGCACTTGGGGACACGGGTCAGGGTGGCCTTGGCAGTGCTGGGAATGTTGGACTCCATGACCTTGGAGGGCTTTCCCAACCCAAACGAGTCCATGGATCTATTCCATGAGTGACTCCCTGTTCCAGCCTCCCCTGAACAGAGGCCATGGCTTCATGGGATGGACATTATGGAAGAATTCCTCCTGGAAAAGGCTGTTAAACACTGGAATTGCTCAGGGAGGTTGGGAGTGCCCATCCCTGGAGGTGTCCAAGGAAGGACTGGAATGTCCCTCAGTGCCCCAGGCTGGGGGACAAGGTGGGGATGGGGCACAGCTTGGAATCCGTGACCCTGGAGGCCTTTTCCAACCTCAGGGATTCCCTGATCCCGGATCAAAACCCTTCCCACCCCCTCTGTTGAATTAACCCAGTTAATGAGCCACAGCTCCCACAGTTCTGAGCCCCCAAATCCAAGTATTTGCATGAATGATTCCCAAGGATTTGCTCCCAGCTGCTCTCCCTGCTCCCCCCAAGCTCCAGGGATGGGGGAAGTGCTGCTTTGCCACTTCCAAGCAGGAAAAAGATCCTTGTTCTCCCCACCTTCCCTCTCCCCACACAAACTTCCAGGCTCTGGATGAGCCCTTCATCCCTCTGTCCTGCTCCAAAGCTTTGCAGGGACTTTTCCTGCTGAACCACAGCACTTTGGGAATTTCCCAGCCTGGAAACAACCCTTGGGAGCCACGATGTGATTGGAAAGTCCAATGGGATCCAAGTTAAAAGAGGATCCTTAAAGGGCTCCAAGAGCTGGAGAGGGATTTGGGACAAGGGATGGAAGGACAGGACACAGGGAATGGCTTCCCACTGGAAAAATGGAGATTAAATGGGATTTGGGAAGGAATTCTTGGCTGGGAGGGCTGGAATTCCCAGAGAAGCTGCCTCTGGATCCCTGGGAGTGTCCAAGGAAAACCTGGGATAATGGGAGGTGTCCCTGCCCATGGCAAGGATGGCACTGGATGGGCTTTAAGTTCCTTCCAACCCTCCCCATTCCATGACTGGCAGCTTTCCCAGCTCCAATGGCTCGAGGCTGCTCAAACAGGGACCCAGGATTTTAGGGAATCTCCTGGGAATGCTCAAATCCAGCAGGACACAGCCCTGGGAGAGCTCTAAGCAGCTCAGCCTGGAGACCTCCAGAGCCTTTCCCACCCAAAGGCTTCCCAATCCCCCCAAGGAAAAGCTGGAAAGCACTTCCCTGGAGCTGGGAATGAACAGCCACATCCATGTGTGGCTCCTCCAAGGCCTCTTCCCTCTGGAAAAGGTGTCATATCCACCTGGAGTGGGAGAAATTTGAATTCCCTAAAAAATTCCCTAAAAAAATCTCTTAAAAATTCCCTAAAAAATTCTCTTAAAAATTCCCTAAAAAAAATCTCTTAAAAATTCCCTTAAAAATTCTCTTAAAAATTCCCTAAAAAATTCTCTTAAAAATTCCCTAAAAAATTCTCTTAAAAATTCCCTAAAAACTCCCAAGGAGCACAAAGACAATCCCCCACCCACACAGCCCAGGTTTAGGCTGGACAAGCCAAGCCTAAAATAAGAGTTTAAACCCAGCTTTGAGCCTTTTCCCAGCTGACTTGGGGAATAAGGACAGAAAAGGAGGGAATGGAGAGGAATGAGCCCTTAAATGACCCCCCCAAGGTTTTTAGGGAGGTGGGAACCCAAATTGGGAAGGAATTTCACTTTGTGCCTTTAAATGACTCAGCAAAACCCACAGGAGCTGAATTAAATCAGCAAATGATATATAAATATATATATATATTATATTCCAGCATTCACAGCCAGGTGCTAAATCCAACCCAGCCCCAGAATTTTGGGATGGCTCCTGCAGGAACCTGTTCCCAGCCCCTCCTGGAGCAGCATTTTTCCTTCCCTGCTTTTCTTGGCATCACTGATTCCTCTCAGCAGGAAATAAAACTGGAAATAAATCAATCAGGAAATATTTGGGGTTGTTAGTGGGGGTTGGGGGTTGCTTTGTGTGATCCCAGTGGTTTTCTCCTCTCAACCCCCAAATCCAGGGATTCCTCCAGCAGCTTTGGAGTGGGGTGACTTAATGAAAAGGCAGGATTTTAAATCCCAGCCCGACTCCCCTCAGGATTAGATCCCTGAAATCCTTAAACTCCTGGGAATATTTTCTTCCCCCAAACTCCCAAGTCCCTGCTGCCCATTCCCATTATGTCACCACATGGAATCCTGGGATGGTTGGGGTTGGAAGGGCCGGATTTTAGAGCTGCCTGGGTTTGGGAAGCTCTGGAATTCCACAGCAGCACCCAGGAAACACAGGACATTCCCTTTTTTCCTCCAGGAATTCTGTTGCTGAGTGAGACCCTCAACACAATCAACCAACACATCCCAAATCCCTTCATTCCTGAGGGATCCAGGGAACACAATCCTGGTGCCAGGTCAGGAAACCCAAAAAAACCTGCCCTGAAGGGCTTTGTAAAGGTCTGATCCCACAGGAATGCTGCCCTAAAGAGGGACTCAGGGAATAGCCCGAGGTGGGAGGATCCACAGGGATCGCTGGGACCCACAGGGATCATTGGGATCGACAGGGATCATTGGGATCAACAGGGATCATTGGGACTCACAGGGATCATTGGGATTCACAGGGATCATTGGGACTCACAGGGATCATTGGGATCCACAGGGATAATTTAATTCCACAGGGATCATTGGGATCCACAGGGATAATTTAATCCCACTGGGATCATTTAATCCCACAGGGATCATTTGCATTCACAGGGATCATTTAATCCCACTGGGATCATTGGGATCCACAGGGATCATTTAATCCCACTGGNGATACACAGGGATAATTTAATGCCACCGGGATCATTGGGATCCACAGGGATCATTTAATCCCACTGGGATCATTGGGATCCAGTGGAATTATTGGGACCCAAGTGGATCATTGGGACTCACAGGGATCACTGAATCCCACAGGGATCATTGGGATCCACAGGGATCATTTAATCCCACTGGGATCATTTGGATCCACAGGGATCATTTAATCCCACCGGGATCATTTGGATCCACAGGGATCATTTAATCCCACCGGGATCATTGGGATCCACAGAGATAATTGAATCCCACAGGGATCATTGGGATCCACAGGGATCACTGAATCCCACAGGGATCATCCAGTCCAGCTCCCGCCCAGGAATTCCCTCAGGATCTGGTGCAGATCCTTCTCCCCCAGGGCAACAAATCCCATTTTGTGTTGCTCCAAACCCAGGGGTTTCTCCCACCCCATCCCAATCCCACGGAATTCCCATGGAATTGAGCCCCAACCCCAGCTGGGAGCTGCCCAACCTCCCTCCACCCCCTCCAATTCCCAACAACCTTCCAACAAAACTGGGAATTAATCAACAAACCACCCCCAAACTGGGAATCCCCAAAGGCAAGCCCAGAGCAGAGCTCAGCTGGGCTCAGCTTAAAGCCAAGGCTGGGCTTTGGAGAGGTGTGTGAGGAACTCGTGTCCCAGGAGGCAGCTGGATTTGGGGGTTGTGGGATGGAGATTCCCAAATTAATCCCGAGGAGCAGCCTGGCAAAGGCAGGTATTCCCAAATATCCAAGGATCAGGGTTTGGTGGGATGGATCCAAACCCTTTGGAAGCAGCTGGTTTGGGAAAAGATTTGGGAGCAAACACTGGCCCTGCTGGTGCCATATCCCAAATTTAATTCATCCACCTGCTCTTATTTTTCCCAAGGAAAAATGCCAGGAAAACAACTCCTGTTGTGCTTTAGGACCTGCAGCCAAAATTTGGGGAAGTGGCAGAGCTGGAACCTGTTCCTGGTGCTGCTCATCCCTGATTTTCCATGGCAGGGAGATGGGATCCAAGCCCTTGGCCAGAACACCAGGCAGATATTCCCTCTGGATCCTGCTGGTTTGGGAAAACATTTGCTGGGAGCAAACTGTTTTCCCTACTGGTGCTTTATCCCAAATTTAAGGCACAGCTTGATCCACCTGCATTAAATTTTTTTCCCAAGAAAAATGCCAGGAAAACACCTTTTACGAGGCCAGTTTGTAATTTAGGACCTGCAGCCAAAATTTGGGAAGGTGGCAAAGCTGGAAGCTGTTCCTGGGGTTGCTCATCCTGGATTTTCCATGGCAGGGAATGGGATCCAAGCCCTTGGCCAGGCTGGATGGATTCCCTGAAGGATGAGCCTGGATTTTCCTGCCAGGCTTTGATGTTACAGCCCTGAGTTGGAAAACACAACAGGAAAAGGCAGGAGCTGCTGGAAAACACGACAGGAAAAGCAGGAGCTGCTGGAAAACACAACAGGAAAAGCTGGAGCTGCTGGAAAACACAACAGGAAAAGCTGGAGCTGCTGGAAAACACAACAGGAAAAGCTGGAGCTGCTGGAAAACACAACAGGAAAAGCTGGAGCTGCTGGAAAACACAACAGGAAAAGCTGGAGCTGCTGGAAAACACAACAGGAAAAGCTGGAGCTGCTGGAAAACACAACAGGAAAAGCTGGAGCTGCTGGAAAACACAACAGGAAAAGCTGGAGCTGCTGGAAAACACAACAGGAAAAGCTGGAGCTGCTGGAAAACACAACAGGAAAAGCTGGAGCTGCTGGAAAACACAACAGGAAAAGCTGGAGCTGCTGGAAAACACAACAGGAAAAGCTGGAGCTGCTGGAAAACACAACAGGAAAAGCTGGAGCTGCTGGAAAACACAACAGGAAAAGCTGGAGCTGCTGGAAAACACAACAGGAAAAGCTGGAGCTGCTGGAAAACACAACAGGAAAAGCTGGAGCTGCTGGAAAACACAACAGGAAAAGCTGGAGCTGCTGGAAAACACAACAGGAAAAGCTGGAGCTGCTGGAAAACACAACAGGAAAAGCTGGAGCTGCTGGAAAACACAACAGGAAAAGCTGGAGCTGCTCCAGCTGCCAATTCCCAAACCTTTCTCTGTGTCTGGATGAGGATGCACGGGAAGGGGAAGGAGCATTCCAGGGGAAAGGAAGGAGGGGGAATGTTGGAAGAGCTTGGAACAGCCCTGGAATTTTCTCAGGGAGACACAAGTGTTAATTAGTTGTCAAAAATTTGGAATAATCTGGTTTTTGCTGAGCAATGAATCCATCTGTTCCTCCTCCCACGGGATTCTCTCCTGATTTGGTGGATTGATGGATTGATGGATTGATTGTTTGATTGATGGATGGATTGATTTCCTTTCAAGGCCATCTCTGCCAAAGGAAAGGAAGTGTGAAATTCCCAAGGATTCCAACAATCCATGGCCTGAACATGCTCCTTCCAGAGCCTGAATTCCAACTGATCCAAACATGGACCTGAATTCCAACTGATCCAGACCTGAGCCTGAATTCCAGCTGATCCAGACATCAGCCTGAATTCCAACTGATCCAAACATGGACCTGAATTCCAACTGATCCAGACCTGAGCCAGAATTCCAACTGATCCAGACATCAGCCAGAATTCCAACTGATCCAGACATGAGCCTGAATTCCAGCTGATCCAGACATGGGCCTGAATTCCAGCTGATCCAGACATCAGCCAGAATTCCAGCTGATCCAGACCTGAGCCAGAATTCCAGCTGATCCAGACATCAGCCAGAATTCCAACTGATCCAGACCTGAGCCTCAATTCCAGCTGATCCAGACATGGGCCTGAATTCCAACGGATCCAGACATGGGCCTGAATTCCAACTGATCCAGACATGAGCCAGAATTCCACCTGATCCAGACATGAGCCAGAATTCCAGCTGATCCAGACATGAGTCTGAATTCCAGCTGATCCAGACAGGAGCCAGAATTCCAAATCTTTGCACGGCAGCAGCAAAGGAAAAAGGAGCTTCTTCTTCCCTCCAGGAGCTGCCAAGGCTTTGTCTCCCTTTTCCCAGTGGGAAAACTGAGGCAGGAATGTGGGATGATCCTGCCAGCCTGGAGCAACTCAGGGATGGAGGGAGCCGGGAAGGATTCTCTGGGAATGGTTGGGAATGTTGCCCCTCCACTCCAGGCCTTTGGGGGGGGTTCCCCCTTTGCCAAATTCCAGCAATGCCCCAAAATAACGTGTCGGGGGGTTGGAAATGTTATTCCCAGCTTTCCCATTTTTAAGCAATGCTGCCATCGGGTGGCCCGGGAACACCGGGAAGAGCTGGACCCCCCTGAAACGGCTGGAAGCGGCGAGCTTGGATCCATTCCCGCCTGGAATGTGTCTCCTTCATCCATCCCCGCGTTAAAACGCTCCGCGTCGCTTCCACAACGTGTCGGGAATTCAAGGTTTCCCGGTTTTCCATCCCTCAGCCCCCTCCCCACGCTGAGCTCCGCAATTCCAGCCCCAATTCCTCCCGGTTTCCAGGGAGCCGCGGCTTTACCTGGAATTCAAGGTTTCCCGGTTTTCCATCCCTCAGCCCCCTCCCCACGCTCAGCTCCGCAATTCCATCCCCGCGTTCACCCGGTTCCCAGGGAGCCGCGGCTTTACCTGGAATTCAAGGTTTCCCAGTTTTCCATCCCTCAGCCCCCTCCCCACTCTGAGCTCCGCAATTCCAGCCCCAATTCCTCCCGGTTTCCAGGGAGCCGCGGCTTTACCTGGGAGCGGTTCCTGCCTCTCCGCCGGGATGTGATTTAGGAGCATCCTTGGAAAACCGGCTTTCCCGGGCGCTCTTCCTCCTCATGGAATTAGTGCTTCCCGAGGGAAAACCGCCTTTCCTGAGGCGGCGACGCGGTTGTTCCACAATAAAAACCTCGGGAAGAGCTCGTTGAATTCCCTCCTGGATGCTGGATACAATCCCGGCCTGTGGGAAGGGGCGAATCCCAAGGTTTCATTGGATTCCGGCCGCTGATTCACGGCAAAAATGAGTTTTTAGTGGAGAATTTTCCCAGCCCTTCGGGGGCTTTGGGAGAGAAGGGGCACTAAAATGAAATGTCCTGTTTGCAGGGAAAGGAAAATGGTTTTGCTGGAGGGGGAAGAGCTTTTCCTTCTCCGGGAATTCAAAGGTTTGCTTTGTTCATTGGGGATGAAAAGCACTCGAAGTGTCTGGAGAGATCGCGTGGTTGTTACCTGGGAAAGCTTTGTAATGTAGAAATATAATATTATATATAAATGTAAGAGATAAATGTAGTATTATATCATATATAAGTGAAATTATAAATATAATGTATAAATGTAATATATAAATGTAGTATCATATATAAATGCAATATATAAATA
>WEIV01031106.1:2348-32497 GCA_013390005.1 Calyptomena viridis
TGTCATGGTCATTCTCTGGTGCTCACATCCTTTTGCACTTAGGCTCTTTCCTTGGACATCGTCAGCAAAGCACTCACTGCTTTTTCAAATGAACAATTGTTCGAGCCATTAACATTTCAGTCTCTCGTACTCTATCCTCTTGCTCCTGCTCTTAATTTAGACTTCAAAATGATATAAAGAAGTCCTGGTGTGGCATAGTAACATTTTCTGAACCTCATTTGGCAGACGTAAAACACTTTTCATTCATGTTCATGCTGTGCCATTGTTCAGAAAAAAATTATAGCATTTTCTGTCTCATGGCTGCTGCAGCACAATCCTTATAAAGAGTTTTAGGTTGTCATTGCTTTTTACAGAACAGTTGTAAAAATAGTAATAATAATAGTAATAAGAAGAACATTAATAACATCCCCTTCTGTTTGAGTTCTGAGGCTCCTTGATTCATGTCGCTCCCTCACTGAGGCTGAGATTACTGTGAGAGAATATTCACCTATGCCTAACTATGCATGAGTTGAGGTGAATGCAAGCTGAGGAAAGTCAGTGTGGAAGACCTCAAAAGACCTCACCAGGAAACACTAATTTACTTTTAAAAAAAGGCTACAAATTCTATTGCTTTTGGGTTTAGTTGACGAAGTATCAGATTTTTTTTAGTATTTTTGTTAATTAGGTTTATGCATCTTATAGTTCATTTAATTAAAGATATGATCATGCAATTGAAATTGATAGTACACTCAGACCAACTCATCTAAATGCTCTCAAATTTTATAAAGAATCCATAGAAAATTTTCTTAATGTGTATTTAACCTGAAAGCACCTAAGAACAAAATATTAAATAGAACTAACTAGATGTTTACTAGCAAAAAAAATCTATATTACCACAGTTAGCTCAAACACTGTGTAACCTATGGATATTAACTGTAATAAATACTAAGCCCTCAAATTTACCCTTTTTGAACTGTACTTATAACCCCTTCCTCCCCCCGCCCCCCTCAGTTCTTTGACAACATGCATTTATTTGCATTGAGACAAAATATATGCAAGATAGTCCCTGTGAAATAAAAAAGTAACTTATGGCTTCTTATTTCTAATCATATGCAAAAATATAAAAAAAATCACACACAGAAAAAGGAACATATACACTAATGTTACTGTTGTGCTTTTAGCAATTGTTAATTTGACAAGTAAGTGTTTCAGGATCTAGCTCTGGCTTTTGCTCTTATGGATATGCTGTAGCATATGCTATTATTCAGGCTAGCAGTGGTGACACAAAGCTCATTTTCTGTCTACTGAGCAGTGTAACTTTCTGAGCCTGTTCTGCGCTACTGATAAAAATATCCCATTTTTTTTCTGGGCTTTCTATCAATTAAAAGTGGTGTCAGATATTGCCATTCTTCATTGCTGCTTGATGTTTATTTGCTCTATCACCAGTACAACAAAGGAAAGGCAGCTTTTATTTGTTGTATGTTGTGTAATGCAAACGTGAGCTACTGTATATCCCTTAACAGCTCGTCATTAATTTCCCTTGCATGCCGTTTCCAGGTTTCATATATTGTGAGCTGTTGTGATAGTATGTAAAGCATCAGCTGCTGTTTCACAGCTTGGATTTTAAGGGGTCCACAAGGAGAGATCAAAAGCTGAAATTCTAATATTGCCTCTAATGGAAGAACTATTACCCATACAAGCTGGATGAAGATTTCTTTTCTAGCAGAATGCTGCTATGGCATTCTTACACTAATGGCCCTGCAGTGTTCAGGACTCTGGCAAAGTATGGTTTCCAGTTCTGAGAAACAATTCTTTCATACTTGTTCTTTTGCCTAAGGAAAAAAAATAGTTTAGTTTAGAAGCAAATTTATTTGTATAAATTCTTAAGATGTGCTAATCAGCTTAGTATATGGGTGTATTGCAAGAAACAATGTTACTGACACTGGACATCTGTAGTAAACAGAGATTAAAGCCAGAACTGTATGACTGTGTAAGAATCTGATTTGTGTAGAGATGTAACATCTGGTCATTAGTAAAGTTATAGATTGGGATCAGTTTCTATACTAATTCTAATGTTCTTCACAAATTGCAGAGCATCTTTAGCAGTTGTCTTGAAGGAATGTGACTCATTTGACTCAGATTCAAACTCTGCTTTCTTTTCTGCAAATTCAAAAGTGTTAAATAGTCCAAGTGAAATTAGGAGAACTGACATGAGACTCTAGCCTTTTATTTTCTAAAAATGTGCTTTGTAAAGAAAGCTACCAAGATGTTTGTTTTCTAAAAGAAAAGAGAAATGTTGAGAGAAGGAAATTTTTTTTAAACGTGGAAGAATCCTCATCCTTAAAAATAAGGAGAGGATGTATTGTTATGGTTTGATTGAAACAAAATCTGGTTTGTTTTCTTACTTGGTTGAAGGTACAAGCTCTAGTTCTTGAAGAAGTGCCTGAGATTTTTTCATTCAATCATCACTGTTCCCATTCTAAGCTAAACATAGAGATAGACATAAGACTGCTACTATGAGACCCCCTCAAATAAAATTTGATCTGATGTATAGGCATTTGGTGCCTTTTAGGAAAAGATCACATGAAGTTTCATGTAGGGGGTTAAGATTGCTGTTTCATGTACTTATTTCTGAGAAATCTGTTGAGAATCTTTACAGAGCTCATCCTTCAGTGGAAAAGTTGTTTAACTGTCATGAAAAACTAATTACCAACAAGGTGGGCTAGCATCTTGTGATACATGTTTCAGGAGATAGATGACAAGTACAGCTATTCATGTAGTAGAAGGAAAGAAAACAGGCCTAGAAGAAAGACAATTGCTACTGGAAAATCGCAACAGCTAAAAAAGACATTCTGTACAACCACTTTCTCTATAAATATTGTTCTTTTGTGCTAAATTATTGTCTCATCTGCTATTACAACTTGAAGTTGCTTTTAAACTTTTTACTTTGTTGAACCCTGTCTCAAAGTCTCTGTCTATTCTGGAACAGTGCAACCGAAGTGTAATGGGCTTTTAACTTAATCATAATAAAGCCTAGAGAAATTAAGGAGCTTGACACTAAAGTAAAGATAAAGCTTTCTCTATCACATTAGATATGTAGATAGCTGGTTTTCTTTGTCTATCATACAGAATTCCTCTTAACATTTTTCTATACAGACCTCGTAAAATGTAACTTTTTCCTTGCTACAAAATGACTCACTTTCAAAAAATCTGAAAGTTGAAAAGAAAAAAATCAAAGTTGCAAATTTCATGCAAAACTCTGGGTCTTTTTTGCTTTTAAACTTGATGCACAGGGGAACGTATGTGAAGGGATAGAAATCTGGGTCACAGAATGAAATTCCTGTTTTTGTATTCATAAAAAACAAACTCGATATATCAAAGGAAGGAGGTGTGAAGTAGTAAAAAAGAGAAAAGCAGTCTAAAATATTCTTAGCTCTTGATATTTCTCAAAAACATACTAGGATCTTTTAAGACATTATATGATTTCCTCTGACCATTATCGGAACAAAAATATTAATTGCTGCGCTAATAACTTCTCTAAACTTCTCCTCTGAAGAAGAATTAGTGAAACATTTTCAGTTTTCCAGTACTTTTTTCTATCAAAATGTGGTCTTAGGCTCTGTAGTCTAGACAAGTACTCAAGTGAGTACTGATTAATATAGCAAAACTGGACACAGACAGTTAATTCATCCTTCTCTACCCATATGTGGTCGAGAGCTGCAGGGATGATGGTATGCAAACAAATCCTTTTTGGTATCATAATATTATCCTTATATCTTTAAACCTTTGAGGTGTAGAGTGCCTCATGTAAATATAATGCCTTGAGAGATATCGTTACATTCCTCTTTTAAACAAAATGGTAATCTGTATGTCTCCTGCATAGCAGACCAATTTTTGGACCAATTACTTTGGAATCTGAAGCTCCAGAGTGGATTGCTGGACTTATTTTAGTTTACAAGCTAACAGTGATTACCAGGTTACTTCAAGATCATGCTATAGAATCATAGAATCATAGAATATGCTGGGTTGGAAGGGACTCATCAGGATCATCAAGTCCAACTCCTGACCCTGAGCAGGACAGCCCAAGAACCACAATGTGCCTGAAAGCATTGTCCAAACCCTTCTTGAACTTAAACAGACTATGGGATAAACCCTTAGTTTCTAAATGAGCCTATGCGCTATAGATGGAGCTAAATATGTCAGTTTGACACAAATCACATCAATTCGATGATGATCAGTAAATGAGAAATAGTTCTTAAAAACACATACTTCTAGCCTGGCATTTGTAGTGGTGGAAATTTGGGATCCTTTAGACAGCTGCAGAGAGATAAATTTTTCTAATGTAATTCTATCACAGAAAGACAAAGAAATATAGATGTTGTTTGAAGAACATGCCAGTAATTACATGAAGTGCTGTTCTGCTGCTCTGGGATTTTTTTCTTATTATAAAATTACCTGAGAATAACCTAAAAATAACCTAATAATGAGTGAAAAAGTGTAGTTTTAAGTTGCTTATAAAAGTAGAAACAAGAAGAAATAGTTGCCACTAAGCCTCATTTTTGTTTTTGAAAAGCTTGCTCAACTCACTAAGGCCTTTTGACAGGAAATTCCACTATTGAATTTGCATCCAAGAAATGAGTAACTTAAGAGAAGGTACATGACTATACCCTTCTCTTAGTGACTTCTCTTGTCCTGTTTGCTTGCTACTAATTATGTTTCTCATGCACTGATTTGCTGTGGGAGAACACAAGTGAAATCAGCCATCACGGCACAAATTAAATGGGATTCCATGGACCAAGAGAAAGGACAGATTCTTTCTGCTTGGTCCCAGTGAAGCAGTGCACAGCTTGTTTAGAACTTGGACATCTACCTAGTGTTCTCTTTCAAAACTACCTCCCCAACCCCTGAAAATTACTGTCTATGGTGTGTGACTGAAGGGATCCTGTTTAGTGATCATAGATATTCATATTTACAGGAGAGGTGGATTAGCTTCTTTCACATTCTCCCAAAGATACACATCTCCTCAAAAGGGAATAATATCATTCTTTAACATCATTAAAGGGAAATATAATTCTTTCATGAATTCCTGGAAGTACAATCTTCATAAACCCTTTGGACATCTTATCCATTTGGGTTGAGGTTGTGCCCTAGTGGCATAATTGCACCCTCATTGTTTTCATGTTATAAAACTCCCTCAATAATGAAACATCAGTAGAACTCCAGCTGAATGTGCTAACCCCTGAGAGGCACAACTCTACTATAATACAGTCAGACAGAAAAATAGAAATTCATTGATAAAAGCCACATGTTTACCCAGTGGCAGAATAGTTAAATGTTGATACCAGTTCACACAAGCGGTGTATGATGATCTGCAAATTAATTATATACTTGCATTGCCAGAGATAGAATGTCAACATTTGTCAGGATTTTCATGAATGCTGATTCAGGCTTCAAAACAGCACTTATGCTCAGACTAAACTTCAAGGGCCTCCTTTAGTCCACGAAAAAAAGTCAGGATGTAAATTATATTGTGTATTTAATTTGGAACTAATAAAATGTAACTACAAACCTGGAACACTTGAGTCATTTTATTATACAGTATTTGACCCTATCTACCCTACTAAAACTTCACATTCTTTCTCCAGCGGTGCCGTATGGGAACACAAGATTGCAATTGTGCCCCAAGAGCATGACAGCAGTCCTCATAATAGTTTCTTCAGTCTTTTTTTACATAGCTCTCTAAAATGATGCTGCCATATGTGCTGTTATATTTAAGCAGCAGATGCTGTGAACTCACAAAGTTGAAGAATGCTGAAGTATGATGCCATTTGAAAACAGGTTTTCTAGGGAAAGCTGACTTCTTGCAAGACTTTGGATTTATTTCAGGCATTTCATTACTAATTACAAAAGACCATATAGAATGCATTTATACCACTTATTGGTTCTATCTCGGGGCACCTAATATACGGGCTATCTAGCTTCTGCACTATATTGCTATTTCCACAGCTACAAAGTAGCAATAAGCTCTGTTTGCAGCAGTGTTAATGCTTTAATTTTGAAAAGGAGTTGGGAATGGGTCTTCATTTTCACTCCTTTACTTAACCAGAGTTTGAGCTAAGGATGATATTGCACCGTAAACAAGGCTTGTAGTATTATGCATTAGCTAAATATAGGTATTATGAATATAATGTTAGAAAATTCAAATTACCTGAGTTTTCATTGGTAACTGACTATCTAGTCATTCTTATGTTTGAAAATTAAGCAAGCAAATTCACAGCCTACTCTGAAGTAGATTGAGATTGGCAGACTTGCTGGACACATAGGGAGTCAAATCGGTTTCAACAGTACACACATCAGATACACGGACTAGGAGTTGAAAGAGGATGCAGTGGAGATATGGAGGAAAAAGGCGAACCAGGAAACATTTCTAATAAAAGGTTGCTTCATGAAAGTTGATATGGAAAAATAACAGGATCTGAGAGCTGAAGTAATACATTTTTCTAGTACTGATGATTTGAGTCAGCTTAATTTCATGTGTAACTTCATTGGGCATATGAGACTGAAACACCAGGCTCTGCAATATGAATAGTTCTTTTCCAAACATGGTGAGATCTGAACAAGTCTTGGATTCTGCACCTGGGATAGGGCAACCCTGGATGTACATACACACTGGGGAATGAGATGATGGATAGAAGTGCTTAGGAAAGGTACTTGGTGGTCTTGGTCAATGGCAAGTTCAATATGAGTCTAGTCAGCAGTGCTCTGGCAACCAGGAGGGCGAACCATGTCATGGGGGGGCATCAGGCAAAGCATCACCAGCTGGTTGAGGGAGGTGATTGTCCTGCTGTGCTCTGCACTGGTGCAGCCTCAACTTGAATATTGTGGCAGTTTTGGTTACCACAATATAAGAAAGATATAAAGCTGTTAGAGAGCATCCAAAGGAAGGCTACAAAAATGGTGAAGTGTCTAGAGAGGAAGCCATAGGAGAAGCAACTAAGGTTACTTGCCATTCAGCCTGGAGAAGGAAAAATTGAGGGAAGGCCTCATTGCGGTCTACAACTTCCTCACAAGGGAAAGCGGAGAGGTAGGCACTGATTTCTTCTCCCTAGTGACCAGTTATAAAACCCGAGGGAACAGCATGATGATGTGTCAGGGGAGGTTTAGGTTAGATAATAGGAAAAGGTTCTTCACCCAGAGGGTGGTTGGGCACTGGAACTGGCTCCCCAGGGAAGCGGTCCAACCTAATCTCCTTCTATGACCAGGTGACTTGCCTGATGGATGAGGGGAAGGCTGTGGATGTAGTCTACCTGGACTTCAGCAAAGTCTTTGATGCCATCTCCCACAATAAACTCCTGGAAAAGCTGGCAGCCTGCAGCTTGGACTGGTGCACTCTTCGCTGGGTTAGGAACTGGTTGGTTAGTTGAGCCCAGAGAGTGTGTAGTGAATGGCGTCATATCCAGTTGGCGGCTGGTCACTAGTGGTGTCCCTCAAGGATCAATGTTGGTCCCGATCTTGTTTAATATCTTTCTTGATGATTTGGATGAGGGTATTGAGTCCACCATCAGTATGTTTGCAGATGCCACCAAGTTGGGAGTAAGTATTGATCTGTTAGAGGATAGGAGGGCTCTGCAGAGGGACCTTGACAGGCTGGAAAGATGGGCAGATTCTAATAGGATGAGATTTAACAAGTCTAAGTGCTGGGTTCTTCACTTTGGCCACAGCAACCCCCTGCAGAGCTATAGGCAGGGGATAGAGTGTCTGGAGAGTGGCCATGAAGAAAGGGATCTGGAGGTACTGGTAGACACCAAACTTAACATGAGCCAGCAGTGTGTCCAGGTGGCAAAGAAGGCCAGTGGCATCCTGGCTTGTACCAGGAATAGTGTGGCCAGTAGGACTAGGGAAGTCATTCTTCCCCTGTACTCAGCACTGGTTAGGCTGCATCTCAAGTACTGTGTCCAGTTCTGAACCCCAAGAAAGATGTTGAGATGCTTGAATGTGTCTAGAGAAGGGCAACAGGAAGATGAAGGGACAGGAGCACAGGCCCTATGAACAACGGCTGAGGGAGCTGGGATTGTTTAGTCTGAAGAAGAGAAGGCTCAGGGAGACCTTATTGCTCTCTACAACTGCCTGAAAGGAGGTTGTAGCCAGATGGGGGTTGGCCTCTTCTCTCAGGCAACCAGTGACAGAACAAGAGGACACAGTCTTAGGCTGCAGCAGGGGAGGTTTAGGTTGGATGTTAAGAAAAAAATTTTCACTGAAAGAGTGATTAGTCATTGGAATCGGCTGCCTGGTGAAGTGGTGGAGTCATCATCCCTGGAAATGTTTACAAAAAGAGACTAGATGAGGCACTTAGTGCCATGGTTTAGTGATGTGATAGTGTTAGGTAATAGGTTGGTAATACATAAGGTAATCGGTAATAGGTTGGACTTGATGATCTCAAAGGTCTTTTCTAACCTTGTTAATTCTGTGATTCTGTGGTCACAGCATCAAGCCTGACAGAGTTCAACAAGCATTTGGACAATACCCTCAGGCATATGATGTGACTCTTGGGAATGGTCCTGTGCAGGGCCAGGAGTTGGACTTCGATGATCTTGTGGATCATCATCGGGACATTTTATGATTCTATGTTTTTGCCTTGAGGGATGTTCCCATCATGTCTCCTATTCATCTACAGCAATTCTTGCACCTTAAGGGAAAGAGACTGATTTGGAACAAAAGAAATTATCAATTGAGATGTCTGAAGGTCTATCCACATCACATCGTGCAAAGGGGTATTCTAACTACACTGCAAGCACTTAATTCTCTGTTCCAAAGAGCTGTTATATAAATATACTTTGTATTGTTGCTACCCAGAAGTCATGTACATGGGGTTGTATTTTATCCATTTTCTTATTTCCTCTCTCATTTTTTCTTTCTTTCATTCTTTCTTTCTCAGTCATCTGCTGCTTTTGGGCTGACATGTAATTTTTATTGTGTTCATTGACTCATCCCTCTTGCTGATCTCTGCATATAAAATATTGGCATAAAACATTGCCAATCCAACACCACTGGAAGAAGTATTGATTCTAGTAACAGCAATGTTTAACTAGAGTTGTTAGCTAACATGACTACTAGCAGGATTTGGATCCTTCCACCTCTAGATCCCCTTGATGATTGCTGACCCTCCTCCCAGTTAAGAGCTCTGTGTGATGTTCCCTTCCTGCTTGAAAAAGAAAAGGATGAAATACAAATGGCAATAAAACCCTTTCTCCCCTTGGAAGGGATTATGCGATATGGCTGCAGTGCACTGTTAGGATGTTATAGAGATAAAATTTCCAACTAAGGGGCTTAAAGTTCACGATATCATAGAGGAGAGTGACTATTGCAATGAAGAGGGGATCCCAGACTGCTCTCTGGGGCTCCAGATTCCTTTATGCGTAAGAAACATTTGTTAATTATTCAGGCCAACAAGTTTTGCATCTCAGCTAAGTTGACAGGCAAATGATCTGAGAGCAGAAACTTTAAGGTCCTCTTGTTTTGAGAGGGTCACAGGCCAGCAGTGGAACGGAAAGAATGGTATAGATGAAGGTGAGGGAGAGGAGGACAAAGTACTAAATATGCTGACTTCAGCTGCTAGAATGATCTCTTTGGAGAAGAAGGATTATGGGCAATGCAGCAGGCTACTTTTTGCCTGAGCATGTGTAGAAGTGAGGCTGTGACTGGACATGGCCTGGTTGTTGTGGTTGGACAAGGAGAACCTGACCTTTGGATCATTGGTTGATTAATATAGACAATATAGTGTCTTATATAGTTGTAAATGTGTAGGAAGAAGGCAAACATCTCATAGGCATCTTAGAGAGCAGACCCTTTGCCTGTCTGTGAGACGTCCTGCAGGTAAACATGCCCAGGCCCAGCCAGACACACTGTCTGGGGGCATGAACATGGGGTTTGCTAAGGTAGGTAAGCTAGACATAGGACACACATAGATTTAGTGAGGATAGCTTAGTTTAGGATTAGGCTGTAGAATAAGTGCACACAAGTAGTTAAATAAACACCTGAGAAACTTCATGAAGTCCTGCCCTCTCATCACGTTTTCTGCCACTCGGACCCCCGGATAACAAAAAAGGATGAGGCTATAAAATCAAGATTTAGATTTGTACAAGTTCACGGGAGGATGGCTTACATTTGCAGTTTAGCTGTCAGTCTTCAAGTAAAAAAAAATAAAATTGCTTAGATGGAAGTTAGTGAAATTCAGTTAACACTGTAAGTAAAGATTTCAAAGAATCCCTCATCCAAAACCTGCTCACTTATCTAAAATATAGATTATGTGATGAAATTCACAAGAATATTTGGGTTTTCAGTATTTCTGTTTTCTGAACAGAGTATCTCAAGCACCTGAAACATTTGTATGGTTTACTTTTCTTTCCAAACCTAGCAAGGGTGCAACTCTAGTAAATGACAAAATCCAGATAGAGTGTGGGAGCAGCAGGATTCCAAATTAAACAACTGGGAGGTTGATAAATGCTTCCAGTAGCAGATTTGACTACAGATGGAATCGTTTGACCATTCGACACGCCACAGTCCACTTACTGGGGGCTTCCGACCACCTCTCTGCAACATTAACTTCATAAAAACTTCCATCAAAGAGCCCCCACCAGAGTCACAGTGCCTTTTTCAGAGCATTTTCAAACAGCAGAAATAAACATTAAAAGATTCTGCCCTTCTTTCCTTGACATTTTTCTGACAGTAAATTAGAATCAGAGGGAAAGTATCATTATTTCAACAAACAATATAATTTAAATTAATTAGTTTACAATAACTAAAAAAAAACCCAACCAAAACAAACCTTTAAAATATATGTATGCATTTGCCCAATAAATCAAAGACATAGAGAAGTTTTATTCAAGACTCGTATATCTCAATTTGTATTCCTGTCTTTGACCAGAGGATGTTCACTAATCAGCACTTTTAACAAGCAATACCTTGGCACCTACAGGCTGTCTCAATTTTGTTTTATGTTGGTTTTTTTTTAAGTACTATATTGAGCAGATTTTGTTCTTCATTAGTTTTTTCTCTTTTCCAGGTTGGTTGTATGCTTGACTTTTTGTTTGAGTTTTTTTTGTTGGTTTTGGTTCATTGGTTGGTTGGGTTTTTGTTGTTGTTTTTTGTTTTATGTTGGTTTTTTTTTAAGTACTATATTGATTTTCTGTACTTCAAAATGACAAAATAATTGCATACCTGGTATAACAAAAATAAACCTACAAGACATTAGAGCATTTTGACTCCAAATATCTCTAAGAATTGGAAATTTTATCATTTTAAGGTGGCAGTTTTTGAAAAGCATAGTTTCAGGCATAAATAGATGGTTCCTCAGCCTTCATGCTGGTGAACACTATGTAAAAGACTGTCAGTGTACTCCAGATAATCTATTCATTGAGAAGGTGCTGAATCAGGATATCGATTTTGTGATCTGGAAATTTAACAGACATGTGAGATTGAATAGATGTGGTGGAATATAAGTAGAGATACAAGAGAGCACTGAGGTGTGTACATTTTTGGAGGAAGACAGTTTATTAGTATTGAATACCTGATTCCCCAACATAATTCAGAAAGGTTTATGACACTTTTGTCAGGTATTTGCACGATATGATTGCTAAAGAAGACAGCATCAGACCTCTATCCTTTAATGTTTGTGTTCTCCATGGTATTGGAGCTAGGAACATTCACTGTTTTCTTTGTGTTTTGTTGTTTTGTTTTTCCCCCCTGACAAAGTGCATTATGATGACCCAGAGAGTGGTTGTGCTTCCTTCTGAGTTACTAGATCTTGTTTTACTGTGAGCAATAATTACTTTTTAGAGTGATGAAAATCAAATCTGTTTTGGCTCTTCATTTATAATGTTTTGGAAATATTCTCAGGATCTAGTAACATTGATATTGCATTTAAATTCTAGTTGGGAGATTGCTTCATAATTATAAGGGTCTGGAGTTACAACTAAGCAGCCAAATGTATAGCTATTCTGTTATTATTTGTGTTTATATGCTTGTAGTATTCACAACATACTATCCAACATTCACCTATGCATTGTATCCACAGAAAAAGACTTAGTGCTTGCTCAGAAGTGCTTATGATCTAAATACACTAGCAAGTACTCAGAGGTCCTTAAAGTTTAAATTAATCTCTAAATACTTATATTCACATATTTATTTTTTTTACTGTACATATGTTTCTGAATGTTTCGGTTTTAACATTAAATTATTTGTTATGATTACAAGCCTCATCACATGCCACCACCCATTCACATTATATACATCATCCAGGTGTCTTGTTTTTTAAACACTATTGAGGTAGAAACTCACTATTTTCCTGTAATGAAGATACCTCTTGGTAGCCAGGCTGGTCACAGCTGGCCTTCTAAGGTGTACCTTTCAGGCTTCTATCTCCCTTCAGGTTGCAAGTCAGATCTTGTTGCTCTCAGTGGCTGTTGAGACAGCCTGTAGGTGCCAAGGTATTGGTGTAGTGTCCCTGATGAAGAGCCAGGACAAGCCAGTTGTTCAGCCATGCTCACAGATGGTGCATAGAGCAATGCTCCCTATCAAGCACTGCCATGTCCATACCAACTATTATATATGTTTTAACAAACTTTGTCAAGTTTTTCACTGGTCAAGTGAAAATAAATGGCAGCAAAATAAATGGCAGCAGAGAATATAATTGTACTGTTTCACCAGTTTGAAAAGGATGAACTTCATGAAGATGGTAATACATTACAGTTACTAAACTCCTTTAGCATGAGGCTCCCAATGTATATTATGAATATCTATAAATTAGTTACCACAGTTAAAGGTTTGCTGGGATATTCATTTTACAAACATCAAACAAGACAACCGCAAAGGAAATGGTTGATTTATTTAAAGGTGATTTAGGACCCCAATTCAATATGAAATTGAGTGACATTTCAACTCCTAAACATTTACTTAGGTTCTCTTTCTATTCTGAAAGTCTCAAGATTGTGCAGGCCAGGTTGCCTGTGACAGAAGTAAAAGAAGTATCCACATCTTATGTTTCCTATCTGTAGAACCATAGAACCATAGAATGGTTTAAGTTTGAAAGAATCATCCAGTTCCAACTCCACTGCCATGGGTGGGGAACCTTCCACTAGACCAGGTTACTCAGAGCCACATCCAGCCTGTTCCTGAATATCTCTATGGATGAGGATTCCACAAATTCTCTGGGCACCTGTTCCCATGCCTCGCCACCCCTATAGTAAATAATTTTTCTTAATATCTAAATCTACTCTCCTTCAGCATAAGACTGTTCCACCATGTCCTATCCTTTGGCCAAAAAAATAATCTTCCCACCTACATTTATCCAACACTGAGGTAAACCCTTGCTTCCTTCATAAAGAAAAGCAAACCAGAAGTATCTAATGAAGACATAGAAATGTTCTTAAGCAATTTTATGGTTATTATGTATTTGAATGTCCTTCTGATGGGTGACTGTGCCTTTCCTAGTGGCACTCAAAGAGCCAAAAGAAACATATGTTGCAAAAAATACCTTTAGCAAAACAGACAGATGGATAGGTAGCACTTTAAAACAGGGTGGCCAACGATTAGCAATTCATTTGGTATTCATTGCAATAACATTAATTGTCATGAATAAATTACAATTAGCAACACTTGGAATTTTGTGAAAAGAACATTTGTCTTTTTGGAGGCTTTGTGAAAAAGAAAAAATAAACAATTTTTTAATTTTTTCAATTTTGTGTTATTTTTCCCATCTCAGAAAATGGTTCATTTAACAGCAGAGTATATTCAAGAAAACCACAAGTTGTGTATCAATGCTTTAAAATTTTAAATGCTTCTGATGCTACTATAATCTCTAAGTAAATTATCACTCAGATCATGCTTTGAAGCTTTCCCTTTTTCACAGTGACTGAAAAATTTCTAAACTGCTCAGTCCTTTCTGCTGGTTAATCACTCTCCTACTCAGTTAAATACACCACAGAAGTGAAAAAATATACCTACTGCTTGTAAGCTGTAAACAGTCAGTAGATTGTGTTCTGGTGATTACAGACAGTTTATATTGGCTGGACTGGGCTTTAGCTGTCAGCACATAAAGAGAGAAATGGACAAAAGAGGCTCTGAGAGCAGATGTTGACACTGGAAGCTCAAATTCAGGGATCCTCAGCCTGTGGCTGTGGAAGCCCAGCTGGGAGAAAGAGACAGGCTGCATTCATAGAGCTGCTCTGGGATCCCTGCCCCATGCAGGTACCCAGCCATTGAGAGACAGGAAGATGAAAGGCTGCTTCACAGATGTCACCTGCTGAGGGTTCAGCAGCCTGTCCAGAAATGTCATGTTTGGCAGCTGGTGGAGGATCCCTCCTACCAGCTCTGGCACACAGATTCTCACAGTATTCTGGGAAAGATGCTTACATGGGGGCTTCCTAATGACATGACATTAAAGAGAATTTTTGGCTTATGTCTCTAATAGCACACTGATGTTAACCTAGCTGTCCATTCATTGCACGATTCTACTGAAGATCAGTCACTCTAATAAAATGAATTTTAGACATAAGCATCAAGCCAAATTACCCTGTAAAATTGTTGAGATGGCTATCACTTCTCATTCTGTTCAACTGGTTCAGCATTCCTTTGTTTCTGTGTAAGTTTCTGAAACTGCTCTAAATTTTACTGATACAGCCTCATTTGAGGCACTTGGCCCCAAAAGCACCACAAACCACAAAGTTCCGGAGGATATATGGCACTCAAACATGGCATACTGAAACTCCTGGGTCCTATTATCTCCTTGGATAATAATACAGGACTTCATCTGAACACACGTTTAGAACATCAGCAGAAAAGATCAGAGAGTATTGGTAAGAAGGTAAAAGAGAAGAGCAATATGAATGTGGCAGAAGGATGCTAAGATCTAAGCAGAAAAGTGTTAAAGTGAAGTGGGAAAAGGTTATTGCTTAAATAGATTGGGAGGGGTTAGTGCTTTCCCTTTTTTCCCACTACAACTTTCAGAATAAGTCAAATGGTACATGCTTTGTCCAGTGCCTTTTGGGCTACTTCTGGTCTACATAGAAAGAACAAGGGGCCCTTTTCCATACTGCATACAGGCTCAAGGGAAATTATAGGACTTGATTCCTCTCTCACAAATCAATTACATTCCCCGAAATATCTAAAAATATCACTTAAATGCATGGGATCTAAAGCTGTCCTAGGTTCTAAAATTGCATTTAAAATTACTCAGAATGGTAAAATTTCTCATTCAAATTTTTTTAAGCTTTACAATCTTCATATTTTTTTCTTCTCGTCTTTCTGTATTCAATACACTAATAGATAACCATGTTTTTACTAGTGAGATTTTTGCTATAAAATCTGTCTAATAGTGTATTGCCTCTTAATAGCATTCAGAGGTATCAAAATTCGACTCAGTCCCAGTGGAAGGAGGATAAACATCTACATTTTTTTACAGCTATAGTTTGAGTTATTGTTTTGATCCTTCCCAAAGAGGCTGCCTGAATACCAGGCTAAAATAGGCAACACTCCTTAAAACCTGTGCCATGAAAGATTTGCCTGAGCATACAAAGTGGAAAGACTAAAAAGAAATTTGCTCATTAGCTACATAAAGTGGTTGAAACTAAAATCACTTTTAGTGCTACTACTGTTTTTGGCTGTGGTGACTGAAACTTTAGAGTATTATGGCCATCTTGATACTTCAGTCATTGTTTTGCAAAAGGGGAGGAGAAAAAGTGATGACTGAAAAGGTAGAGAAGGGATTAACAGAAGAAAGTAAACACATACTGAAAATGATGATTTTACATGAATTCACAGCATCAACCAATTAGAGAAACATAGGGTCAAGATCTTGATATTGGAATGGTGCACTAGCACCAACAAAGCCCCGGTGACTAGTTTCTCATAGCTCTCAGTTATTTCCACCTTTTAAAAGGGACCAGGAGGATATTTCAGTCTGGGGCAGTACAAATTGAGATATCTTTAAAAAACCTAATTTTGAAGAGGTGAAATATTTAGCATTTTTAAAAAATTTGTTCTTTGATATGAAAATCTGACTAAGGAAAAAACTGTACTTTCAATGATGCTCATAAGATTATAACATCTAAAGAAGAATACAACCTGAAATAAAGGATTTCATAGACAAAACCAGGAAAAAACCTTAGCTCTTTTTAGTGCATTCCATTCCTTCTTTGTGTTTTTTGACTACACCTTAGAAAATGTTGTAATTTTCTCTTAGGAGACACTGATGACTTGAACTGTGGAATATTAAATATACACATCAATTAATTTTTATGTTTATAAAAGTAATATTTTATTTTAAATACATTACTATATTCTCTACCATCAGGTTAGACTTCTGTCTAGTTGAGAAGGAGTTTTTAATTAAAGAACATAAAATTTAAATGGTTCAGAAAATGTCAACATGGGTTCCTATTTTCAGCCCAACACAGATGATAGAACGAGAGGGCATAAATGAAAATTAAAGAAAAACAAATTCAGAACAGATGTCAGGAAGTGTTTTTTTCAAGCAGCGAATCATAAATGTGTGGAATGGCTTACTAGGCAAGATAGTTAAGTCAAAAACACGGAGGTCATTAAAGAAACAATTAGAAGACATCATGGTGTAGATGGAAAATGGAATGAGGCATGATGAGCTAAACTGTCCCTGCTTGCTCCAAGAATGTCTCATGTTCTCAAGAAATCTGGACACTGGTAGATGTTTTTAGGGCTTTAGAGCAGGTGCTAGCTAGAAATTCATACAACTCTCTCCCTCTTTTCTCCTCCTTTCTCCCTTGCTTTCTGCAGGTACCTAACACAACTTTCATGAATACCATCAAAGCACTTTTCGTGATGGAATAATTTGCATTAAATATGCATTATAGGTGAAATCTTTGAAGCATTTCCTGTGAGAAGTGATCTTATTATCATAAAACAAGTTTGCCGGTGTAGAAGAACAGGCAACCTGTATTAGCAAAGATGTCTTCTACTAAGAACATTTTAATATCCTTTTTTTTGAGTATTAACATTACAAAGAAACATTCAATGCCATATGTAAATGCAGTCAAAATGGTATGGTAGAACTACTTAAATGAGAAAGCCAAGTCTTATGAATAAGTCAGGACAATGCACCTGGCAAGTTTTATAGCAGAAACAAAGACTCAGATCTTGCTGTTCTGTCGGAATGGGGCAAACAGATGATCTGGCTTAGGTGAAAATGGATAATGAAGAAGAATTTGGTTTACTATCAATCACCTACATCTATGAATGAAAAGGAGGACAAACAAATAACCTCTGTTGCTCAAGATTATTTTGAAACAAAATAGAAGATCTGAAGTGATAATTATATCTTGAAAGCGACAGATGTTAAAACAACAAGATGCTTTATAAACAAGTACAGGCTAGAAATGAACTAAAATGAAATTATTGCACTATGCCAGCTGACCGCAATTATTTCCAGCTTATGCTATTTCAATAACCTGTAAAATTCTAAGTATGTGGGAACTAAGAGTCATATTTTTACTTTGCAACTCTAAAAGAGGCTCTTTAATAGGCTAGTGCATTAGGAGGGTGGGATGATTTTTTTAATTATTTAAAACATTCAGAGATTCAGCTCATTCTGGGTAAAAATAATTGCTCTTGTGTTAATCCGTGTATTAGATAAGAAAACTGCATCTTGCAATTTTCTTGATACAGATAAACAGATTTGAAAGGATATTAGGCAATCCCAGGTAACAGGTTGGACTTGGTCAATGGACAATGCAGCCTAAGTAGCAATTTAGTCAATGAAGTGCAAAACATCATTCAGCTCACCCTAAAGTAAATAGTCATGTCTGGTGAGATGAATGGCGATTTACAAAAAGTAGCAAATCACAGTATTTGTTTGAGAAAATAATTTCTGTGGCTACTACGATTTTCATTTGCCTTAATCTATTTAGGAAGTGATAAAATATGAAATACATTGATCTTTTCCCATGAGTGCCAGCTCATTGGATGAAATGTTGCTGTCTGTGTTTAAGACTTCTATAACTGATTTAGCCACCATAAGCTTCCTTGTCATGAAGAGAGAGAAACTGGCCATTACAAAGGCCCAGGTTTCATCTCAGCCTAAAGACATCAGATCAATCACATTGTAAAAGTGCCCATTTCTCTCTACTAAAGGGATACAAAGGGAGCTTAGAGTGACTACGTTGGTGTTGAAATCTAATTCCAGTCATAATGCTGAGTTCTTACCTTGATACAAACACTCTTCTCATAGAATCATTCAGGTTGGAAAAGACCTCCAAGATCACCAATTCCACCCTTTGACCAAATACCACTACACCCACTAAACTATATAATGAAATGCCACCTCTACTCATTTTTTGAACACTTCCAGGGATAGTGACTCCACCACTTCCCTGGAGAGCCTGTGCCAAGGCTCCAAATTTGATCAATTTACACTTGTAAAATACTTAAAGTTGTAAAGAACATACACTTGTAAGTTCCTTAAAAAGTGTTCTTCACTATTGCATTTTGCAAGAAGGTCGAAGAATAGAGAATAAAATACTCAGTGGAACAGCTACTTTTTCTTCTCATTGAGGGAATGAGTAGAGTAAGAGAGGCCAACAAGTAGGTCTTACCTCTCGCTGCATGGAGTCCAAGAAATATTTATAGAAATAAGGTCCACTAGAAAAATGTTTTTGCAGGTGCTGGGATCCATCAGTGCTGCTCACTTTCAAACATCACCTCCTAAGGGCACAGGAACAGGCAATTCCCAAATGTCAGAAGTCTAGTGGGCAAAGCAGAAGGGTGGCTTGGCTGAACAGGAATCTTCTCTTGGGAATAAGGCAAAAAAGGAAGATGTATGCCCAGTGGAAGCAAGGTCAAGTGACATGTGAAGAACACAGGGATTCTGTTTGCTGTTGTAGGGAGAAAATTCGTGTGGCCAAAGCTCAAGTGGAGTTGAAGCTGTCAGAATTGTGGTGGGCAATAAAAAGAGTTTTTTCAAATACATTAATGGCAATAGGCAGTACAGAAATATCATTGGACTGTTACAGGATGAGGATGGTCATCTCACAAACAGGGACAGAGACAAGGCAGAGGTGTTTAACACTTTCTTTTCCTCTGTCTTCAACATGGATGATGGACCAAGGAGGTCTCATTGTCCTGAGCTGGAGGACCGTGACTGTGAGAATTATCAACTTCCAGCTGACCCTGAAATTGTGCAAGATCAGCTGCTCCAGCTAGATCCCTACAAATCTATGGCCTGATGGAATTCATCCCAGAACCCTCAAAGAGCTGGCTTATGTCATTGGACAACCTCTCCTGATGATTTTCGAGCAACCTTGGGCATCTGGAGAGGTCTCAGTTGACTGGTGAACGTTGTCCTGATTTTCAAGAAGGGCAAGAGGGAGGACCCTGGAAACCACAGGCCTGTCAGTCTCACTTCAGTGCCTGGTAAAATCATGGAGCCGGTTATTCTGGGAGGTATTGAGAAACACCTGAGAGAAAAAGCAGTCATTGAAGCAGCACAGCTTCCTGAGAGGAAAGTCCTGTCTATCAAACCTGATTTCCTTTTATGACAAGGTAACTCAACTAGTTAATCGAGAAAATCCAGTTGATGTCATCTTTTTGGATTTCAGTAAAGCTTTCTATATTGTCTCTCACAGGATCCTTCTGGACAAAATGTCCAGCACACAGCTGGATAAACACATCATGTAGTGGGTGAGCAATCGGCTCACGGGCTGAGCAGAGATGGTAATAGTGAATGGGGTGACATCAGACTGGTGACCTGTCACTAGTGGGGTTCCACAGCCTTCATTTTGGGCCCTGTGCTCTTCACCATATTCATGTCTTGGACACAGGACTGGAAGGGATACTGAGCAAGTTTGCAGAAGACACAAAACTGTTAGGAACTGTTGACTCCCTCGATGGCAAGGAGACCCTGCAGAGACCTCAACAAATTAAAGGGCTGGGCAATGACCAACCATATGAAGTTTAACAAGGGAAAGTGCTGGACTCTGCACTTGGGATGGGGCAACCCTGGACGTACGTACAGACTGGAGAATGAGATGCTGGAAAGCAGGGCTGTGGAAAGGGACCTGGTTGAGGACAGTGTGAATATGAATATGAATCAGCAGTGCCCTGACAGCCAGGAGGGCCAACTGTGTCCTGGGGGGCATCAGGCAAAGCATCGCCAGCCAGTTGAGGGAGCGGACTGTCCTGCCCTGCTCTGTACTGGTGTAGCCTCACTTCAAATTATATTCAAAACTATTTTATAATATAAAATATTGTATTATAGTTTTGGGCATCACAATATAAGAAAGATATTAAGCTATTAGAGTGTCCAAAGGAGGGCAATGAAGATGGTAAAGGGCCTCAAGGAGAAGTTGTATAATGAGTGTCTGAGGTCACTTGGTCTGTTCAGCCTGGAGGAGATTGAGAGGAGACCGAGAGGGGACCTCATTGCAGTCTACAACTTCCTCGTGAGGGGAAGAGGAGAGGCAGACACTTATGTCTTCTCTGTGGTGATCAGTGACAGGACCTGAGCGTTGTGTCAGGGGACGTTTACATTGGATATTAGAAAGAGGTTCTTCACCCAGAGGGTGTTTGGGCATTGAAAAAGGCTCCCCAGGGAAGTGGTCACAGCCCCAAGCCTGACAGAGTTCAAGAAGGTTTTGGATGATACTCTCAGGCACATGGTGTGATTCTTGGTGATGGTCCTCTGCAGGGTCAGGAGCTGGACTTGATGATCCTTGTGGATCCCTTCCAACCTGGCATATTCTGTGATTCTATGAAATTACACTGTGAAATATACTTTTCATAGTTTCTTTGATCTTTCCCTATTTATAGAAGGAAAATTAATACAAAATTACAGAACTCAGATATTATTTGAAAGCTAATAGTGTGCAAGGATGGGATGCCTCTCAGGTGATTCAAATCTGAAAAGTCTGTTTAGTTGTAGTGCTTAGACTATCTTAATATTCAGCAGAGAGATGAGCCACCTCAGGGCAAATGACCCTCTTCGACAGCTAAGTTTTTTGGCAGGATAAATTGCCTTCTAGAGGTATCTGCATCAGACTGCTGAATATATAGGAAATACAAACAATTCACTCGTGTTTGAAACTTTCAGATGGCTGTGAGTAAATAAGGGTGAATCTGCAGCTGGAGGCCTGTGTATTAAGAGGGATCACAGGCAGTGCCTTGAGAAACACACAGATTAAAAAAAAGGTTCAGACTTTTAGAAGGAAAGCAGACATATGCACATATGCAGGCAGACTCATGTTTTAATTGGGTTCAGGCATGTATGTTACATATGTTGCCAAATTTCACATCATTACATATGATTTACAGTAAAATAGAAATGCCTCAGACAGCAGAATTAGCAATAGAGGCTTATATTTGTGTTTGGGTGGGTAAGAAAATGCTCACCAAGGTTCATCACATAAAGTGCCAGACCTACTGTGACTTAGTGATTCTAAACACTGTGGAAGTTTAATAAAACAGGGAGTAAATTGGCTTATGCCATTGGAGCTGTGCTTTTGGCTACATGACTGAGCATTTGTTTTGGAAGCTGGAGACTCTGGTTTTGGTCCCAGTGTTAATTAATTGTACCAGGCATTTGCACTGCAGTCCACTAAAGAAGGTGTAAGACAATGTCTGGATGTGGATTATTTAAATATTACTGGCTTGTCCAAAGGGCTTTAGTGGTCAGGTAATGACCAGCTGGAGCAGTTAAGGCCTGTGGGTGAAGCCAATCATTCTACATTTGTGAAGGACCTCCAAGTGATTCTGCACTGCTCAGACAATTTTGGACTGCATTTTTTAAATTTTATTTTGTAATTTAATTTATTTTTTGAATGTTTTAAAAATCTAACCCTTAATGTCATTATACTGGTGCTCTGCTCTGCCAGAACACTTTGTTCACTGGCTGCAGTCTGCTCATCCTTGCTTTATCTTAATGGGAAATCATTCTGTTCAAAGCAATGCAAAAGCAAAGTATTATGTGCAAATTATCTTAAAATTAAATGTTTCTCTGTGGAAGAAAGATGTCAGCTCTCCCTCCAAAAGAATAAATTGAGAAAAATAGTTTCTGAATGGAAAACCAGAAAAAGCCCATCTCTTCAGACAATTACTGGGTAGCTATTTTGATTTGTGCAGCTATCAGTGCCTTTTCACATTCTGCTTTAGGACTTCATTGACTTTCTACAGCAGGTAATTCACTCCATTCCTCACACTGCAGTCAGGACTACTGATGCTTTACAGCCTGTACAGAGTGGAGAGGCTCCATAAGAGGCACAAAGGCTCCCTGCTAACCATGAGGAGCAGGACCAGGGCTGTGCTGAAGAGCAGCACACAATCTGCACCATGGCATCCTGCTGTATTTGCATGCCACTGATAGTGCTGACATCAAGGCTGTTGCATTTCCCACTTTGAAATGGGATTTAGCAGGTCTGTAGCTGTTTTTATTGCTGTGTAGCTGGAGCCATGGCAAAGGATGAATACCATATTAGAGTAGTATTTTAGTCATTTTAGTACTTAGACTACCCTCATGTCTTTAGGTGGGTATATGCCACCTAACAGATTTCAAACTATTCCTTCTCCTTTGTTATGACTGTTGAATATGATTGTTGTTGGGATCCTGTTGAATAGAAGAGCTCTGAAGAGCAAACTGTTGGTGACATTTAGGAAAAAAAAACCAAACTCATGAACCTAAGACAAAGCAGTGGAAAGTTCTGCTTTGGGGCCTCAGCTGCCTTCCGTGAAATGACAAAGAGCTGATGGGGACCTGTTTTAGGTTCTTGATTGTCTCAGGCTGCCTACACAGTCATGTCATCTTTTGGAAGACCAAACTGTCTCGTTGGGCTTCTACTCTGAATGTGAATCCATCTGGTGAGAGCTTGCCAGCCTGCGTAGGGACTGCGTAGGGAGCTTCAGGGTCTTCCACTGATCATTTGCATTTTTCACTTGTGCTTAAGCCCAGTGGAAGCAAGTCAGTCTGAAAGCTGAGCATGCACTCACCTGCTGTGACAATCACAGTGACAAAAAGAGAAAATATGTACAAGGAATAGGGAAAAGATCAGAATCAAAAGACTTATAAGGAAGGAAGGAAAGAAAATGATACGGAAATATGATACGAGAAGGGAATGACATTGAAGCTGCAGATGGAAAAGCAAATGTTTTTTAAAAAGCTCTGTGTTATTGTTTTGATGCTAGTTTCCCATTTCTTCATAAAGTAGAGTATTCAGTGAACCAGAACTGAGGAACATTTCTTCTATTTCTTGACTCTCTCTTAAGTTTTAACTTCTACTAGCAATAAGCAGCAAATAGGTAACTGGTACTTTTGTTCTGGCATATCTTTCCTCTAGAATAAATTCCCATATGTTAAAAAATTTGTTTTGATTTTATATGCTTTAAGGATATTTTTCTATCAATACTGTTCACATTTTAATTACAATAATTAACATAGTTTTCCAATATTTTTTTGTGCCTTTGATTATATGCCTAAAAATGTTGCAGCTGTGTTTACCTATATCCTTTTTGTCTCAGGCTTCATCTGAAATGAGAATATCATTTTATATATAGCATTCTACTGGCTTTGTGAACTGTTTTTCATAATACCCCAGTTTAGCTTCATATACATTCATACAAAGAAAAGTACTCAGCTCTCTCAATTTGAGTGGTTCTGGAACAGAAATCAGGATAGGCAGAAATTCTCAGTGTAAACTGTGTGACTTTTCAAGAAATGGCAAAATATGTTTTCTATTTGAACAACACAAAAATATGTATTACAAGAGAATGCTGCACAAAAACACAGTGGTGGAAAGATACACCTTTGCCTATCATTATTCAAGAGAGGGGGCAATATTAGAAAAGGCTGTTGATTAGAAACTGAATTTTTCTTTTATTTCTAGTAACATATGCAATGCTTGTCCATCATCCTTTTTCCAGGGATATTATTTTATCTTCCAACTTCTGTGCGGTTACCTATTTCTGGGAAAGGGGCAAGGTGAAATATAATTAAGTTTTGTACAGCTGATATGGACAAGAGATCTCTCACTCATTATTGAAGCATCAGCTACCATATGTGGTCTGTAGAACAGCCAAACATTTGTGGTCCAGCAGCTGTTAACAAGAATTTCTGATGAATTAGGCTTAGGAGTCTCTTCACTGGGAATTGGAAAGCCCACAGAGTTTCCAGAGTGGCTATTGGGATTCCCTTGCTGAATGAAAAAATCCAAAAGGGCATATGTGAAAGCAATTGTTTCAGCTAGATTGCTGTGCTGCCAGTTCCTGGGGGCAGCTAGGAGAAAGAGAAGAGCTGCTCTTGGGGTGGGGGATTTTAAAACGATTCACCAAAGGACTTGAGAATTGCTTGCTATGAAAAGGTATGAAAAGCAAAGGTAAGTGAGGAGGAAGAGGACAAAATCTGGAGAAAGAAGGAAGAATGGCAAAAAGATAAAAAGAGATTAATAATAAAAGGTGAGTGATCAGGATCTGTAAGTTCTAAGGCAGACATAAAGGAAGCTTCCACACTTCTGCTACCATTTTTCATTGAAAACAGTTTGCCAGAACTGGATATTTTAAGCATGCAGCACCTTAAATCTCCAGCTATTACTGAAATAAGATTTCATAGTCCACTGAATAGCAAAAGACTAAAATGAGGGATGGAGGCAAAATATTTAAATGGCTTCATCTTCTCTGTAGCATATATATTCTATATATAGAATATATAGAATATATATATAGAATATACAGAATAGTGAAAACTTTTTACTGAAAAGCCAGTGGGCTGTGGATTAGAATCGCCTTCCTATATATTTTGCCTGTTGAGTCTATGATCCTGCTTTCATAAATGTGCCCAGCAGACTATAATGCAACATTTGTTTGCATTTTTGTAATGTATTTTCCAGGTAAATAATGTTATCGGAGGCTGGCACTATGTAATATTATCAAGCTCTAAATAATCATGAAACTCAAAACCTGTAAGAGGTTTTTTTATTATTATTTTCTGTTTTTTTTTCTGTGATATGATTCAACCTGTTTGCCACGCATGTGAGGGCTAGAAAGCTGCTGGTTTTTATGTCAGACGCCGAGATTTCCACTTAAGCAGTATCACTTCAGGAGTTGTTTTTCCAAGAGAAATGACAAATATTTCAGTGTTCATACTAAATGTATGAATTTCACAGCATTCTTTTGACTTTTGAAGACAACTCAAATTGCTGCATACATTTTGTGGACAGCCCCTTATTAACTGATCATTTCCTGTGACAACTGCTGTTTTTATTTCTTGGTCACGTAAGACAGGTTTCCCTCTAGACTTTGAACTCTAAATACCAATTTGGCAGTTTACTTTTTTAAGCCAAAAAGAATTAAATGCTTCCATCAGGCATCTTAAGTAAATCTGATTTTATTATTAAAATGATGAAGTTACTTCAATCATAAAATACAATCAAAGCATATGAAATATCATAAGGTATCTCATCCATATAGTGGCACATCCCAACACTAAATATAGGCTGAGTTAATTAATATTGTGCTGTAATTCTGAAAGACTGTTTAATCTGCAGGATGCTTTTGGAAATTGGCCTTTGCTTCTGGAACATAAATATTTGGTTCACTTCACAGAACATTAGGGAGCAGTCAAATGGGAAGAAATCATTCCTACATCTTATGTCTGTGGTCACTGAACGGGGTCAATTTAATTTGCCCCAGTGGAGGTTTCTAATGTATTGAGCAAGAGGCATTGCCCCCTCAAGGAGTAAGTCAAGTTCTATTGTTTTAGGTGTGAAATTTCTTCTTTCAGGAGATTGTTATAGAATCATAGAATCATTTGGAAAAGACCTCTAAGATCATCATGTCCATTAACGAAACACTGCAAAGTCCACATGCTTATGTGCTCTTTAATTTTTTTGAAATAATTTGAACTTTTGGCTCTTATACCAAAAGACACAACATCTTGTCTAAGTCAGGTGGGCAGAGACCAGTAGAAATGCTGTAAGCTGATGAAGAACTGGTTGTAATGATAAAAATGTCCAACAGTTTGGGATTCCTCTATTTCTGGGTTCCAAAGGTTGAAAGTGTAGGTTTTGTGTTATTTTGTTTTTTTTTAAGAAGTGTGTAAGAGGAAGGACAGTCAGTAACAATCGATATGAAGAGGTACAGACTTGGATATCAAGAGATACATGCCCAACCTTGGCCTCTCTTTGACTTTTATGAGATATTCAATGTCTGAAAGATCCTGAAAATTGGGTATTTTCCCAAAAGGACAGTTTCTTGATGGGTTATTATTTATCTGGGTTGCAGAAAATTGTAACAGAATTTATAATGATGAGAAAGAAGTGGATTTTCCTGCAGGAGCTGTGCAGCAGGAGAGGGATAACCCGGCTCTGACGGAGGGTGACAGCGAGGGGCGGCCCGGGGAGGCAGCGGGCAGAAGCGGGGCAGGGGCGGCGCAGGGCGGGTTCCAGGCGGGGCTGGGCAGCTTTCNGCCGCGGTTCGGCGACCTGTGGGAGCCGGCGCCTCTCTGAGGGAGACTTTGGACGCCCGACAGTGAAGAGAGGATCCCACTCGAATCACCTCTGTTTTCAGCCAGGCTCGGTGCGCACTTGGCACAGAAGTCAGGCAGCACTGACAGCAGATGGATCTGAACGCTAAACGTCCCACGTAAAACCGCTCGAGGCTTTTTCACTCCTCGGGACCTGAGCCAGGATTATTTTTGTTTTTAATCTTGGCTGCTTTATGTGATGCACCTCAGTAAAAATGAAGTCACCTAAAGGTCTTGCTGCACAGCAATATTCTTAAATTTAAGCAGGTGAAATTGCAGAAGACCTTGTGCCTTCGTCTAGAAAGGGGGATGTTCAGCTCTGTGTGTTTCAGCATTGTTTTCATTCACTACTCCTGAGGGACAGTTGCGTCAGACTTGTAAAAGTACGGTTCAAAAGCTTTTTTAAAAGTGACTGCACAATCTTATGCATAGAGGCATAAACTGCCAATATTGCATATTGTTGGTCTTGAAATAATTATATACATTAAATATATCAGAGTCACAGGTGGAATGTATTTTTATAACTATTGTATTGTGAAGTCTCTCTGGAATGAAGGACACTGGTGGCTTTTCCAGCTGGATCGAAGGTATTCGGAAGCCACATTGAGTTGTCAATGGCAATGCTACAGCCTCAGTGTTTTCAATAGGTTTGCCAGGGTAGGGCCAAGGAAGGTCTTCAAAGACATTGTTGCTACAGCTGGAGAAATAAAACCCCGGCTGGATCAGAAGGACTAAGAGAAGTGAAAACTCTGGAAGCCTTATTGTCACCAAGAAACTAAACAGAGAGGGTTCTAAAAAGATGCAGGCAGCAAAACCATTAAGTCATAATTTGGGATTTCACGTGATATCAAGTGCAGTTTAAAGCAGTTGTACGGCTTGAAACAGAATTTTTCTCTTTTGGGACCACAAAGCTACTGTTCAATCCTCAGCATTTCTGGCGGACCAGGAGATATTTTTGCCAACCATCAGGCATTCCTGTGGGCCACCACGTATCCTATTGGTCTACGGCTTTACTCAATACAAAGGCGACATAATGGGTGATTATTGTGCTTCACCCGACTTCTGCTGACCAGTACCACATCCTCATGATGGTACACAAAGCACAGCTTGGCAGCCACAGGGACAGAAATGAAACCATTGTCTGACAGAGGAAGAGGGATAGGAGTTTGCAGAGCAAGCATCTGTATCCAGATTGTTGTTCCAGGCTGTGAGTGGAACATCTTCTGGTGGCCTCAGCAGTCTGTTCCATCAGCACACAGCAACATACAGCAAGTAGCGAAACAGATAATTACAATGCTGTTTGCATCCCTTTATTAAGATACATTTCTCTCTTGGTGTCTCAGTGGTGAATATAGACAGGACAATTTGAATCAGACGAATATTTGAACCTCTGTAAAATTTAAGGCTCCTTTTCAAGGGTTAAAAAAGGGAGAAAAACATAAAGGGGAAGGGGATGGGAAGACCATCCTGAAGGGGAGGGATCATGAACAGCATCTACGCCATGAGTAATTACTTTCTCTTCTACAAGGAGATGGGAGTTGAAAAGATTTTGTTCAGTGACTCCTACTGTTAGAGCAAGTCAAACACCTTCCACAAAGAGCACTTCAGTCAGTCCCAAAGATCTTTGGTATTCTAGAGATCAGTCTTCAACCAATCTTTGTAAGTAAAGAAACTCTCTTTTAACATTGTTTAAATTTCTCACCACCTGTCACTACTGGCCAGGAGATAGCCTATCTGCTTGATTTTAACTTTAGAATACAAGAAGTAAAGTAGTGTTAAGAAGCATAAAGTGTCTTAGAAGCGGTCAGGAGAAGGATGTTCCAAGGTCTTTGCCTTATCCTAAAAACTAACAGAATCACATAGAAATGTCATGTATTAGTAGAGTTAGATCCTGTTAAAAAAAGCCAGACAGTGTCTCATAATAGCAGGATAGCTCTGCTCCTGACAAACCTAGAGGTTTATGTAGATTATGTTTGGAGTGCTGTGTGAATTCTCAATCAAATTAAAAATAGTAATCTCAATCAAGAGGCTGGCCACAGCAGGGTAGAGGACTCCACATTAGCATATAAACGTTGCAAAAGAAAGCAATGAGATTTGAGACAAGGTAAAAAAGATAAATGGACCTCGACCTGCTCTGGAATTTGTGAGCACAAAGTCACCATCCTTCCTGATGGAGGAGGAGGAAACCACAGCAGAGCCCTAAGTTGCTGTTACACCTGAGTATTTGCATGGTCAGAGGGCTCCCACTGGTCTCTAGCATCTGGGTGGCCCAGTGATGCATTGGCTTTCAGCTGCTGGGCTTACATAAGCACAAAAGACAAAATTAGGACTCAGGCCTGTTTATTACTAAGAATGGACATGCCTGCAGAGTTCCTCTTGTGTCGCTTTAAGTTTCCATAGGGTCAATACTTGAAGCAGTCGGGCTCATTTTCAGTCAAAAAGGAAAGGTGGACACATTTTTAAGACAGTCAACTCTGACTATTTAAAGTAAATGTTTAAACATTTACTTTAGTGATGGATTGCAGCACAGAAACTCCCTTTGTTAGTTGCCTATAGAAAAACAAGAAACTCAGATTTTAGATGTTCAAGTTGGTCAGCTGAATTCTGCCCCAACACAGAACTGACCATAATGAGTTGCTGTGTTTGCCATTTGAACTGTGCATCATGCATGTTGTAAAGTCTTTTTTTTTCAGTGTCCTCCTATGTGCTTCTGTGTCTTAAAGATCACCCACCATGACATTTTCTGGCCCACATTTTCCAGCTTTTCTTCTGTGTTGTTCTCTTACTTCCCCCCCGCCTCCCCAAATACTCATGTGCTTCCACCTCTGACTACTGTTGTTTAACAACACTGTCCTTATTCTCCCCCTTCTAAAGTAAATTGAATGATCTACATGCAGGGGTGAAAGGAGATGGTTTCCTTTTGATCTAGCAATCATCTCCTCCAGTTTCTTCTCTTGTATCTGGCTGCTTGGGTCAGAGGCACATGATTTGCTTTGTGTTTCTATAGGGCCTGGTACAATGGAGACTGTTCCATGGCCAGAGCTCTAAGGCACAATGGTTGTACAAAGAACAGGGGAGTAATGAATAGCAAATGAAGTAAGAACTAAGTAAATAGAGAACTATGGTGAGAGAGGGGGGGCACAGGGACAGTGATATGAGAGAAGGCCAGAAACAAAGAGAAGGAGAGAAAGAACCAGAAGATGCAGTGAGAAACATTGGAGACTGAGGGTGGAAAGTCACAGAAGTGGGAGTGGAATGGAAAATAAAAATCGAATGTGGAAAATTATACTGTATGAAAATAAAAATGGAAGGATTATAATGTGAAAGTAGTTCAGAAAACCCCAGAAGAATTACAAGAAACACCAAATACTCATAAGAAAATGGAAGGATGCAGGGTGGGAGACAAAAAAAAAAGAGGCAAATGAGACAACCAAAGCATGGTACGGCTTGGGATAAACTAATTGACTCCAGTCCCATAAGAGTACAGTGTCCTAAGCTTATCCTTTCCTTTCCTTTCCTTTCCTTTCCTTTCCTTTCCTTTCCTTTCCTTTCCTTTCCTTTCCTTTCCTTTCCTTTCCTTTCCTTTCCTTTCCTTTCCTTTCCTTTCCTTTCCTTTCCTTTCCTTTCCTTTCCTTCCCTTCCC
>WEIV01031106.1:32569-61866 GCA_013390005.1 Calyptomena viridis
TTGCCTTGCCTTGCCTTGCCATTTATGCAAAGCTGCTTGCAGCAGTATCTTTATCAACTTATTTTAGTGAGGTGATAGAATAGCCCCTTTTTCCACCTGGTTGCTCTGCAGTTTATATTCAGAAATGGCTGAGTGTTAGTGGGCAAAGATAAAATCTGCACGATGAATTTTGCAGCCCAAGAGTCACAATATTCAGTCCTGCCATGTCAGCCAGAGCCTGCCCTTGAATGCACAGCTCTCACTGAGCTACACATGTACACATGAGGGCAGGGTTTAGTACTGCTCTCTAGCAGACAATTAACACAGAAGGTCTATACATTATCTCATCTTGCATTTTTATTATTTGCAGCTTATTGTTCAACTGAGCATGTATCATTGGTTAATTAATGCTGCCAACACTGCTCCACTAAATGATTGTTTAGCCTAGAGTGGAATAAAATACTACAATGACTAATACAGTATCATTATGTAACAGAAAATTAAAAATCTGATAATTTGATTGGAAGTCTCAGGTGAGTTTTTTGTATAAAAGTGTTAACCTCAAGTAGCTATAAACAGGTAAATGTTTTATTCAGCTGACTGATAAGGAATAAATGCTTATGATATAAATTATGTATAATTAATACTCCTGGGATAAAAAAAATGTATGCTAATAGGTTGTCAGTTAATTAGGAAAGGAATATGAGGTAAACAAAGGTGATTAGAATATACCCTGGGACTATAAACTGAAATTGTGCCTTAAATAATCTGTAAAAAAACCTCTCACATTAAGCAGCAAATACTTCAGTTTTAATTCAGAGCAAAACCATAATGCTTTATGGAGAAAGGCACAGTGGAGATGTTAAATGAAAAATCAGCTTGTGATAAAAGATCTAGAAGCTGCAGAGTAACTTATCTTCCCTGTTCTGCTCTGCCTTGGTGCATGTGTTGTCTTTGTCCTCAGGTAAAAGAAAGCTAAAATAAGCTTTGTGAAAAATACGGCAAATAATGTGCTAGAGGACCAATTTTAGCTCATAAAAGTGACAGCTCGTAATGGTTGGTCTTAAATCTGCAACAGGGGAAATGTTCCCCAAATCAATTTATGCTTCTTACCTGCCCTTTGACTCACTGATCCTCCTTGCTTCTGCCAGTATCTTTATGTGATAAATGAGACCATTCTCTTTCCTGCCATTCTGTAATTCCATTTGGAGTAGACATTTGAGATATTTTCTCATGAAACAGGACTGAAGTAGAGAAAGACATGACAGAGATGAACACTCATTACAATCCTGGCCAAGTCTTTCCTTTGTGTTAGAAAGGGACAGATCTGCATTACCTTCCAAGAACAGCCATCCTTGAGATGACTGAAGATTCTTCTCCCCCGTGCCTTGTTTAGGACAGCAACGAAAAGAAGCTGTCAAGGGAAGAGTTTAAGAATTGAACAAGTATATATGATACTTCCCTTTAGTAGTCTTCTAGCCTTCAAACACTTACAGCTTGGGAGCTTCCTGACCTGGGTATATATGCTAATCTCCAATGAGTTTATCCTTCCTTAGTTCGGCCATTCCTCCTTTGAATACATGTAAACTTTGGCTATTCCTGAGACCATCCAAGGAAAATGGTGAGACCATTGTCCCTGGTGTGAAACCCACCAGAAAATGCTCACCAGACTCAGCAAAAGAGACTCCCTGCAATGCCATGCAAACTAAAGAATGTCATTGCCTAAAGGAACATAGACTTATTATGGGCTGCAGAGGGAAGGGAATATCCAAACTGGGGGTTACATACTTCACCAGTGGATTTCAATCCAAATAGCTGGAGAGGAAGAACAGGACTGAGTGTCTGTGCTATTCGTGTCTGTGCTAATTTTTTTTTTTGAGTGGAGTGTGTGCTTGCGTGGGCATTGTTAAAGGCACTGTTCTCTCTGCTGATCCATGGGGCTGGCCATATGTCCATGTGCTTATGTGCCTGCAGGGAATATGTACCCAGCTGCCTTGCCACTGGCTGGACTTGGAGACTGGACACTGCAGCAGTGTTGCATCTATGGGGACAGGAGTGATCCTGAGGAGAGGGATACCCATGGGTGCCAAAGCCACTGTGTTTGGTTACCTCTAACAGTACACAGCTGCAATCTATACCCTACAACAGAACACATTCATGGCACGATGAGTAGCACAGGTCAGGCACACACTGCTGGCTGCCGAATCACTCTCCTCCTGCTTTATTTGACAGCCTCAGGTTCATGTCTCAGAAGAGACCTATCTTCTCTCTGCACCTCTAGTGAAAGTTCACATAAGCAGTGCTCTGAGAAAGCTACTGAAGTGTGGATGGATCACCAGGAAACAGAGACCTCTGGGAGTTGCTACCTGCTTTCTGCAACAAACTGCAATTATGATAGTGGCTACATTACAGGGACTCGCTTTCCTCCTGCAAAATCCAGTCCCTTTGGAAAATGAGTTTAGTTGCCCTAAGAACTGCTTTTTGGAGCTGTATTAAATTACTGTAGGGGATTCTAATGCTGCCACATTCCTAACTGTGTTCTTCAGGTCTCATGAGATGGACTGAATCAGGTCAATGCTTTTTTCCAAAGGTGCAAAAAAGAATATTTTTCTGTCCCTTGCACAGTTAGATCTTAAAACTGACATGAAACCTGAAGAAAAGGAGACTTAGAGGAGACCGTATTGTTCTCTACAACTTCCTGAAAGGAGGTTGTAGACAGGTGGGGGTCGGTCTCTTCCACCAGGCAGCAACAGACAGAACTAGAGGGCATTGTCTCAATCTGTGCCAGGATAGGTTCAGGTTAGACATTAGAAAAAAAGTTTTTTACAGAAAGAATAATAAAGTATTGGAACAACCTGCCCAGGGAGGTGGTGGAGTCCCCAACGCTGGACGTGTTCAAAAAAAGACTGGACATAGTACTTGGTGCCCTCATGTAGTTATGGAGTTATGATGTTAGGGTATGGGTTGGACACGGTGATCTCGGAGGTCCCTTCCAACCTGGTCATTCTGTGAATCTCTGAATCTATGAAACCATATACAAATATGTTCTTCCTTCAGGATGGGTCATTACTGGTTTCTCAGTGAATTGAAAATATAACTTAAAAAAAATATCAGTGTAGTAATCAGTGCCTAATTTCCCCATGAAACTCATCTCCGTAGAATGGTGTAATCCTTGGTGGTAAGTTGGATAAGTTTTCTTAGTTTTAGGATCAGTTCAGGAAATGCATAAATTAAATCCACTGTATATTGTACAATATAGACTAAAGAAGACAACCAAATATATGCATTTTCCCTGAGATTTTAGCTTCATAAGGATAAAATGAAGTTAATGGTAGCTTGAGTCAAGATATTTTTTCATGCATATTAAGGTAAATTGCTGTCTTTAGATATGGTAACTTCACAATTATACAGGAATCTATAGAATATGATATAGCAAAAGAGGTCTAAAACAAAAGAGGATCTCATGAAAGCAGCTAGCTTTGCTGGCTGGTGCAGATGTTGCCAAATACTTGCATACATTTTGGCTATCTGAAAGTAGTATTTGATTTCACCCAGATATCAAACTACCACATAAAGTGGTCTGAAATAAAAAAAAATCTTTCAAGCATGGTATGTGACCCCTTCAGCTTCTTTTAATGCATGGAAGATAGGAAAATACTTTCAGAAGGAAACTTTTAAAGTCATAAGACTTGTAAACTTAATTCAAAATTAAAAGAAGATCTCAGATATCAGAATCTGTTCAAGTTTACATTTCAAACTATCTCGGTGCCACAAATTAGTTGTGCATTTCTAAGGCTGCTTTTGCACAGCTTAAGTGCAAGTGACTAAGACCATGTCAATTTTCTTTCTCTGAAGCATAGACTGAAGATTGGAAGTAAAAAACATTTTGCCAACCTTAAATATGGAGGTTTAAAATTACCAAATGTAAAGCTCTAGCAGTGGGCTTTTAATTTGGCTCAAGCTTTCAGAGTCTGGCAGGCTGATGAAGTGCAATTGCCATGGGTGAAAGCAGAGCATCAATTAACAGACACATGCAAGGTTGGCACCTACCAAAAATTCACCCTGAAAGATTTAAAGACAAATAACTCAGTGATCAGACACACCTGGAAATCTTGGAACAAACTTCATAGAGTTATGAAAATTAAACCCGCTAAAAACTTCCACTTGAGTATTTGGAACAATGCTATGTGGAAGCCAAGCAGGGAAATGATATTGTATATTACTTATTGTAAATACCAGATTATTTATGGAGCAGATTTTAAATAAATTTTTAGTGATACAAAAGACAGTCAGTATTACAGGTGAAGAGCACAATAGCCTGTCTGTTCCAAAAAAGGTTCTCTGAAGAGCCAGTGGGTCTGAATCAAAACTATTGATGTCTGTAAAAGTTTTTTCCATTTACTTCAAAGTGCTTGGAGTCAGACTAACAGTTTGAGAAGTCAGATAAAAGCCTTCCCAGATGCATAGGGGTCTCTGGGCTTCCCAAATGAGTTCAGACTACATTTCAAGGCATTTTACCATCAAATAAAAGGTAAAAGAGGAAGCAAACACTTACATGCACTTGGTGTTTGCCTTTAGATGATTCAGGATGTAAATCTGTTTAAAAATACTAAATCAACTCTGCATTTTTTTTTTCAGAATTTTTGAAGTGTCCTGTGAATGCTTCAGGTCGCAAGTAAAGTTCCTAGTGTAGACATAGGTCAACTCTGAAAAGTGTGGACATACTGTCCTTAGTAATGTGAATGACTGCTCCTCAACACTAGCTCTTGTGGATTTTAGTCATATCCTTTAGATAGCATATTAGAAAAAACTATTTTAAAGAAATTAAAATGTACTTTCAAAGAACATATTTATATGATCAATTCTCCTTGTTATCAGAAGAAAATTTATGTGAATGAATTCTTGAAGGGCAAGACCAAACATAGAAAACGTCTATTCATGATGAAAATGTTACCATGCAATTCATCCTTACATTGATGAAAATGCAGAAACTTCTTCATTATGGAAGACAATACAATCTGTTACAGACACTGATATATTTCAGAGTTTTTAAAATTGCTTCCTAATTGAGTCAGTATTGCTTGGGCCCCAGTTCAATAAAGCACTTCATAGTGTGTGAGCCTTTAAGTCTGGCAGGATTTATGTTCCAGCAACTTGATCTTAATCAAGCATTAGCCATTAAATAAATGCTTAAATGCTTTGCTGAACAGTGCTGTTTTTAAAGCACACTATGCTGAAACAAGCCCCAGCAATACATCCTTTTCATATTGGCCTTCTCCCCTTCTTGCTGAAAAACTCCTCTGGTTTTCTTTTCTCAGTCTTCTTTTCAGTTTAGCTATATTCACCAGTTCTCAGAGACTCCAAAAGGTTTTGGGGGACTCTGCACTAAAACAGACAAGGCCTCCACTGCCTTCCCTGGGCTACAGTGCTGTGACCTTTACTCCTACCCAGCAGTTTCACGGGCTTCCAAGTCAGCTCACACAAGTAATTAAATCGCATGTTATTTTGATGCTGTATTCAATTAAGTGTATACAGGTAACTCTTATCCTTTTGTCTATACTACGAGTCATAATTTGAGTTTAGGAAGAGCTACTCAGAGTTGAGCCTGCCAGGAATATGCTATGTAAAAAATAACTGTGATGGTTGTTTGAATATTAATTTTAGCCTAGTAATGCTATGTGTATGATACTGAAGATGAAATTTACTCTATTAAATCTCTAGCAAATTCTGAATTGGCAGCCAGCATTGTTTGAAGTTTCTCAAAAACTTGAGGTTGTTTGAATTCTCTTTAAATGAATTGTTTGGAGCAGAGTCTCTCGAGGAAACTGAAGATGACAATTTAAGAGGCATTTCAGAGACGCAAATAAATCAGTCAATTCAGAAGTAATTTTTGAGAGGGCCAGTGACTTCTGGAAGGCTGGTATGTTCTAGTAAAGAGTACAGAAGGGCAGAGCCCAGGTAGGTGCAAACAGGTGCAGCCCTCTTGAAGTCAGGGAAAATATTCTGATTTGAACCGGCTGAGATCTTGCTATCTCTAGTTTGGCGTAGGAGATATAATTTGTTCTGGCTCAGAAATTCAATTCTGACTTTGAAATAACTTTTTTTTGGGTAGAAACCAGGTGTTATTTCCAAGAGAGATTTGGATTTTTTCTGTACATAGTCATACTGTATTGTAGGATATCTCTCCACCCATTTCTTGGATAGGTCTAATAATTCATACTCTGAAATGAAAAGTGGTTTTTAATTCTTCTGTTTCTTTAGCTGCATAGGTATGGTATATGTCTGTCTTTTATTTGTAGGTCTATTTCAGGAGGAGGGAGAAATTAAGGGAAGAATAAATATGGGGTAGGAGTAACAAAATAAAAGAATATTTAAATGATTTCAAATGGATTGTAAAGTGTTGCATCATAAAGGATTGGCAAAAAAGCCCTCTCCTCATGAGGTCTGGCTAATATTAGGAATTATTGCCTGAAACACTGCAGGTGTGGATCCATTTCTTTCATTGCTAGCAAATGGGGCTGCAACTGCCTTTGACAATGTAAAAGCTGCACAATCCCTATGCCCCAGGGTAGACAATGATGTTGGTGAGATGCTGATTTTAGGATAGAAAATTACAATGGTTATATAGTAAACAGCACCTGGAAGTTTACTAATGATTTTTTCAATTAACAGCAGCACTATGGTCTGATTATTCATGCATGCTTTCTATGAAAGGAAAGAAAAGAGGCAGATGTTGAAAAGAATCATCAGTTGATGGATATTTTAAATTTTCTTTTTTGGTAACTGGAGGTAGAGTCTCCTTCCTGTTATCAGTATTTGTGATAATGATACACCAAAACTAGTAAATTAAAAGTTTTTAAAAATGTTTGGACTCTTCTACTCTTCCATTAATTCCAGATACTTACATGAAATGTGCATGAAAATGGACAAGTATGTGTCCATGCATGTATGAATTCTGACACAGACTTTATTCTTTGCCTGTGGTTTGATATGTAGTTTTGGCATGCAACTAAGAAAAAAAAAAAGCCAAAAACTGCATGGCCATGCAGTTCTTCAGCTTTAACTACTGGATTGTCTATGATAATAATGGCTGGATCTCTCCCCTTAGAAGTCCACCAGGTGTGCACCTGCCAGGTTAGTTATTTTAGAGTGCTGAGATTCGAAAACACTCTACCATCTGCAGCATAAATTTAAAACTACAGTTAGGCATACTGGTACCTCATATATTTTCTCTCTCTCTAGTCATCATTTATTTTCACAGCTGTTCTCGACCCACTGCCAAGCAAAGACCTCTTCAGTTTCTTTTCTATCATACTGAGCCTTAGTCAGTATCTTAACAAAGAATGGGTGAGGCAATGCTCATAAAATACAAACTCTCTTTTCCTTTGGCTCTTTGTAATTGCCACAACTAAATCTTTTGGAAGTGTCTGAAATGTTTTCATCTTTCCTTAGCAGTAATCTGTAGCACATTATTCTTACGAGACTTCAAGACTTATTTTAAAGATCCAAGAAATTAAAGCAAGAAATTATTAGGAAACTTCAGATACTCATGCCAGTATGTTATCTGAAGGTTATCAGGGTTATCTGAAACAGACTAAACTCTTCTGGGGTTTGTTGATCACTGAGCTTGTGTATAGAAGAGCAGGTAAAAACATGCAAGTTTTGTTCTTATCTCTGGTCAGCCAGCTTGTACAAAAGTTGTAAAAGACTCTGCTATGGGGTGAAGTCGATTGTATGGTCAATGTGAACTTGGGTAAATCCCTTCTCTGAACCAAGGCATGGATACACCATGTACTGCTTTCTGTACAGAGTCCTGCTTTGCCATAGATTAAAAGTTTCTTGATGGTTTTCTGGTTAGTGTCCAGGAGAGGCAAGTGAGACTGAAGATAGATTTTTTTAGTACTGGCTAAGTGAATGATGGATGTTTCAAATATCTTTGGTATCTTCTGAGATGTTTGCCATGCTGGGTTACTGCCTCTAGTCTTGGAAACTAAGTTGTCTCGGGCCTATCCAAAACCTAGGGGAGAAAGATGTTAGGCACAAGTCAAGGAATCATGTCAAAATCTTGACCAGAGCAGGTTAAGGAGCTTCAAGGCAGGATTCATCCCCATCACCCTGCTGAAATAGAGGCTGGGGGAATGGGCAGTGGTGAAGTGTTATCCTGCTGATCAAGACATGGGTCTGGCATGATAAAGCACCTTCCTGTGCTCTGACCATTCTTGGTTGGGCAATTACCTGTAACTGCCGTAACTCAGTCCAGGGAAAGGGCTGGTCTCATGCAGGGAACACTGTGCTTTACTTCAACTTTTTGCGTACATGTATGTGTGTGTGTATATATATATATATATGTAGGAATATGTTTTCTTAGATTTCTTCATCTCCTTACTGTAGTGGACATTTTGGCTCCCTAATTACTCTTGACTCCCTTGGACTTTTCATTGCTTATTCAAACTAGGAGACTTCAGATTTCCAAGTCTAACTTTCATATGTGTTTGGAAAGTACAAATATACACTTATATATGTAATCTATTATCTGTCTAGCTAATCCTACTCAGGGGCAAACTAAGGATATAAATGCCTGTCTGAGAGATGTTGTCTTGCAAATGAGAACGTCTCACACTTTTAATGTAGTCAGCTGTAATAGTTCAGGTATGCAAGTACTTGTCCAGTCACTGACAGGTTCTTTCTGTTAAATTCTGGTGCTGTTCTGGCCAAGAGCTTCAAGCTTTTATGAGCTGAATATAATATTGTGTCTGTCCTAGTACACAGTGCAGCATGAAAAAAAGTTGAATAATATGAACACAGAGACATTGAAACATTTAGATATTTAGACTTTCATTTGCATAATCCAGTTAAGCTGGAAATATGCACACACATGGATACACTGTGGATGAAAAGAACAAATATCAAAGTTTATTGGCTCAAAATTCAGGTAAGACAAATGAAGTCACATGGATTTCAAGGCAGTTGTCTGAGTTCAGTGAACTGCCTCCTGGACTTGCGACAAAGGACCTTGTTCATGCTGGGGTAGATGCACATGGGGAGAAGGTGGTTGAGGGAAGCTGGACTCCATCCCACTCCAGCCATCCACATAATGTGGCTGGCATCTTTTTAGCCAGGTGAAAAGAAGGTGGCAGTGTGGCTGTGTGGTTTCTCCCATGTCCAGTTGTCCCCGCATCAAGTGCTGGTTCCTTGCCAAACTAAGTGCTTTCTGTGTCTTGTGAATCCCACTTGAAACCCTTAATTTTGAAGCCTTTGAAATGCTGAATTTTCAATATAATCTGTAATTCCTCTTTACCAGGTAGGAAAAGGTATGTCATTGCTATCAAGATGTGAATTAAAAGACAATAATTCCAAATATCATAGTAAATGAGACCTTGAAGACAAATTATTCTCTCAGTTTCCTATGTCAAACTAAGTGTTTAGCAAGAGTACCATACACACTGCATAAATTATTTTGTATTCCTGATGGACGTTACTCAGAATCATCCTGTTATGCCAAGAAAGCTGTGGCTGACTTGCATTTCCTGACTTGTCATTGCTTTGTAGATTTTTTTCAAGGGAAGATCCTACAGTCAAAAAGCTAGTATGAAGGAAGATAGTTTCCAATTTAAATAATGCAGAAATAGGACCTTTAAGATCCACTAGGCATGGAGAGATGTCAGAGCTGAAGTAACCTATTATGCATTAAACTACAGTGTGTTACTGATTCAATTGTGGGCTCCACAGAGGATATGGACAATATGGCTTGTCCAGCTGGGGAAAGCTGTCTTTATGCTTGGTGCAGAAACATCAGGGATACTCTTTGGTGCTATTTTGAGGATTAACTCACAGTCTTGTAGCTGGTGAACAGAAAAGAACATGAAAAAGGATATTTTAATAAGCTCAATTAAGACTTTCTTATGGTGGTACATATAGTATTTGGAGTGTAAGAACACACATTGCCACTTATAATGTTGGCTTTTTTTGTATCTTGATCATCAAACCAGGACAGTGTTCTCTGGCTGTGCAAACCATGGACCATCTGGGACCAGCTGTGCTCGTTGTTGACCTAGTAGGAATAAATGGAAGACAAATAAGAGTGCAACTGCCTGTGATTATATTTGCTGCCCTTGTGAATACTATTGAAGTGTCTTTAAATTAGTTTGTTTCGGCTTGGGGCCTAATCCTGCCAAGCACATTTTTAGCATGTGATCATGTGCCATCAGTGGGAATAAACTGAAATAAACAGAATCTGAGTGTGCTCAGTGCCTCTGAAAATGGGACTATTTATTAACATGTGGGGTTTTAGTTCAGTAGCATTTGAAAATTATGCTTGCTTTTTCATTTCCTTTGAGTCTTTTGGCTGTTTTGAAAATTATTACATCACAATATGCAAACAGACTTTATTCATATATATGTCATACCTGAACCATGGAAAGGATACCAGTAATAGCCAAATTCTCACTTTTATAACCCAAAGAACTGGAGATGTCACAAAGATAGTATTTGGACTGACAAAACAGATGTTAAAATGTTACACTAAATAGAAAAGATTCTTCTGACTATCTAAAACTGTAATTGCAAAACTATTTTAAGGTCTTTTCTACTAACAAATGCAAGTGATTAAAATTACTAGAGTGATATACTTTCTGCTTTTGTGTTTCTGGTCATAATTATGTCCAGAGTAGACTCCACTTTACTGTCCTTGCTTAGGTCATTGTTCACAGTCGTCCAGTACCCATTGACAGATTTACTCAGCAGAAAACTGAATGGGAACGATGACAGCTGAGCCAAATACATTTAAAAAGAGAGAGCAATTTTCCTATGTTCTGCTCTACCTGACAAACAGCACTTCACTAAGCTGTGGAGTGGGAGAAAACCATGGAGAGCAAGATACAAAAGAAGAAGGTGGTATTGATGCTGTTGGTGTCACTCTTCTTCTGAGTCAGATCTGAACTTATGCCCCAGCCTTGTGTTAGGTAGTACAGTGCTGCTGAGATTGCTGTGTTTCAGCTGAGATATCAAATGAAGGTCCTGACCTTGTTCTCATTAGAGATCCCTGGGTACTTGTTCTCATTAAAGATCTCCTGGCACTTTTCAAAAGGGGAAAAGTGTTAGCCCCAGTGTTTTGGCCAAATTCCAGCTTGGGTAATTACATTCTGCCTACCTAAATTCCCTTGGCTGTTTCAATTCAATGTTATTTTTAATTTCTTCCCTAAACCTGGGCATAGTATTATCATTTGTTGGGAGACAACTGCCTCTGGCACCCTAGATTTGTTTACATTTTTGGGGCAGAATTGATATTTGTATATAATATTAATATTTTGTTAAGTCTACAAAGCACTAGAAGTCTTATGATTTAATGCAAAATCATCTTAGAACATAATCTAAGTCTGTCATGTCTTGCCATGGTCAGTTTCACACATAGTGTTTCTACTAATAAAATACATTTTCAGATTGAATTGTTTCAATGTACCATTTACATTATTTATTTTAGTTGACAATTTTTTAATCAAGTGATGCAGTTTGTACTGAATGTCAACAACCACAGAATATTGGAAGACATGTTCAGCTGAGAAACCATTTGTTTATTCATTTTTCTATGAGTATGAAGAAATAGAACATGGAATATGGGAATGGAGATAATGGTACTGACATAGTGTGCTTTGAATGACCTGTTTGCAGAAAACTATTCTGCAAAAAGAACATGAACCTATCAAGTACAGAAGATGTTAGTCTCATTACTTACAATCTTAATAGAAGACTCTCTAGTGGTAAAGGCAATGGAACAGGAATCCAGAGAGAATAGAACAACTACCATTAATCAAATATAAAAGATGAAATCCCTCTTTGAGGTTCTAACCTTTTAAGATATTAGAGATAAACTCAAACTAGCCTATTGATTTGAGCGTATACTCTCAAGTGCATGCTCAAATATATGTCTCATAAGGTTTAAAAAACCATTTGGTTTGGTATGCCTTCCACAGACAGAAGTAACTCAAAGTAACAGAAGTTCAAACTCAAAGTTTAAACTTAGTTAGTGATCCATCTTGTGCTAACACAATTCCCAAAGGCTGGTGGAATTGTGTCTGTGCTGGCTGATGCGGGGATTTTTGTCTTATACAGCCCTTCTGTGTTCAGGTGTGTGAATGACTTGACTCACTGTTCAGGACTGATAAATTTTGTGTCCCTATACAATCAGTGGAAACATGGTTTCAGGCAGCCTACTGCATGTGTAGGCTGCAGGTCTCATGAACTGAGCCAACACTCATGCCAAAGTACACGGACTCAAGGACTTGCTCGTATCTTTTTCTGAATGGAGGTTGCAATATATGTGCAGGAGCTCTTAAGCTTTTGTGGGATTTCCAATTGTTATGTGTTTTTGTTCAGGGAAGCACTTTTGTTTGTTTCTTGCTATTCCACTGTCATCATTGAGTTGCAATTCCTCAAAGAAAGGAATCCTGGAAGGATGAGAAAAAGGGAAAAGAAAAAAGAAAAAGGGATTCTTGGCCCAATTCCACCTGGTGCTGCCTAATGTTCCAGTTTTGTGAGTTGCCTGTTTGCACACATGCAGACATACACTTCTGTCCAAATGTTCTCATCTTCGGTGGGAATATATTGATTTTTTTTTTCCAGTTTGGAGAGTTTATTCAATACCTGGTTGCTGTTTTTTAAACTGTGCCATTACATTGATGTTTTACTAATCTGTTTGCACAGATTTCCCTAAATTACACATTATTTTCCTTATAATTTGCATCTGTTTTTTAAAAATGAAAACCTCACCAGAGCTGTTGCCATGAAAATAAATGAAAATTAGGAAGTCTATAATTAAAACATTAGTCTATAATTATTACAACAAACTACAATACAGTAGGGAAAACAAAATAGTAGAGAGCAAAAGTCTAACAACTCACATGCACAAACTTTGTTGGGTAACACTAAGCAGTTAACTGTAAACTAAGAAATAACAGGAAATCCTGAGCCAAGGCTTCCTTTCAGACAGAAGTCCCTGTTCTGGATAGTCCTGTTATGTGAGATCACAGCCTTTTCTGAGAACCTTACAAATAAGCAAGGCCTGGGAGAGTTGTGGGTGGAGTGAGACAGTCTTGCTCTGAAAATCTCTGGTAAGTGTTAGTGTCTAAAAATAAACATCATGACACAGACTGGAAGGACATGACTCCACCCAGGGCTGCTCAGGGAGGCTCCTCTTTTGCCTTATGGCTATGCAGAGGTAGGGACAGCAGCATTTGAGAGGCAGCTCTTTCTTCTCTCATTAAAGAGAGAACCTGTAAGCCCACAAGGTCTGCCTAAGAACAAGATCCTACACCAGTGTTTGTGGTACCCACTACCATGTGACATTTATGGTGATGGGTGATACCCACTAGGGTAGAGAATGAACAGGTGACAATCTTGATTGCATCTATCCTTAGAGCACTCTTCTGAAGTATAATTGAAGACAATGGGAACATAGGGACTAATTTTAAAACTATTTGAATACCTATTCATAGTTCCCTAGATGTTTTTTGAAGTCCCACTTACCATCTTACAGATCACTGAAGTCCTAAGTGATTTATCTAAATTCTGCTCTTGGGTAGAAAATAGCAAGCAGAAAACAAGGCTAAAGCTGTAACATAAAGACTCATGCCTTGATTTCAGGCCAGCTCTTCTCCCTGCTGAAAATGGGCATTATTTTTTGCTGAAATGAGCGAATTTTGTCTGAAATATTCTGTGGACTTTTACTAATTTTTCAAATAAATTCATTTGAAACAAAAGTAGCCATATACCCTGTTTTTAAAACTGGGAGTAGGGAAGAGGACTGTGAGGTTCAAATTTCAATTTCACATCTTAAATTTTATTTTCAGTTCATTTTCTGCAGTTTGAACGCTGTCTTTATTAATTGTACTTCTTTTTTAAAAATAAGTTAGAGATTTCAAAAACAAAGTATATAAAGAATTTTTCCTGCCATTTTGTACATCTACAGGACATGCCAATGCTGGGGCTGCTGCTGGAATTCTGAATATGGCCTGGTTTCTGGATGGCTTTCCCAATATGAGCTGAGACCTGTCCCACTCCATCTTGATAGCTAGCAGGACCTGAGACATGTAGCTTAAAGCTTTCTTGGGTTTGTTTAAATTACAAGCACTGTTTTTCATTTGTGTAACATAATGAGGACAAAAGTCTTAAAGCCACAAATGGTGCTACTTCAGGTGCTCCTGTTCCATACTTAGGAGGCAATAAAAGTCAAGTTCTTCCCACCATTCTAATTCCTGAGGAAAATACAATCTCCAGGTCTAGTAAGAAAGCCTTCTCCATGGAGCAGTGGCATTTGATATCTGGGAGAAATCTTCAAAAAGATGTTGTTTCCCTCTTGCCGCAAGAACCAAATCTGACCATATCTAAAAGAGATGCAACTTGCAGGAGATATAAACCCCTGTTTTTTTTTCCATCAGCTATCCTTCTGTGGAAGTTTAAAGACCTGTTCTCTGTTCTCCATTGTGCAGGGCCTCAGTTTATACAGTGGTCCAAAATTAATGTAATTGGTATCCCTTTCTTGCAGAGTGGTCTTAGTTCAGGATCCTGAGTGGAAATATTATGAGCCTAGTCAGCTTCCACTATTCTGGAAGTCTCATCTTTCATAAAGATAAATCCATTTTCCACAAAGTAGAAGACTTATTCCATAGGAGTGTCCACCTTGAACAGCTGAACCAGAATGGTTAAAATGTACTGATTTCCAAGATCACAATCCCAATTGGTTTATTTTCTGCACATACCAGTTGATTCTTTACTTTCATAGAAAAGTAATTATGATGGAAGAAATTATTATTTGAGAATGGACTATCTGAAAAAGGAACAGAATCAGCATGATTATAGTAGAATGGCATCCCTGACCAAACCAACCCTCAGTGTCACAGCAAGTTCTACTCTGAGAACACTGTAGCCACAATCTTGCTTTTCCTCTCAAGACAGAAAGTTGAATCACAGTATTCCCCAAAATTCTTTAAGTAGAAAGAATTCCAAGTTAAATTTTTAAAAAAAGTGTTAAGGAGATTATACCCCAAAGATTCAGTCACCATAGGCTTCTTTAACCAACTGTGTTTTATTTCAAATAATAACAGTAATTAAAAATACATATTTAAGAAGCCTGAGCAGATTAGTTAAAGAGCATTTTAGGATTATAAAAGCACTTTCCATTGCATCAACCAGATGCCATTTCAAATACTACTGTTTGGATTAATTAACTGAGTTCAGGACGCCACATAGATTAAAACTGCTAGTTGTACTACCCCATCCTCCCCCATATCCTTTTGTAATTTGTTATTAAAATCTTGGCCAATTAGAAAAACACAATCTATTAAATAAGACAGCACACTGAACCAATCAACAGTAATTACTCATACTAAGATCCATTTAAATGATTTATAGAAGAAATTAAATGATTTATGGCAGAAATTAAGTGATTTTAAAGTGCTTCATAAAGGTGTGGTATGTTTCACACATTCACATATACAGTATGCAGAATGTATGGAGTCTGTGTTAAAATGCTACTGTTAATTGCCTTTACAGAAATGCCACAAATCGTGTATTTTAGCAAAGAGTTCATTATAACAGGATATAATTGATTTAAAGCACTATTCTGGTTAAGGAATACAGCTATAAAGTGCTTCAGACTTCAGTGTAAGAGCAATTCTATCGCTCTCATAGAGATACTTAATTACTTTAATAAGTCTGTAAAACTATTTTATAAAGCAGCAGCTTTTAAATTACTTTCACCCTAGGAGAGATTGAGATCACTTTATGGAATATAATGCAAATACAATTTTTCAGCATATTAGGAAAATCCTAACATTTGCTGCACTGAAAGCTGTAGGAAAAGTGCTATCTTTATTTAAATATGGGTGGCCATCCGGTAGATTTTCTTTCAGGCTAAAATAAATTAAGTGTAGATTAACTGCTGTATGATAATGCATGCTTATCTGAACCAAAAAGCACAGCATAAGTTTGGGCACTTTAAACTGGGTCAGTTCTCCAGCTGGGTTGGGCCCAATGTCCAGTGTTCGGTATCCAGTGCTGACCCATGACAGATGCTTGGCTCAGAATTTAAGAGCAGAGTATTAACAAATATTTTAATTGTTTTGTCATCAGCCTTCACACATGGTAACTAATAACTTTCTTTGCCTTTGCTGCTCTGGTAGATGCCAGGTCTTCTACTAGAAGACCTGCCCGTTAAAGAACCAAACCCAAAATCAATGATGAAGAAATTTCTCTGTCATATCAGTAACTTGGTGACTGTCAGAAGAGAAAATTATCTTTAGATGTAGCATCTCATTACTGTGTACAATTTCTTAAATGCTAAAGCTAGCATTTAGTAAAAGATATCAGTGTATCTATATAAGGCTCTGCTTCCTTTATTGTTACAAAGAACGACCCAACAGGAGAAAGGCATTGGAAGCCTTTGCAGGCGCTTTAACACTACGCTGTAGTGAAGCTGGTGAATAACTAGGAAATAGCTGATTGTAAAAACAACAGGTTTATGACAGATGACTTTTGTCATTCAGTTTAAAAATAAATTCTATCTTCAATAAAGAAATTTTTATTTATATTTCTGTTTATATACCCCATTTTTATTGAACTTTGAGTGTGTTCTTTGATGCATTTACTATACCATGACAAAGTTTCTAGATGATGACAAAATGTGATAGTATTCAGCAATGTTTTATTTCAGCGTTCATCAACTTTCAGAAATGATATTACCTCTTGAAAGTAGTACTGTGAGGAATGGTGACACTGGAACATTTATTTTGAACGCATGCCAATATAACACAGTTGAGCATGCTCCAGGGGTGCTACAAGGATGGTGTACTACAAACATTTGGTTTGTAAATACAGAGAAATACTATTCAAAGCTTACTCCTAAGTGTTTGCAAAAAAATAAAAGAGCATTTTTTTCCCTAAAAGGAGTCTGATTGGGAGAAGAAAACCAATTTATGTAAGGAAATGCATTTTTTCATACTTCTGCAGCCTCTGCCCACTTACAGGTTAAAGATGGGATAAGTTGTTTTGTAAAGAGTTAATGAAGCACACTTTCCCTGTAATTCTCTTTTACCTCTCTTTGCAGCAAATCTTCTTATAATACTGATCAAGAAATATGATGCAGGTGATTGGATTGCTGGGTCAGGGTAGTTCCCTAAATGAAATGAGCCATATAATTTCTGTGGTCACTGGAATCAAGGTTGTAAAGAACATGTATTCTGCTGAGTTGCCGACAAGTACTTTGGGAGCAAAGCAGATGGAAATCATACCCTTATATTGGCAAAGCAATCCAGGGTGAACAAAAGAGAGTCCACATTAAAAGACAAGGAGATCCATTTCTGCTTTCCTTTAACCAATTCATACGTAAACTGCAGATATAGATAGGCAGCAACTGTGTTATCAGACAAGTGAAAATGTGCTGTTTAAGAGAATTTTTTTCAAGATATTCAGTTCCAACAAAATTTTAATGATTAATTAAGAATATGTGAATAAATTTGAATATATTATTTTTTGAGTGCTCAACTGTGTATTATCTTCATAGTCTTACTTTAAGGAGTTTCATGGCTGTATAGCAATCCTATTTGATGGGTTGTCTTTGCAGAAGACACAGAGGAGGAATTGAGAAAGGAATATCCTCAATTAATTAGTAGGGTATTAGATTTTGCTCCTACTTAAAATCTGTCTAAAACAGGAATTTGGCAGGTATTTTGCCAGAAAGGAAACAGCACTCTTAACCTTTGGGAAAGTGAATAGAAAAGATAGAGCCTGAAAGACATTTTGAGATAATTTTATAGTATTTTATCTCGTTATTTAATAAATTCTTTGATATCAATTCTAATACAGGCTTTTTTATTTTTTAAACGTTTTTATTTTTGATACCAAATTGCTGCATTCGTGGCCTTTGCCTCTGGGTACACTAAGTTATTTGGAGTCTTTTTTTACTTAAATTTTTCCTTTTATTCTGTTTTTGTCTTATTGCTTTTTGTTCCCCACTGATTATTTTCTAAGAAATCAAAAGCCTAGAACATGCACAATCTTACCTTACTCTGCAAAACTTTGTAAAAGCTTTTTCAGGAATGATATCCATTGAAAGTTCTCTTTACTAATACCCCTCCATTTCTTCCTGTCCAGACAGGAAAGATGAACTCCTCTACAGAAAAACCTGCAAAATTCTTTTCAGTTAGATGCTAGAATATGTTTTATAAATAATCAATGAACTGAATAATCAAAATCTTTTAGTAGCAATTTACCATGGGCTCTATACCAGAATAATAATTTTGTTTATAATTTAAATTATTCTTCTAATACATTATATCTGTTCTTAACATAAGAAAAACACATCAAAGCTTGGCTGAAGTGAGCAGTTTTATATATTTGACAGGAACTCTCTTTGGGGCTTCCTAAGAGCTTAACTCTTATTGCAGGTTTGGACACAGACTACTGTGTTACTCAAAGAGCTGCCTCAACAAGTGGAAACTTCCCTGGGAGACCATTTGTGACCAAATGCTTTTCTGGTGGGCAGGTTATTTGGCTATACAGCCTGTCCCAGCTATGAGCTGCCTCTAGCCTTGTGGGCAGGTGGGCTGCCCAATTCTGTGCCAGCTCCTTGGCTGCACATGCAATCACAGCATGGAAATAAGGACCACATTTGGTTTGAAAACACTAATCCATCCCTGTAGCAGCGATGCTGTGGTGTTTTTTATACCAGATATTGTGAAATTAGGGCTTTATAAAAATACCAACATTCGTGTGCATAGGGTGTGCATATGTGTTATTGCCTCCATTTACAAAAATTTTTTTTTCAAAACCTTGTCCCATTTCTAGGCCAGATCTGTTTGGAAAACAATAGCAAAACAATAAAAATCCTTGTTGGAAACCAGAGTGATTCCAAATGAACTCCTCATGGATTCTGCAGCTTACTTCATCAGACCAGGCCAGGGACATTTTTTTCTGCAAATTATTCAACGACGTTTCAAGGCAGCAGCTCAAGAAATTGTATTGTCATGGAACCAAGGTGATTAATACATGGTGTGGTGGTTTTACCCTGGCTGGATCCCAGGTACCCACCAAAGCTGCTCTATCACTTCCCCCCACAATGGGACAGAGGGAAGCAAAAATATAGCAAAAGGCTCATAGGTTGAGCTAAGGACCAGGGAACAATCACTCCTCATTTACTGACACAGGAAAACCAGAGTGGACTTGGGGAAATTAACTGAGGTTATTACCAATCAAAATCAGTTGAGGATAATGAGAAGTAAAACAAATCTTAAAAACACTTTCCTCCCACCCATACCTCCTTCCTGGCCTCCACCTTCTCCCCCTCGTGAGTGCAGGGGGATGAGGAATGGGGGTTATGGTCAGTTCATCACACATTTCTGCTTCTGCTCAGGGAGAGGAATCCTTCTGCTCCAGTGTGGAGTCCCTTCCACAGGAGACAGTTCTCCACAAACTTCTCCAGTGGCTACAGTTCTTCATGAAGTGCTCCGATGTGGGTCCCCCACAGGGTCACAAGTCCTACCAGGAAACCTCATCTGCCATGGGCTTCCTGTGTGGTCACAGCCTCCTTCCAGCATCCACCTGCTCCAGCGTGGATCTCCTCCACAGGCTGCAGGTGGATCTCTGCACCCCTGTGGTCCTCCATGGGCTGTAGGGGCACAGCTGCTCCACCATGGTCTTCACCAGGGACTGCAGGGGAATGTCAGCTCCAGCACCTGGAGCATCTCCTGTCTCTCCTTCTCCACTGGTATCTGCAAGACTATTGCTCTCAGATATTCTCACTCCTGTCTTCTCTGAGTGCAATTACATCTGTGCAATAACTTTTTTTGCTTGTTAAATATGTTATCACAGAGGTGTTGCTACCATCTTTGATTGGCTTGGCTTTGGCAGCAGCAGGTCTGTCTTGGAGCCATCTGGCATTGGTTCTGTCAGACATGGTGGAAGCTTCTGGCAGGTTCTCAGTGAAGCCACCCTTGTAGTCCCCACTGCTACCAAAACCTGGCCACACAAACCCAATACACCTGATGTAGAATAATTAAACATTATTCCACCAAGATGCTTCTTTTTGATGGCTGAAATTATAAAAGAGATGCTGTCTTCTGGCATAAGAATACATTTCTACAATATGTGTACATTAAAAGTTTGCATTTAGATAAGACAGACTCAAGCTGATTTTGTGACTAGTTTCTCTAGGGGGAACCCTATGCTATTCAACATTGTGCCATAAAACCTATGTAGATTTTGTAAAATGTGTATCAGACTTTGTGTGGTGTTTGGTATACTCAAACTTGTGAAATCTGTGACTTCTGAGTTCTCAAGGGATACCAGGAATGAAGTCAGCTGGAATACCCGTTGTTTACAGTTCAAAAGCAGGCAATCAAGACGTAATCTTCAAAGGTCTCTCAAGTATCAAAGGATGCTAACAAAGAAGGCACATCTCAATATTCTTCTATATTGATAAAAAATAACTTTAAAGCCTCAACAGTTTGTTTTTTTTTAAATAAGCACATATATTTTTAATATAAAACTCAGAAATTAATAAAATAAATTAAAGTAATGTGGGCTATGGGTTACCATCTGCCTCCCTGCACCATCACTATAGGTCACTAAAATATCTGTTGTATATGTCATAAATCTTGCTTCCATAGAATTGCTATACTTGGTCAGATTTCCATTTATTGGATAAAAAATGTCTGTTCTATTGTCCTTGTGCTGAGTGTGGTCAATACCAAATAATCCAGAATATATTAGAAATGCTAATAATTTCCATAAGGAGGTTTCATTCTAATCTGCTGGCATAAAGGAATTTCAAACTGTAAAGTTTTCTAGTTGTAACATTTCTTTTTTCTTAGCAGTAGTCATTATAATGTTGGACACTGTAATTCTATAAATCCTTATTTGGATTGGCCTATCTGGTATCTCACCTCTGTGATTTCCATAGTCTAATTATGCTTTCAGTGAGGAAATTTCATCAGTTGTGAAAGAAGCTGAAAAAGTATTTTCGTTATTTCTTTGCCTAAGGCCTTACCTAGAGAAACAAACAGTGCTTTCCAATTTGTTGAACCAGGAACCCAGGGTTTTGGTGAAATTAAATCCACAGATTAAGAGGCAGAATTGAAAATAATCCTGTGAAGAAGAAAATGGAACTGAATTAGTTAAAATTCTTTGTTCAGTCATAAGATGCTAAAGTAGGAGGACTACCTGAGAGACCAGAATTTGAGTACATTTAATAGTGACCTAAGTAGGGTAAAACTATTAGAGCTTTATGAAGTTTGATTAATGCCTGAAGGATTTTAAATAAGAAATTTTGATATTGACATCTCAATTAGAAACAAAATTGCTGGCATTGATGTACTTCTTACAGCACACAGCTGGAAAATCATAAAAAAGACTGTAGAGGGCATTGAAGAAGCAAGTGGAAGCTTTTTTCTTCACTTAAACTTGTCAATTCACCAAATGGCAGGAGTACAGTGAAACTCGGTGTGTAATGCTTGTTGCAAAGATAGGAATACACCACTCTAGATGGCTGAATGTGTTTGTTCTGGACTGCACTGTCACTCGTTCAGATAAGATCACATTATTTTTGCATCTGCATGTCAGGGAAATAACTGCTTATGATATCTCAGAAATGCTTAGCAGGAAGGGAATTTGAGCTTAAAACTTAGGTTCCTAATTTTAATTGTACTAACACTACTGTTCTGTTTAGATCACCTTCTTAAAAAAGTATTTCTGTGAGAAACAAGACTGTGGGTTTTGTTGTTATTGTTGTTGGCTAACACACACACAAAAAAAGTGATAAAAGAAAAACTCACAGCTTTCCCATTATTAGTTCTGGGAAAACACAATAAAGCCACAGCTGGCAGGCATTTATTTTTTTTTCTTAGCATTTGATAATAGAATTAATTGGTAAGTGGAAAGCTTACAACCCTTTTTCTGCTGCAAGTCGCCCTATGCTATCATTATGAATAGATGTGAAAATCCAAGCTAATTGTAATTCACTTAATAATAAAGAAATATATTTCCATCATCAATTATCAAGTCTTTTTTTTTTTTTATTTGACAAGCAATTTTAGTGTAGGATGTCAATAAACCGTGGACAAAGAGATGGTCAGGTCAACATGGGTAGTTCAGGTTTCTGGCATAAATTCTAATGCAGCACCCTAACATATATATATATTTATATAGTTTGTACAACATTCCCTTTGACAGCCTTTCAACAAGAATGGGGTGGAGGTGGAGTGGGGAGGGAGAAGCATGTCTGTGTTACTAGTAAACTACAAAGCTGGAGTTAGCAGTACTGTGAGTGATGAACAGCAGTTCCAGCAGAGTTGTCTAGAGTAGTTCAAGCCCATTACTCCATCCCCACTAGAGACATTTATCATTTAGTCACTATGCTTATGCAACAGTATTCTAAAGCTGCAAAAAATACCTCGCCAGCTCTATATTAGGGATGCGTGAATTCATTCTGATAAAATGAGAACTGCTCTTAATTTTTCCCAGACCTGTAACTGAACCAAAACCTAAGGTTCATCCATCATTTTTCAGACCTGAAAGCTTGTGCTTTGCAAGCAGGGCCACAATGTATCAGCTCAGCAAGGTCCCTGATGCAATAGTGGTGGGCATGGTATAAGAACCTGACCAGAATGGAACAGATTATTTGGGAATTTCTCCATCCCTTTCCATCTGCAAACTTCTCTCCTAGGCTTCTTGCCAGTGGTGAAACCATGGTGAGGATGTAATCTGCTGGCAGGCCAAAAGAAGCATCGTGTAAGCAATATGGATTGATATTTAGGAATAGCTGGATCTGAAGTACAATATAAATTTACAGTCAGATTAATTCTGGGAAAGGTTAGCCAGTAAAATACTGCATCTTTTTTTAGAAAACCTGTTTCTACTATTTAGATTCCCATGTAATTTTTTTTTTACATTTTGTTATTTCTGAGCCACTATAATATACATGGCATTTATAAGCATCTTTCAGTAAGTTCTTCTTGTGCAGGTACAGAAGAGAACGTGTCTGTAATTACAGCAGAATTAATATCTTTCAATGCAAAGTTACATTGAATCTTGTTGACTTATCATCCGTACCTAAGTACAGATTTGTACATACTAAGATTATATTTCTTAAGTGAACACTTTTCATATATCAACCAGGTTGGAGAACAGATCTTCCTAGTGTTTGGTAGAAGGTAAAGGTAAAGGGAGAAATATGTGTCAGAGCAATGACATGGATCATAATAAAATTTTCGGTCCTTAAAAATCTTGAATTTCAGTTTTGGTTTTTTTTCCAAAAGTGCCTAAGCAATAAATTAAAAACAGTTTCAGTGTTTGAAACTAAATAATTTTCAGTGTTTAAACTGAAACCATGACTTTTCATCACTTTCCCTCCAAAAATAATCTTAATATGTTTTCATCCTTCAGTGAATGAATATATTTCTGCCTGTTAATATTCAAGGACTGTTCACAATTTACATTTAATCATTCGCAGCCAAGGAGCAAAAAATGTTACAAGAAGTTTTGAAGAGTTAATGCAAGAACTAATGTAAGGAAAATCTATTGGAATATTATTTGATGACCATGGTCATAAACTCCATACTGCAGGCTCCCAAGGTGACATGGCCATGGGATTATCTAAGAATTCCATCTGAATCCTCTGTAAGAATTTTTTTATATTTTCAACAGCAAAAAAAAGTTTTTGTTACAATCAAAAAGGCATCGAATCTCTCTCCTCTTGAAGATAGGAATGTTGGAAAGAACTCTCCTATGGGTGAGCCTTTGCTTTGTGCAATCACAAATATTTGATACAGCGTCTTATATAGTCTGGTGGCATTACTGGGCAAGTAGGTGTGATTTTGACTAACTTGAAGATATCTCATTTATCTGCTCCTGGCTCTACAGGTTTTTTTGGATGTTTTCTTCAGAAGACTCACTACAGCTTTGGCAGCAATTCTAATCCAACTAGCTGAATGCTCTTCTGGATGTTTTCTAACATGATCGTTGTTGGAAAAGAACATCTTAGTAGTGCAGCATCTGTAGAGTCCAGGAATGGGCCATCTATTGTACCTTGTAATAATTTCAAGGTTATAGTAAATGTGTATGTATATGTAGGCACTAAAGAGAATTTGAAGTCTTCTGGTGAATAATCTTACATGCTTTACCAATTAAAGTATTTGAAAAACTAGTATATTTTCCAATACTGTTTTAGCTTGTTTATTAATCAACACCATGTGGATAGAGAGTTCTGCATGTCAATGGGAGTCCTGTCAGGGCTAGTCTTGATTTACACAGAAATTAAGTAGAATTCATTGATACATTAGTGCAAGTCTGGAGGACAGAATAACTTCAAAAAACCCCAAAAGACCAAAAAAAGCCTCTGATGATCAGTATTGTATTTAGCTATAGAGGAAATGTTGTTGGATCTGTGAGATCGCCAGTGTGTTACAAGCTTTCTTTTCTGCTACTTCAGAAAAAAGCTGATATGTGAGATATATCGCATAAGATCATGTCGCAATGTGGTACATGGAATGTACTCAGGAAGTTAAATTCAGCTTTCCAGGTCTGAGCATTGTGTTTTAATTAGCTTAAATAGAGACTGATGGGGGAAAGAAATAAGTTCTGTAGCATTTCAGTACCTATTTCCAGCTATGTGGTGAAATCACATATTTGGTACATAGACTATTAAGTCAGCAAGAAACACAACAGATATCATGGCTGTTGGCTAAAATTTATTAAAAATAAATTGGGTCCTGGAAAGTATGTAGTGCACCCCACTTCATTAATAAATTGTGAAACTGAAAGCTCACATGTGCTTTCAGTAACCACTGGCATTTTATCTTAAATAAGGATGAGAAATTTCACTTAGTACAAAGGAAAGCATTAAAAAGGTTCCTTATCTATGGGACCAGAATAGGGCTATTAGTAACACTGTCTGCTTCTTTTTAAAACCCTATTAGTGTCAGGTAATATGTTTCTCCAATGGTGCTTGATTCTCTTGGCTAAAAAAAACTCTGAAAATGAACTTTCCAGGGGACTATTTTAAGCAATAATAGCTGGTTAAAGAAAATATAACCTTTAGTATCAGTAAAACATACACTAGCTTTGTTCCTAAAACTGATATCACAGGCATTAGCTATGTAATCTGTTATTTCTACTTCTGTATGTGTGTTTCTATTTTGATCTGTATATGTATATACCTACTAACCAAATATTCAGCTTGTGCTATTTCTTGGAATCCAGTAAGATGCAAAGCAAAAAAGCAGGACTATTCTGAGAGCCAAAACCTAGTATTTATGTTTCTTTGTGTATATAATGGAAGTTAAGAGATGGGGATCCCAAGCTGCTGTGTTAATATTGATCAACTTTCTCCATGTCAGAGTTCTTTAAATAACATTTCAAATCTGTAAGACACCTACAGTTGCCAAGGTGTGCCTTAGAGGTTGTGCCTCCAGAGTAAGAGACCCAAGGCTGTTCAAATAGCGTGGACACTGTGTGAACAGCATAGCTGGAATGCTTGTGGAAATAAAACAAACTGCACTACTGTGATTGAAAGCACGAAAATGGAAACCACCATACAACATACCATAAGCATCATATGAGAGACAGACTATATCTCTGCTGCTAAACAAAGCAGGAACAGAGTATAAACTTAACCACCCAACTACTGCTTGTCCATACTAGTTATTTGTTGTCACGTTTGCAGGCAGAGCAGCATTTTAGTGATCTCCTAGACATTGTCTGGGTAGTTTGGTGGATAACATGTACTGTAGACTGTGTCCCAAAGGCAGTATGAATAGCACAAGTTTTATCTCTCTCTATTCTATACATCTCTCCATCAATATCTGTGCAAACTGTATGGGGGGAAGGGGGTATGTGCACATTTGCGCATGTGTAGTCAAACTCCATGTCTTCTTGCAATGTCTCAGCATGTAATACTTTGTTTTGTGCCCTGAAATTGTCTCACTGTGATGTACTTTAACATGGTCCTTGTTTTGTTTCAGACCCTCAAACTGAGGAATGTACAACACATGGTAACTATGCCCTAAAGTCCTGAAGTCCCAAGGCCTTTAGACTATGCACAATGTGTGTGCCCCTTGGCTTCAGGATCAGAAAACTGACTTTGGCAATCATTTATGTTGCAGGTCCTGTATACATATATCTGACAAGAACAGGCAGAAAACAACTCAAAAGCAGAATGTGGCAAATATTAGACTAGAATTGAAGCCTGCTGTGCTGGAAACTTTCTGAAAATGTTACCACTTGCTTTGATGTTTCAATGCAAGTAGAGAGTCTCTACGGTTCTTGGTTTGACCAATATTGAGCTGCTTTTCAGAACTATCCCTTAATTTCCTAAAGTAAACCTTAAAGCAAAAGAAATTAAATACATGGGTGAGTGTAAAATGAAAACATCTTCTAATATTCAAATGTTCATTAATGAAATGATTGATTCTGATCAGTGGTGGCCTAAGGATTTTACTGAAAAGTCCTCTTGGGCGTCTGCAGTGAATTCCAGGCAAGTGTGAGAGAAATGGTCCCAGGTGATGGATGACTTGCTGAGTGGTTCAGAGCAACTTTCCTCAGTATTCATTCACTGGATAAATGTTCCTTTTGAGAGTGCTTCAGAGGTCAAAAGTCTTTCTGGCCATGAAGGCTGTGAAAAAGAGGAAGTCTTTCACCAAAACACCGTTTGTCACCAAGCTCCCGGGTCTGTGAAAGTTTTCTTCAATGTTTCATGCTAGTTCTGATGAACTGGTTTGACAGCCACAGTTTTAGAAACTAAAAAATAAAAGAGAAAAAAAAATAAAAGAGTTGGGAAAAATTTTCACTGAGAACACATGGGGCATGAAACCAGTGTAGAAACTGCTTATCTATTGATTGGCTTGAGAATACAGAATGTATGGGTTTAGGAGATTAAAAACTAGGTTCTGATTTGCTCACCCACTCTGGGTGGTAACTCACTGTCAAAATTCTCCTTTTCAGTGAAGCTGTGGGAGAGCTTATGCACTGTGAGCATGCAAGACAAAGTCTCATGCTGATTCACATGCTGCAGTTAACCATGATTGATAAACATTTATCTCTTGAACAAGACTGTGTGTTGTGCTCTCGCATTCTCTATAAGAAATGTGATGGTGCAAGCTATTGATACAGACCTCAAACTTGCTGTGGGAAAAGCATCCCATTTTATTTGTATATCTTTTCCACAGATTCTTTCTTGGTCAACAAAGGTTTCAGGCTCCGCACCAGCTGTCATTGCAGTATCTAACACTGGCAATGCAATTTGAGTTTAAAGTCAGTATACTATCTAATGGAAGATCCCTTGTGAGAAATTCTGAAGCCAACATAATATCTGTGTGCTGTTCTACCTCTTGCCTCCAAGGTTATACGTGGTATGTCCAGTTCATGTTGTCCTTCTGCGATGTCAACCTCTGGGTGCATTTTCAGTTCTCTGGCCATTATGCATCTGGCATAAATGAAAAGCATGGGTGTACCCTTGTTAGTACACTGGGGTGTCACAGTGCATATGCATCTTTACTTGCCACTTCCTACCTTCACTTGAACAGTAACAGAGAGTCTATTTCTCATGTAAAAGGGCACAGGGGCAGGGAGGCTACCAGGCCTGCAATCCCACTAATCTGTGCAGCTTTATATCCTTCTATATTGTTCTTTATTGAGGTAAATCATGCTGCTCTTTTTTTTTTTCCTCCTCTTTCCTAGGTTAAGTACATGGTCGCTATCTTGAGCCTAAGCAGAAAAGATCATCCTTTCCCTTCAGACTTGCCACACAAAAATATAGCTCTTTACACAACATGTCATGCTCACAAGTTCTTTTGTCCTTGGTAAGTCTCTGAAGTGCAAATTAGAGGGATGTGTATATAATTGACAATGAATTTTTAAAGCATTGATACACTTGGTGTCACCTGCATCTGTGACAATAGCAATGCAGCATCCTTTTCCTTGCTACACAGAGACTTTTTTTCTTACCTCTAATCACGGTTTTCTTTTCTTATTTCAGTCACCTAAAGCCAGAGATATAATGCTGCCTGTCTGACTCCAAGACAAGTTAAGTAATTGTGATACATCATATGGGCTCCCCTTTGTTATCAGTGCTCTGTGGTTGGTTCTAATTAGAACAGTGAATTACTTAAGAAAGCAGAAGGAGTGAGGTGGTTCTCAGGAATGTAATTATCTACCTACTGTATGATTCTCTAAAAACTCCTGTGGCTAGGGATCTCCCAAACCTTCCTTCCTCCTTTCCAAAAGAGCTTGTCTTGTCTGTACCTTCTCTCCCTCGCTAGTATTTACAGAATCAGAATTTTCACAATCTTTTAAGCTTTGTGTAAAAGCTGATATGGAGCAATTTCAGCACTGTGTCATTATGAGAACAAACAACCCATTGCACCTTTTGAATTTTCCCTCACACGGAAGTAGCACTGACAAGGTTCTTAGCAAGTCTATGAGATAGAGAAATATAATTCTTTCTCTTTTTACAGTTAGAGAAATAATGGCACTTTGCAGTTCAGTTAATTTAAAAAAGTCAGCAAAGAAAGTGATACAGAAAGGTCTATGTGTTTAGATTGATGGAAGCATGCAGACACAGTCTGGCATCACTTTTAGTCTTGCCTATGATTTCTGGGTGTAGTTAATGTCCAAACTAGTATAACCTGCTTTTAGCAATGCTTACCACCTGTGCATAGGGCACTGCGAAGATTTTTACATAATTACCAGATTTGAACTGTAAAATCAGCTGGGCTGTGGTCAGAATGAGCTTGTCTGAACTTGCTGATACAGATAAATGCTGTGTGACACCTGGAGTTTAGACTGCAGCAAGTGGATATGACATCCTCCACCTGCAATGCTTTCTGTACTTGCTTTTTCTCAAGGTGCCTAATAGGAATTTGTATATGAAGTTTTTCCAATTTGCATCATAGATGTAGCTTACTGAGAAATATAATCAAAATAACATTAATGCTCTTCCATTTACACTATGTTACTGCTGATCAGGTTCCGTAAGGAATTCTGCGGTTTGTGTTCTTAATCCTCCAAAGTGAAAGTGATATTGATGTATCCCCTATAACATACATTGGCTTCATCCTATATGTAATGTTGATAAGTTACAACAGAGCAACTTACCAAACTGTTATTACTCTGCTCAATATAATCATGCTTCTAAGACTATCCACCACCATTCCCCTTCCCACCTCTTCCCCACCCAACATAGTTCGGTTCAGCCCTTCCCCCACCCTCCCCATTTAATTTTGATACCTCGAGATGATGATCAAAGGATTGTTCATAAAAAAAAAAAATTAGTTTAT
>WEIV01031108.1:7567-34728 GCA_013390005.1 Calyptomena viridis
TCCACTGTCACTTGTCTTTGGGACTTCTTTCATTAGTAGGTATCCTGAAAAAAATCCCCAAACCAAAAAACAACACATCTCCTTGTGTTTCAAGCCATAACTCTGAGCACAGTCTCATTGATACAGCCATAGCACATCATAATCTCAGAGCCGTTCTGCAAAAAGAGAAGACATAGTATAATTTTTTCACAATTCTGTAGAAAGATCCACAAGATTTTTTGCATTTTTCTTCCAGGATCTATTTTAAATCTCTTTCTGCCATAAGGTCATTTTTACCATTAAAGTTTACATTTACATTTCAAGAACATGTTAAAAATGTAAGAAACCAGTCTACAAAGATAGAAGTGTTTACCAAAGCTTTCCCCTGCCTCTCACTCTGATATTGCACTTATTTACTTGCACATTGTTAGGTCAGTTTTAAGTGAATGTTTCTGCTATTTACCAACAGAAGCAAGATCCAGAGTGGCCTATTGAAAATGATGTAATTTTCTGCTGACCTGTGTTCTGTTGAAGAAGATCTGAGACAAGTAACCAAGTGCTTCCTGTGTAACATCAGTTGGAAGAGATTGAGCAGTCTAAATTCTACCACTGCAGAAAACAAAGGAGATTAAGATGCTAAGTCCTTTGAATACCTTTACTATTTCCTATTCTTTCTGAGATCCACTCTGAAGATCAGCTGTAATCACTATATGCAGCATAAATTTCAAAATCTGATCTGTAAATGTATGCACATCATGGTTTAAAATTAAACAGGTATCTGAGGAAACTAAATGTGCTATTTTGCCACCAACTGTGCACAGACATCTTTGAACATGGCTATGGATCATGTTTAGGCTTTGGATCATTGTCCACAGCAAGATCCTCAGCTTCAATTTTCAGAGTTTGCTGACATTGTACATTAACTTGCAAATAATAGATGACTTTCAAGCTTGATGTGAACTTCCAAGAAAGACCATCTCCATACACTATTATTTATGCTAAGGAAGTTTAGCCTGGGCACACACTGGCCTCATGCCTAGTGAAGATTACAGCAACTGCTGGCCAGGTGTCTAAGGAGACATATTCCTGACAACCCAAGGAGTGTTTCAGCATGTGCACTGCCTGAGATTTTAATGCTGATAATGAAGAGGGCAAAGTCTAACAGGTAGGAAAATGGTCATTAAACGTGATAATTTCATCCAGGATTCCGTCCTTGCACCTAAAGGAGGTCTGGTCTGACAGCAAGGGAAGAAATTACTCTAGAAAGGGACTGAAACCAATAAAAGTGAAGAGTGGATGAATTTTATATTGGGTTCTCTGTAAGAATTGAAACACACTTGACGTAGCAGCAGATAAGGAAGGCTATATGCAAACCTTACTCTTGATGTTACATTAATCATAATTTTTGGTCTAAAAACTACACTTTATGAACAACTGTGCTTCATAGTTCCTACTAAACAAGATCTAATATGCTTACATGGAAAAAGAAAGCAAAAGGAGCAAGTGTTAGATAGAGTCATTGCAGGTTAGTCTAAGATTAGTGAAATCCATCCATTTCACCATGCTTAATGTACAAGTGAGAAAGAAAAAAATACCTGACATATCTTGGAAAGTTTGTGAATCATTAAAATCCATTCAGTGTCTAAACTGATTACAGAATAGAACTGGCCAAAATCATTTTTCACTGCATGGATAATTCAAATATTTCAGTGTTTGTTTGCATCCAGAATTAAAATGAAAAATCCACACTTTCAAATGATTCATGAAAGTGTTCAGTTTCATAGAAATGCTTCAGAAATGTCAAAATGAAGTTTGACATTGCCAAGCGAGTCAAAATATTTTGTCATTTTGTCATTTGCAAACTTCTCTCATTTCACTTAACATCCCAGAGAACTTCTGGGAAGGATGAAGGTATGTTCAGCACAGATCTGTTTTCTCCAGCACTGCTGGAGAACTCTGTCCACGCTCTCCTTGGTGGGTAGGATCCCATTCTGACAACAGTTATAATGATGCTCTGTGACTTAAAAGATGCTCCTTGAGTTCAATCAGGTGAGCAAAACTCATGCATCATTTTCTGATTTTTATGGGGTAAATTTGCATTTTATGAAAATTGTTCTGTCATAATAAAACAATAAAATACTATAGTTCCCAAAGAAGTTTTAAAACATTAGCTCAAGTTCCCTTCTTTTAGTGTTGTTATAAGAACAGCAGGGCTCAAATTATAGGGTGCTTAAGCACCTTTTGCAATACAATTGTAGAACAAGTTGCCACAAGAGCAACCCAAACCCTGTGATTGATCTTTAGTACTGAAATCAAACAAAAATATTCCATTTCTTTTATTTCTTCTGTGTAGCTGCTCTCACTTTAGTCTGAAACCAGATGCTTATTTTCTGTCAAACTGTCACATCCTTTTAGCAAGCATTTTGCTAGCTTTAAAAATGTTTCCATTCAATCATTTCACTTGACCAAGGTGACTTTTTAACATTACTTCATTCAGAGTAAACTTGTGAAGTTCTAATCAATGCAAGTTCAATGCCTTCTTTTTATCCAAATCTCTTTTGTTTTCACTGATCTCTTGCTGAGAGAGCAATTAAAATTTGATTATTTTTTATATATCTTCGATAATGCCTGCTGCACAAATATTTGTCTGTACCTTCCACACCACCATCTTTCTCATTTTCAAGACAGCCACTGCAGTATTAAGTAAAAGCTTTCTTATATTTTTGGGGGTTTCTGTTGGTCTCCATTGGTTTTTTTGGGGGATTTATTTTTGTTTTAGATTGTATTGTTGTTGTAGTTGTTGTTGGGAGTTGTTTTAGCAACACCTATGAACCTGTGACATCCATCTTCTTTACTATAAGATAAATCAGGTTGGAAGGAGGACACTGAGCCCCACACCCTCTTGCAAGACTGCACAACTCTATGACCCTGCCTGGCTTCCCCCACGGGGAATCTGAACCTCTCTCATTTCAGCTAATTCCCACTGTCCTTTGTGCTCCCGACCCATAACTGACATTTGTGAATTTTAAGAAAGTTCTGCTCTCTTTTCTTTAACCTATGCACTAGGTTGACAGTCACTCTGCAGATGTACTGCACAAATTCTACAAGGCATGTTTGGGCTACTCATGTCTGCTCAGAGTCGATGCTCAGATGTCTCCAGCTGCCACTGTGAGTGTTAGAAAGGACAACATCTCATTTTGGGTTCGGGAGATGTATTTAGCCCAGCACTCCAGCCTAGAAGGAAGTGACAGCATCCTGATATATTCCTCTGAAGGAACTCTAAGGCCTGAAGCCTTGTGTTACTTAAAAAAAATGTTGCTCTTTAGCTATAGTTTATTGCTGATTGAAACAGCACCTCAGTCTTGGCCATATTGACCACCATGAGTGCTCCACTTTGGCCTCAAATCAGGAATCAGGTAGACACACCATCTATAACGCTGCTGCCTCCTTTGAAAACTCACACAGAATTAGCCTTGAGAAAAGACATCGCAGAAAGAACCGCGCCTTGTCAATGCCACCCAAGGAGACTTTTAGCTGTGTCTTTTGTTCCCAAACTTGTTTATCCCACATTGGCCTGTTCAGCCATCAGTGCACTTGTAGCAAGTGTGGGTAGAGCCCTTCCCATAGTTCGTTTGCGAAGCTTAGCCATGAAAATTGCTGTAATCCATGTAAAATACTAGTCTTTCTTTTAGTCTTTTAAGTCTTTCTAAGACTCTTCTTTTAGTCTTTCTAAGACAATAACCTCACTGAGGTGAAAGTTTCACTGTTTCTGAAGAAACTGCAAGGAGTATTCATTATAAAAAAATCGAAAAAAATTCTGGTAGTGAAGTGGTAATGTAGGTAGTACCTTTGGATCGTCCTGTATATTTATATACTTTTGCTCTCATACTGATTTCATCATGCCAGTTCCTCTATCAACGAGGCTGGCATGATACCAGAAGGTTCAATCATCCCAAACTGCTCCACGTGTCCTTCCTCTACCAGTGCCACTGCTTCTCCACAGTGGAGGCACCTGCTCTTCTGCCTGTCAGGAATTCTCACACACACACTGGAAGTACACCTGATAAACATTCGGAACAGGAAATTAAAAATGTATGTAACATCATGGTTTTCTTCTTGTAGTGCTACATCTTTCATTGTCGTCCCCCAAATCTACTTTAAATCCAGTGCAGCCTTCTATGTTTTTATCATGTCTAGTTGAAATACTGACACTTGTTCTTAGTCTTGACTGTAGGTCAGGATAGATTACTCAGAGTACCTCCTCTCAACCTGTCAGTTCAAGAATCTCTGATACATGTGGAAAAAATAAAACCTATTGAAATATATCTATGTTTACCAGTTAAAAGTTCGGAACTAATCCCTCATCTTTTTCCATGAGGAATTCTCCTGCAGTTGTGCTTCCACAGTCACTGTACTCCTCCAAACTCTTCTTATGAATGACATGATCTGTGGTTACTTTGAAGCCCATTTGTAACTCTGACAGAAAAAAGTCAGGTTCAAGACATATTATGTTTTTATTTTGCATGTATAATTTATTTGATCCAATCACATCTTACACAACAATTAAACCAAACAGCCATATAGTTATTTGTCCCCTTGAGTTAAAACATGTGAATGATTCTTAAATTCTTTTCAGTAATCAGAAAAACAGATTAAACACCTGGTACATCTCACAATGTTTCATACCATGGCATACATACCCTTTCTCTTCTGAGGAGTCAGCTTTAGGTAGTTGGGTTTGAAGTTAGAGGTGTTAAATATTCATTAAGCTCTTTGCTTTGCCTTTATCTTTACTTGAGACATGCAGCCATTTCATCCATGCTCCCCTTTCCACTAGGAAGTAGATTTTCATTGTCTGAACTTGTTCCACATTTTCAAGCTCTTCAGTGGAATAATCGTTATTTTCTGCACCTGTTTCCTCAGCTATATTGGCCCCTATGGATCATTATTAAAGCTTTGTGCAAAAAGAATTTTCTGAATTTATCCTAAGACTGCAATAGTTTTGGTCATACACAATTTTACTTCTCAGGCAATTGGCTTTTTTATGTAGAATGTTACCATTCCTCTAACTAAAACAACACCACCACCTTCAGTTTTCTAAGACCTAACGTTTGTGATGTGTTATGACAAAATATTTCTAGAAAGTAATTTTAAGGAGTAACTGTCCCAGATGTCAGCATGAAAGCAGTTCTTGAAGCCTTAAGATGTGCTTTGACATCTCCAGATGAAAGAACTAGGTAAGACCTAAGGGAATTCTCTGTATTTCTGGCAATGTATCTAATTTGCTGGAGGATTTGACTTCTGCATCCTCTGAGTTTCATCAGCAAGTGCAAGCATCTCCTTTTATTTTTCTCTGTAAACTCATAAAAAACTCTGGACGCTCCCTTTCTTATGGCCAAATATTATGCTCACTCTTCTGAATTTTTATCATTCTTGTTTTGCAGCTCCTTCTCCTTTCTGATTTTTATTTAAGGAATGCATTTTTGGCACATGCAATGTATAGGAATAATTGCAGTTGAAAACAGAGTATGTTGACCGTAGACTTTTTTAACCCTTGTAGACATATTTGGAAAAATTCCCATCAACATTATTTCTGTGGAAAAAAAAAGAAAAAAAAAAGGAAGGGGAATGAGGAATTTTAATCCTTTTTGTTTAATACAGGAACATTTTGCAGAATATTTCACTTCCAAGCAAAAACACAAAAAGAAAAGAAAATGAAAAAACCTCTCTCAGATCCCCCCAGGGTTTCTCACTCTGGTTCATTCCCCTGCTGTGCACTTTTGTAGTTTACAAGATCGTGGTCCATCCTGGGAGACACAGCTCTATTAAAGACCCTGTCAAAGAGCAAGAGCACGAAGCACTGAAACAAGAGTTCCTTGGCTCTTGGCCACATCTTGGAGTATGTCTATTATCCCAGCCCTACATAAGAACTCTTGGTACTACTGAAATCAAAACAGTTTTAAATGGGAATGAACATGTTCAGTTTGTAACAGACATATGCTGTCCTGAGCATTTGATAGGGTTGAAATGGTAAATTATAATTCCTTTGAGTTGACAGATGTGTTAAGAAGTGGGATTTCCACAGTGCCATGTACATGTTGTTGTGGAGAAAAAGTAATTATTACTCTGACATTGTGATGATCATAATCTGAAAGAAAGCTTTTCTTTTTCTCAGCCAAGACAGTCACAGGTGGCCTGATGGCCTTTTTGATGTGTGCTGATAGTTATTCATTTCACTAGAAATAAGCCTGCTAAGGTGTTTCATGCAGGTATGTAGTTATTAACTTTGTAAAATAAGATGCTTCCGGAAATGTATTTTTCATGTGTCCCCACTCAGTCATTTATGAAAACAAACATCATCACAATTACAAGATCAGCACACTTTAAACATATTTCTACACATCCAAGGAAATAACAACCTAACACTTGTCCCATCTTCTTTAATATCATCCAGAAGTGAAGTGTGTCTTTCAGTGCACTGCCTATGAAGAGGGTATGTCCTAACTTGTGTACATTGACTAAAATGTGTGCAAGTCTGAACTTTGATGCATGGGGTACATCTGTTAAATATGAAAACAAAAGCTATTTACCTGCCATGCACATCGTTGCAAACAGTTTTCTATGTTAAAGAGTTTCACTGTCTTCTGTCAAAACTGAGGCTGTTTTTTCATTCTAAAAATAAATAAACAAATCTCATCTCTTCTATATAGTGAAGGTAGCAGTTATTATTTCAACATCTACTGGGTATGGCTTGCAGAAGGCCTGACCAGCCTACCAGCTTCATCATGGCCAAGGCTGCACAAGTGCATGTGGAGATACAATGCTACCCTTCATTGGAGAAGTTACAGTGCAGTTTGCGTTTTCTCTGAGTAAAGGAAAATAATGCTCACCTGCCCTGCTTCATGTTTTCTACAAGGTTCTAGGTGTTGCTTTGCCAACAATGGTTGCACTGCTGAGACACTGGGAGTCCTTGAAGCAGAGGTGAGACAGGAGTGCCATTCCTCAGCCCAAAGGAGAACTGTTTATAAAAAAATACTCCCCCGAAGCTACAGGTTACCTTCTTCCTGCTTCAGAAGGTCCCACCCTTGAATATGCTCCTCTGTGCTAAATGTAAGTAGTGTTGGTAACCTCTTCGTATCAACCAAGCTTTTAATTAAACTTCAGAGTATTCGCATTTCCATAAATTCCTTTTTATTTAGCCTGAAAAAAGACACTACTCCATTCCTGTATGAAAAACTGCTGAAACTGAGGGCATGTTATCCACCAAGTGTGTGAAATTTCTTTCAACGCCAGACTGCAGAGCAGGTTCATGTGTAAAGGTCCTGTGAGTATAAACAGACCTTTTGTAGCCTGACAGGCAAGGATTCCCAGAAGCCCACAGCAGTTACCTTTCCTCTCTACACATGTGGGGTCTCAGGAAGCCTAATGAGCCCCTGCTGCTTCCCAGTGCTGCCCATTAACACAGCTAATGGCTAACGAAGCCTTGCTGCAGCTTAGCTCTGCCTCTGCTGGGTTCTGCTGCCCCAGGGAGTGGGGTGTCCCACCACAAGTCTTTCACAAAATCATGCAACTCTCATATGGGGTTTGAAGCGCAGTGAATTCAGGCTCCATCATGGCTGAGGGGAACCTGTGCTGCTCCAAACGTATTATATGTACCCTAAAACACAAGTCTGCCTGAGGAGATCCTGTATACAGAGCCTAAACTTGAATTAAACTCATGCCTGTATGACTAGGATGGAGAAACTGAAAATAGAGCTATTATGAAAGGAAATGCATTCAAAGGCAGCAAAGTATATCCTTTGACTGAAATGTACTCCTGTCATTGCCTCAGTCCTAGTAGCAATTAATCTGTTTCATGCACATGCCTGAAACTGCTGTAAGCTTTTGTAACAACTTCCAAAGATGTGTTCTCAAATCTCAGAGGATTGCATAAAAATTGCTTTATTTCATACTTTAATTTCAGACATATGTTTGATAAGCTGTTGATTAATTAGTTTCCTGATCACATCCAGAACTGTATTTGTTTATATCACCACAGTTCAGCATAAAACAAATTATTATTATGATTCTCCAAATCTGTTGCAACACTCACACCTTCAGGTTTTGTCTTTTTTCCCCCTCAGCTCATACTACTATAACAAACAAGATGTGGTCAGAAAGATTTGAACTGCAGACAGAAGACTGCAAACTCTGAGTTCTTTAGAGACTCTGCTGAGGGTATTGGCAGGCCAGCTGAATTCCACAACTGTAGGTTTTAGATGGACCCCAATTTACAGTTGTTCTTCACAGAGAAGTGAAAAAACTTCAAGTGGCAATGAACTTCAAAGCCCTGTCAAGGTTCATCCATTTCCTTAAGATATAAGCCAAGAATCTGCAAACTTTCCTTTTGGAGCATAATCTTGTGCATTGGGTCAGCAGACAGCCTGGGAGAAGATTGTTGACTCCCTTCCCCTCCCTCCAAATGCTCTTTATAGGAGACCTGGAGCAACAAGCCCTGTGTTTTGTTTTATGATGAAAACAGACGCAGACAGACCATGTGGCTAAAATCCCTGTAAATTCAGACACCTCTTGGTCTAGAGAATTAAATGTGAATTTCCTTCCCGTGAGTGAAGCCTGGAAACAATAACAATACCCAAGACAAAGAAAACACATTGTAGCACCTTTAATTATGTTTTGCTTGCCCTTGTTAATCACCAGGCAAAGCAGAGCTCTTCATATGCATGATTAATGTGATAATTTAACAAGTGATCTATAGCAAAGGTAGGGCAAGTAAACTGGAGGTTTTCTTTGTTGGTAAGTGGACCTGCATCTGCCTACCAACAAACAGCACACCCTGATCTACAGAAAGGTAGCCTGACATGGACATTGCTCTAAACTGATCTTTTAAAATATTTATACATGTACTGCAGTCCCTCACGACCTCTGCAATAGTTAATTGGAGACACTTAGTCCTTCTGCTGGTCTCTCACTGTGGTAAATATTTAATCACAGAGGGAAGTGTACCTTTACAAGAGGAAGCATCAGTCACTGACTCTTAAAAACAGCACAAAGGGCACTATTACCTGGAAGAAGTGTTTTAGTCTGTAGTTCATAAGTCAAGAAAGGTCCATCTAATTATTTCTGCAGTAAAATAGCAGTCTTTCTCTGTGAATTTAACATTTATCACCTCTTCTCTGGAAAAAAAATAAATTGAATACAGAATTACAGCCTTACCTGGCTAGTTTATTACTAGATTTTGTAGCAGGATGCGTGGGACCCGATTAAGTGGCCAGCAACATTTAATTTGGTTTCTAAGACTGATGTGTAGGCAGGCACTGTACTGACAGCACAGGTTCTAGCACTACACAAAAAGTCTCATGCCAGGTCATGCTTATACTGCCATCTAAAGTTGCCTCTGTCAGGACAGAGGTTTTAATAGTCACTCAAGTGTGAGAGTGTCTTTGAAATAATTCAGAATAAAGCTTGACTGATTCAAACAGGTCATGAAGAACTAATGGCAAAAAGACATCTCCTTTTATAAGTCTGACAAATTTTCAGTAATCCTTGCAAGGTTGCTAGCAGAAAGGTGGATAGATAACTGAAATCTGGGATATGAGGGATAGATAAATGCAACTTGGTATACAGAGCAAACAAAGTGATGATTTGAGTAGGCATAAGGAGGCATAACTCACAGAAGAAGTGTGTAGTGAGGAATGTATCAGGAAAGTAAAGTATTGGGATGAGGAAAATGGAGAAGAATGTGGTTATTTTGGACTCTGAAAAAGTGTATTGGGGCAGAGTATACTCATTCTGCTTTGAGTCTGTTCTGTTAGACATCTGGATTATCACATGAATTTAACTGTTGAATGATTGGCAGACAAACATTATCTGTAATATAAAAAATAAAATTAAAAATCCTTTTGAGTCTTAGTCTCTTTTCTAACTGGTATGTATACCTGAAATACAAAATTAGATGAGAAAATTAAAGGGTATTAGTAATAAATCACTGCTTCTTTTGATACTGAATTATATTGCAATTCATTAGTCAGAAACTATCTTAGAGTATATTTCTCTAGTTTAAATTTTCAGACTGTGGCTTCCATTGGAGTTGATGACATAAGTTTTTCTTAATTATACTGGAATAAATCAAAAGTAATAATGCAGCAATCTGTGGAATTGCTCTGGGTATACAACAACTTAATTGGAAACAGAATTTGAATCACTAATTCAATGTTCTTTTTTTTTTTTACTGCTTTGTGCATTTGTATGTGTTGCACTACATTAATTTTATAGGAGAAATATTCTAGAAATACAAACTCACCTATAACCATTATTTTTTTTTTTAGCCAACAGATATGTATTTGTTGCAATATAGATCATTTAGGTAAACATAATTTTGGGGAAAATTACACTAGGGATAAAGTAGTTTCAGGATGATATTACAATGAAAGTGATGTAAATGCTTCTGGTCTCCCTAAGGGCACTTTTTTTTTCCTTAATTTTTCTTATTTTCAACTCATAGGATAAATCTAAATCCTAAAGCTGAGACTGAGGAGTAGACAGTACATAAGGGTTCTAAAAAAGCATTGATGGAGAAAGCAGCAGACGTCAAAATGTCAGTATGGTGGAGGTTTTTTCCAGCAAAACAGGTTCCTAAAAAATGTCCAGGAGCTGAAGCTCAGGTAAATCCACGAGTCATTCTTCCTCAGGTCGTAAAACTGCCAATGCCACACACAAGTTTTTCCTTCTATTTAAATCTGTTTTTCAGTAGATTTGTAGTGAAAACCTAATAAAAAAAAAGCAGCTCCACAGAGAGGAAGTTGATGAATAAGGGATAGACCACACACAGGCACATACAATTTCCATTTTCAGATAGTGGTAAGATGTAGTTTGTGGTCTTCAGTGACAAAAACCTAAAATTTTGCTTAATTTGTTACATGCTTGAAGCATTGGAACAAATGAATTGGGAAGATTGTTATCAGACATCTGGCAAGGGGTCTACATTGTCATCTGGGCATGTATATCATTTTGATGTTTCAGGTTTGCCTCTTCCACTGCTGACTATCAAAATGTATTAAATCTGACAGATGCAGGTCAACAGCTGGGTGTCAACATACAAAGCTTCCTTCCTTATTTCAAAGGCAGAATTCCATTTCTGCTCTCTGTGGCTGTCATCTAGGAAATGAGAGACTGCAAATAAAAATGTTGCCATGGGAATTTCTTTTTACAAAATTGTATATTTACCTGGGAAAAAAAACATAGTGCAAAATTTCCATCTTCAGACAGCTCGAGACATTCCTATGAATGCATCTTTCACGATTCCTGAGAAATCTTCTTCACTAGTCTTTTTCTGTGAGCTCTGTCCAGCTGCCAATACCAAGCTTGGTGAGGTGTGATTCTTATAAGCTGTTGCAAGACACATGCTGATTAGGTTGATTATGAGTTCTAGGGCCTGGGACATATTAATAATGTTTATTCTTATGACATTCTGTACACCAAGACAGCACCAAAAACCCAGACATCTTTGGATGTTTTTTTACCAATGTAATAAACACGTATAGAAAAAAACAAAAATTTTAAAGTGATTCCCATGCCCATAGACAAAAATCTGCAACTTAAACACCTGAACAAATTGTTTGCAGTATGCCAGAACAAATCCATTGGCCCATAATCCTATACCTTGGGTTTGACATCTCATTAGAGTATGCAGTTAAGGAATCTCCAAGGCTAATGCTGTGAGTGCAGAGCCCACATGGGAGCACGGGACAGACACGTGCTCCTGACACATTAGACTCCTCTAGAAAGAAACTTACTTAGGACCCAACTACTGCTTTCCTTGCAAAAAGCTATTAGTCATGACAAAGCAGGGACAGCCCCAAGAGCCTAGATGTGGACACCAGACACCTCATAGGTTGTGGTACTTCCAGGTACCTCTCCAGCCTGGCATGGTAGGGAGAAGTTAGTTGTCTTACATGGGTTTTCCTTTAGGAATACTACATTCTGTATGCACAGCAGTAGGTAGTTTTATTTGGTGTCTAAAATTTCACCCTGGCATACCTAGGATTAAAAAGACATAGCCACAGTAGAACTATCTCACTTGAATATGACCAATGAAAGCCAGAATGTTAGAAGAGGTTCCTGGGTGTGTGTCTTATACAGATACCAGCGTGCAGACCGACTTTTAGGATGAAAAAGTCATTTGAGAATTTGCCTCTTAATGATTTTTCAGTGATACATCAGTGCCTTTGCCCACTGCCTCAGCAAGGAACCAAGTAGAAACAGACTATGAGGGAAGAGTCAAGAGCACTGAGCAAACTCCGAGCTCATACTATCCCTGGGTGGTGGTTGGAGCCACTAATGACACATCCCATAAAAACTCACACATAGATTGCTTCCTCCATGTGTCAAGCTTATCTGCAGCATCCAGCAGTTCTTATATAGGTTACTACTAAAGGAGTCATTTCAAATCCAAAAATCATCTGGGATCTGTCATCCTTAGCAAAAAAAAAGCACATTAAAAAGTGAGATTAAAAGCCATGCTAAATCTATAATTGTAAGGTAAAAATACAAGAAGTTGTTAAAATGGAAACCACTCTTATTTCTCTTTTTTTTTTTAACATGACAGCATAATAGCAATGGACCAGCATTGCTGGTTTGAAGGGCTGTCCCAGCTCAGAATAAGAAAATAAATCTTTGTGCACATTTTAATATTAATGAAACAGTTAACCAGTTCTCTCTTGAAAGGAAGAATATTTTCTTTCATAATCTCTATGTGTACTGTAGTCAAACTGTAGTATCTTACATCTGAAAATTGTTGGCCTTGACAAAAAACCAAATTGTTGGGTTTCTGCTACCTATGACTACATATGTCAGGCTAAAAGAAAAGAGAGTTTTTCAAATGTTCCAGGTATGAATGTAGGGAATGATATCCAGAAAAGAGGTGGTCTTCCTGCAGGCATATGGAAGTGTTGAAGTCCTTGGTTGAAATGTGAGGAAAGAAGTTCTTTTTTTTGATGATTTCTCAGAGGAACCAAGCCCTGACTCATTCATTTTAGTTCAATCATTAAGAAATAATAATAAGGTTTCATGTCTTTGACAATGATCCATTTTCAGACAGGCTATTAAATGATAATGTGCTAAGTATTGCTTTCTGTTATCAATACATTGTTTTAATATAGTATTACATTGGAATACCTACAAAATAGTAATATATATGCTTCTTCAATACAGTAATATATATATTGCATATATAATTTATATGTATGTGTGTGTGTGTGTGTATATAAAATAGAAAACAAATTAATATTTCTTTAGCAAATTGCGGTGAAAGGGAATGTACAGACATTCCCAAGAATTGAAATTAAGGTGGCTTCCACAAAGAGATGAATCTTTAGAAGAACCTTGGTTTTGTAGGTAGTTATCTAACACTGTTTTATAGCAGTGAAAGCAACTTATGTATTGATTCTTGAAAGCTATTGCAGAAACCCCAGAGCATCATCTACGTATTTTTAATTGAGATCTTCAGCTACAAGAAGAAGTAGGAGGAAAGAGGAGAAAGAGTATGATAGCTGTTAATAAATAGTGTGCCCAGCTGTGAAAGTGAGTCAGATTAGAAGAAGATAGAAGGGAGAAAAAATTAGAATAATAAAGTAAGAGAAAAGCAGAAAAAAATGCCATCCAAACACTACTTGAGAGGGAGACTGCAAAAAAAAGTTTCACAATGAAGATAGTAGATCTTAACTGCAGTCAAATGAATCAATAAAAAGAACCAGAGGTTGATATCTCCCCAGGAGAGGCTGATGACCAAAGCTCCAGCAGAAGGGTGGGTGCCCACAGCATGTGTGCAACACATAGTCACTGCAAAGTCACAACCAAACACCACATCCCAAACAGCATTGTGCTAAATTCATGCAGTACAGCAGTGGTTACTGCCCTTAGCAGTTCCCTTCCATTGAAGAGAGTGGTCATTAAATCCTAGAGGGATTATTGTTGCTTTAATTATTACAGGAAGCTAGGAAAAGAATCAGTAAATTCAATTTTTTTCCCAGATTTCTGAGTCAAAACTGTTGCTTACTTGCTCACCTGTCAACAAGCAGATACATTTAAATAAAATCAGACATTGGTGTGGTTCTGTTGAGCCCTTTCCAAAGGCAATAAAGTTTATTGGACAAAGAAGATCGTAGGGAACACAGACAGGGACAGAAACACAGTTTGCATTTAAGACAAAAAGGGCTTGTTTGGCCATCTTAATTTCTTAACTCTATTTGTTTCAATACCCTACTTGTAAGAATGCTGCCAAACTTTGCACACCCAAAATAGGACTTACCTTTTTCTGGTTAATTTTAGGGATAAATTGTTAAATACTCTCAGTTGCTTATTACTGCTTGCTTCTGTTGCTAATAGAAAGATCAGAGCCAAGTAAATCAAAGTATCCAGATGGAGGAGAAAAACAATTCACTCAAGAAAAGAAGTTCAGCTTCAGTTTTCCCAAGAAGCTTTTATAAACATTAAGGAACAGAATGTTTATGAAAAAATGTCTCGTCAGTGTCCTTTTAAATGTGCCATACATATGGAGCATATACAAAAATGTTAGAAAGGAAATGAAGTTCCTTTAGATACTCCATGTCATCTGGGCATTTGGAAGCCACTCATTCCTCAGCTTCAGAATACACAGCAATACCTATAAGCCCAGAAAGGATCCATTAAAAGAAAGGTTTCTATCTGCCATATATGGGAGGGAAGCACATGTAGTTGAATATGCCTGGTTTGGGAAATCTGGTTTTGTCTGTTAAGCCGAGCTCTCCTTACACGTTAATAGAAAGATGAACCTAATGTTCTTTGCCTCATGTGGTTTTGTGCATCCCAGGAATACTACTACTACAGTCTACAACTACAAGGCTCCATCTGGCTGCTCCATTTGAGCCCAACGTGACAACTGATTGTTATGCAAAAGCAATTGATTAGATTTTTATGTCCCTCAACAAGCTGATTCAATTACAATGAGTATAATTTTTCTTTTCTCTTTTTATTTTTTTTTAGCTTTGCTTTATAGCTTATAGTTTATTGTTTTCCAGTTCTGGCACTGAAGTCTGTGGACTATCAAATGCCCTTGCCAAGAGGAAGCTATACCACTCTGGGAGCTTGATGTGCTCTGAAGGGCTTCTGGGAAGCTTGGCAGCAACTTTGCCAAAGCACAGTTGATTATGCAGCATTCAGACAGAATTTTTGAGTAGTCTTGTTAACCTTCTCTCCAAAACAATTGGGAGAAGAATATTAAAAATTATTTCGAGTTACTAACTGTTTGTCTGTTCACATCTTCTAAGTTAGTCTGCTCTTCCACTTTTGAAGCTCTGCTTTTGAGACGGGGTGAGCCAAACCCTTGGCAGTACTGGTCTTCCCCATTTTGCATAAACTAGCAACAAGGTCCAGGGGAAAGAGGCTAGCAGGAGCTGCAAAGGTGGGAAGAGAGTTGTTTCTCCCCACTCTGTATTTGAAGGCTACCTTTAACTCTCGTCAGTTCAATTGTGCTGATTTCTCTGCAATGAGCCTCTCAGACACCATCAGCAGCACCCACAAATCCCAAAAGGTACCTGCCTCCTTGGCCTTCTCACTGAATTCCCTTGAAATACAACCAGACTTGCCAAGCCAATGACTTGCAGCTCCGTGACTAAACACGACAGAGTTTTAGGTCAGCATAGGACTTTGTTAACTGGTGCTGAAGGTCACTGGATTGTTCAAATCCTTGATTCATGGATTCATAAGAAATAGCAATTAATGTGCTTGTCTGGATGAAGAAAAGTTCACCAAAGCATCTAGGAAGGGGAAAAGAAATTGAGATATTTTCATGTTTAACAATTAAGTATTTTTCTGAATTAGCATTTTAAAATGAAAATTAAGCATTATTATATAGAGATTTTTTTGTAGTGTTGTAGGGTTTGTTTTTTTCTCTCAAGGGAAAATAAAGACAGAGGACCTGAAGGCAGAGTTAATTTTGTAGGAGACTAGACCCCACTCAACACTTAGCTCCTCACCTGTGAACGAGCATTGTGTAACTGGGACGTCGCAGCATCTGGAAGATTTTATGGATGAACTGACCATAACCTTTGTTAAAAGCCAGAAATTTCTTAAAAAGCCAGCTTTCTGATGAGCTTAACTCTTTGAAGTGCTTTGAAAGATTGGAATAACTACTGTTTCATGTCTGCCTTAGGCAGTAGCACAAAGATGCTAAATACCAGTACATTCTGATTCTTATAAAGGATCGTTTCCTCCTGCTGTTGTAAGTCTGAGGCCAAGATATTAAGCCCCACAGTCTATCCTGCCCAGTCAGCATTACTAGAGTTGTTCCACTGGGAAGGAGCCACAAAGGTTTTGGTGTAACATGAAATTATTCAAGTGGCACCTCTTTCTTTGCAAGTAACCTTTAATTCTGAGTCATAGCAGAAGGCCTTATTCACAATATCAGTCTTGCTGGCCCATAGCCTCACAACACCTCCCAGGTGAGGGACCATGAGCTGTCTTCCCTACTTCTGGGATCTGTAGAGCTTTAAAGCAGGTCTGTACAAACCTGCTTGGTGGGGGCAGGAGGGGAAGCAGCAGTAGCTGGGCTTTAATTTGAACGTTTAAAATATGTAGCACAAAGAACTTGAGAACAAAATAGCTCCCTCCCCCAAAAAATTGAAAAATATATTCCCAAGCTACAAAAATGAAGCACTATTTAGTACACAGCAGCTCTGCCACCTCTCAGCTGAAGGTCATGGACCTACTGTCTGTGGTCTCAAGGTTTAGCAATGAATGATGGTATGCATTTTTTTTCTCTCAGTAGAGATGGGGGAAATGAACAGAATTTGCTATTCCTCTTGCATAAATCTGTGCACACTTTGGAGCACAAACAAGGAGGTTTGCTTACTTGATCAAAATCTTTGACTTTCACCAATCCAGGGAGAATGTCAACCCAAAGTGTCTAGTGCTAGATGTGTGTAACTACTCTGTGTCATTGAATAAAGAGTCCAGCAATGAAATGGACTCGGGTCTCACATACTTAAGAAAGCTGGCACAAAGTGATTACTATTTTGAAGTGTAAATACTCACTACAGTATATAACACATTAGTGTTCTCAGCAGCAATGTTCTTCAGCTTTAATCATGCTGTGAAAGCACAAATTTTACCAAAGGTTGAAGGGGTAACAGTACCAGAATCACAACCTTTCACAAATACTAACACCCTTCAAACTGGAGCTTTTTGCTGCAGAACACAGTTGAAATTTAATTTCTCCACCATATGAAAAATTGAAATACTTAAGTAATAACATTCAGCAACATCATCTGCCATCTGATAGTGCACTGAAACTGGGCAATTAAGTTTCGCCTCGGGTGGCTAATAGGCCCATTTCAAATTTCAGGCATTATCAGATAATAACACTGCCTGCATCTGACTACGTTATTATAATTATTAACCGTAAAGAATTGGGGGTGGGGGGCACACAAACAGCAAGGAAGAGGGATTGATTTTAATTATTTAATTTTGAAGTTAGATAAGATAAACCCATTGTTCCTCATGAGTTAACATTCAGAGACCAAGTGCTGGCACTGCTGCAGATTTAACTTAGTTCTAACTGTCTTGTTTTCAGATTCATAAAACCTTATCATTGCCATTTGGAATAAGTAGGTCTCATAGCAGTGAGACTTGCCTAGAAACATTACATGTGAGTGAAAATGGTTATGACAACAGAAACTGTGAGGAATCTCCCACTAGAAGCCAGTTGTTGCTGATACTATGCTAAAAACTGCAATCTGTGTTTTAGATCTGTTATTCTAATTATTTTGCTTTCAAAGTCTTAGAATGTGGATATTCATGAACAGAACGGTGAGATAGAACCTAGATCAAATATCCTTCATACGTTCATAAATACCAACATTTAGGGCCACAAATGTATACAAGCTTGGGAAGTGGAGAAATGGCCTTTGAGAATAGGGGCCCTTAGTCAAAATGGCACTGGAGGACTGTGTTTTCTTTTGTAGCTTGGTAAAAATATGGAAAGGCAATACATAGCTATTTTGACTAATTTCGTATCCTCTGTTTCTGTACTCATAGCAAAAATGACATAACACCAAGGTGAAATAAAGCATCAGGCTTTTTATATTTATAGCTGCTTCAGTGAGTGAGAGAAATCTTGAATATATACCTTTCTATATAGAATCGCAGAATTAGTTAGGTTGGAAAAAACCTCTGAGATCATCGAGTCCAATCTTTAAACTAACACAATCTTGTCAACTAGACCATGGCATTAAGTGGCACATCCAGTCTCTTCTTAAATACCTCCAGGGATGGTGACTGTCAATGACATTCCAAAGCCCAGTCACCCTCTCTGTAAAGAACTTCCTCCTAATGTCTAACCCAAACCTCACCTCCCCTGGCACAGCTGAAGACTGTGCCCTCTTGTCCTACTGCTGGTTCCCTGGGAGAAGAGACTGAACCCTCCCTGGCTACAACCTCCTTTCAGGCAGTTGTAGAGAATAATAAGGTCTCCCCTAAGCCTTCTCTTCTCCAGGCTAAACAACCCCACTCTCTCAGCCACTCCTCAATGGACTTGTGCTCCAGTCCCTTCACCATCCTCGTTGCCCTTCTCTGGACATCCTCCAGCACCTCAATGTCCGTCCTAAACTGAGGGGCCCAGAACTGGACACAGCTCTCAATGTGCGGCCTCACCAATGCTGAGTACAGGGGAAGAATGGCTTCCCTAGTCCTGCTGGCCACACTATTCCTGATCCAGGACAGGATGCCATTGGTCTTCTTGGCCACTTGGGCACACTCTGGTTCATGTTCAGTTTCCTCTCACTCAGAACCCCCAGGTCCCTTTGTGCCTGGCTGCTCTCCAGCCACTCTGTCCTCACCCTGTGGTGCTGCAGGGGGTTGTTGTGGCCAAAGTGCAGGACTCAGCACTTGGTGTTGTTGAACCTCATGCCCTTGGATTCAGCCCATCTATCCAGCCTGTCCAGGTTTCTCTGCAGAGCCCTCCTAACCTCCAGTAGACCAACACTCCCCCTCAGCTTGGTGTCATCTGCAAACTTACTGATGGTGAACTCGATTCCCTCACCCAGATCATCAACAAAGATATTAAAGAGGACTGGGCCCAACACTGATCCCCTGGGGACACCACTAGTGACCAGATGCAGCACCATTCCCCAGCACTCTCTGGGCCTGGTCGTCACCCAGTTCTTAACCCAGTGAAGGGTGGACCTGTCCAAGCCGTGGGCTGCAGCTTTTCCAGGAGTTTGCTATAGGAGACAGTGTCAAAGGCTTTGCTGAAGTCCAGGTAGACACACCTAGAGCCTTCCACTCATCCATCACGTGGGTTACCTGGTCATAAAAAGAGATCAGGTTGGTCAGGCAGAACCTGCCCCTGCTAAATCCATGCTGGTTGGGTCTGATCCCCATCCATCCTGTAGGTGCCCTGTGATCACACTCAAGATGTTCTGCTCCATAACCTTGCTGAGCACCGAGGTCAGGCTTGTAGTTCCCCCGACCCTCCTTCCGACCCTTCTTGTGGTAGGTGTTACACTGGCCAACTTCCAGTCATGTGGGACCTCCCCAGTGATCCAGGACTGGTGATAAATGATGGAGAATGGCTTGGTAAGCTCTTCTGCCAGCTCCCTCATCACCCTAAGATGGAAATAAAAAGTTCAATAGATATAGAAATAGAAATACATATATATTATATAGATATTACTATAGATATAGAAAATTTAGGAAACAAAATTATGTAGTGCAGAAATTGATATTAAGTCGTATAGAGGTCTCCACTTATCTCTATTTGCTCTGATTCTGTGATATTGGTATTTTTCAAAGATGAAGACTCAGAGACAATATGAAACATTGTCTAATTGTTGTCTAATCACCTTATTCTAAAAGTAATTTTCTAGCATTATGTAGGAAAAGACTCAGAAATAGTGAGGTGAATTTACACATTAGGCCCAAACAAGCATAAAAAAGCATAAAAAGATTAATGACTTAAACCTTTGTCATTATTTCCTGTGAGACTGCTCTTTCCAGCTCTCAAAAGATATTCATTGTACAAAAGGACTATAATGCATGAGAGTTGAGTACTGTATAAAAAACACATTTAACAGAGTTCCATAAAAAACAGAGACTAAGAAGAAAAGGCAGCTAAAAACACTTATTTGTCTAATCATGTGGAGGCAAACAATTCTCCATTTGAACAGGCACCATGAATCACTTCAACCTACCTTCACTTCAACAGCATCATGCCTGCTCCAATCCCTCTGGCTTCCCAACCACATTGCAAGCCAACTTCACAGCTCTTCCACTATCATACATCGATGTCTGGGGATGTGCTGCAAATAACTGCATTTTTCTGAAAAATGGCAAATGTAAGAATTTGTTTTCATGGGTGTCCTTTTCTCTACAAATACTCCAGTTATCTCATTAATGATATTTTACATCTAGAAAAGCAAGAAAAAACTGCTTCTGCCTGCAGCATTAGAAGGCAGCCCTGAAGGTGCATTTCAGGGGATTCACAGCACTGAACAGCTAGGCACTTGTCCTCGGAATCACTCCAAAATAGAGTTGCTCTACCTCCTTAAAGGGGAGCTTTGGCCAAAACAAAGCACTTCATGCTTTTCCATTAACTAATCTTAAATACACATGTGGATTTAGCTGTAAGGGATAAGGTGAATAAATTGCAAGAAGGTCTCTGCCTTAGCAGCAATGGATTTGATGAAGAACAGGTCTCCCTTCTGAACCTTTGGGAGCTTTCACAAAACAGCTTTGCCAGCACTCATGTAGCTGGTGCCAGCATTTGCAGCTCCTCTGGTTCTGTGCTCCAGGAATTCAGATGAGTGTCTCCAATGCTTTGCTCCTAAGCTGCTTGCAAGATTCTCAATGTGACCAGCCCAACCTGTGTAGCCAGACCATGTGTAACACAAGGAACACGGCAGAGAGGAGGATGGATTCTCCCACATAGCAATAGGAAACCAAGTAGCAAACGTATGCTTTTGTTAGGTTTATAAAAACTGAGACCATTGGTAACAGGCAGATAGAGCTAAGCTGACACAGTGAATTGTGATCTCCAGCATAAGGATGCTGAGATGTAGCCACTGGGAGACAAGGGAAGCCTGGCTTCCTCGGATCTATGTGGGAAGAGTTTGTGCATAGCAATCATGACCCTGACACAGCACCCGAGAGTCAAAATATGAGCAATATGTTTGTGGTTAGGGGTTGACTTTATGACTTTTTTTAACTACCAGGGAATTTTTGAGAAAGTTATTTTTTCAGTGCCCTGCTGTGGAGTTTTTCAGTATGATGTATGCAGCTATTTAATGTTTCAGCCTTTCCAGTGCCACACAAGAGCTAAGTGGAAAGGACATGGAAATTTTCCATTACTGCAGAGCAGTGCAGCTCAGCAAATATATTTTTTTCGAACTACATTATTGATAGAATATTTAGCAAATTCTGAATGGCAAATTACTTGCTAGTTTGCAAACACTGAATATATCAAGTATTAAGATATTTAACTCTCATTGCTCTCAAATAGAAGTAAGTCACATCACATATTTAAAGCAAAAAAATAAACAAACAAGCAAACCCAAAAGCAGAAATAAAACTGTTTACTCTAGTGAAACAAATCTCTTAGCTGTGGAAATCTTCCTCTCTCTCTCACTCTCCTCCTCCCCCGTATTTTGAAATGGCACTGGCCCAAGATACAGTAATCCAGTTTGTTCAGTGACCAAACACATTCTCATGCCTGAAGGATCAACTCAAGATGCTGCACAGCGAGAATCAATTCGTGATGCTGACACACAAGCACCCTCTGAAGGCTGCAGTACCTGGGGTGCCTGAAATGCCATTATTCTCCATATAAGTGGTGAATCTCAAGAGGTGGAATTGCTTTTTCCCTGGCCTGTTTTCAATGGCAACGCATCAGGTTTTAATTGCCTAAAAGGGTCTTAAATTTAAAATGCTTTTTCCCAGGTTCTTGGATAATTTAAATCCTTGACTAGTTCATTAAAAGGCCATTTGTGAGGAGGTGACCTGGCACATCTCTCACTTAGCATGCTCAGCTGAGCTGGGAATAGGAACAGACAAACAGCAACTGCACTGCCTGACACTGAGCATGAGCGTTTGAGGGCACCCACAGCAGTGGCAGAGGGGCAGAATGCATATATTGTGGTTAAAGGGATTCATTCTTCCTCGAACAAATATGTAAAGTGAAATCCTGGCTTTGGCGAAATCAGTAGCAAAATTCCCCAGGTTTTCAATTGGATCAGATTTTTCTCTCGATTAGTTCCAGGGGCTCCTGCAGGGTAGAGCCTTTGAGGGGGCAATGCAAATAGGTGATCTGTAAGGGTCCACTGCAGCTCATTGGAAAATATAAACCAAATAGAGCAACAGCATGCAGTAGATGTATGCTTTGGCTTGATGCCTTCCTCAGAGTTTTGCATTTTCACTCTGTTCTGTTTGTGTCTCTCTATTACTTCAAAATTATACAGTATTAGATTAGACCCACTAGTGGAAACCCCATTTAAAGGAGCATTCAGGAGGTCAATAAGAGTCAGTTTCCCAATGAATGGAAATGACCCTATGAATAAAATGGAAAAGATGCATTCTCAAGACACTTGGGACTGACTTTGAGAAAGAGAGATAAATGAGAGAGAGAAGTAGGAAGAGCCTCCTGTACAGATTCTGCTTTCTTTGCAAGATTACTATAAGAACCAAATCTTTTTAAATTTGGAAAATATTAAAATTTCCCAAAGTTTTGGAAAAAGTAGTTAGGAACATATCATTAGAAAATCTCAGATCATATGTAATGACTATACATGTAGATATATAGATATGTAGATATATAGACACCACAGTCACTATTCTTGTATATGCAAACAGCAATAATATATATGCACACAGAAATAATGAGACTCATAATACAGCCACCCATATTGTTCTTACCCAAATGTACATATACTGTGCAGACTCACCTCTTGAATGCTACAGACCCTGACTACAGATGTTTCACCAGCCAAGACTGCTTGCAAAATTCCAGTTCTTAATATCAACCACTTTATTAATAATTTTACTTGGCATTTACACAAACCTCTTTTGGGTAACTGATACCTTCTGGATTCTGAGAGGTTTTCCCTTACAGAAAAGCCATACATTTGTGGTATCACAATTTCTTGCCACAAGCTTGGCACTATGCAACACTGAAAACTTTTGCTGTCCAGTGCAGCCTAATCTGGTGCTATATAAATATTAGATGCTGCTGACACCTCTAATGAATTTTTCAGGTATTTTAATTTTGGCTCTTAGGTAGCTGGAAAATGATATCTGGGTGCAAGTTGCAGCTTACCGAAAGAGTTCAGTGGGGAAGCACAGATGTTAATTTCCAAATGTCTCGGGTATTTGTATTTTTCTGATGTAGTTTTTCCATCAGAGTTTAAAGTAAGCAGCTTTTTTAACTTCTTTTCACACATTTTCCAATGAGTCTGAAATAGGAAGTGTGTCCTTTAAACTCTATTATTTTTTTTTAAATCTATCTGCTTCCTTCCCTATCCCTATGAAATCATTCTCCACCTTGGAAAGCATGTTAAACAAAAGCTCCTTCTTTTTTGATGTGACAGGTTAAATTTTCCAGGTTTTCCCTTTCTTGCTTCTTACTGTCACTTTGTTGTACAATGAAACAGTGAGAAAATGATCTATCTCTGTAAAGACTGTTGTTATACTTAATACCTGTTTGGGCTGTTGCTTCTTTTTCTTGAAGGCCTATATTTGTCTTTAATTAAAAAGAAAGGATGTGGATGATGCATAGCTAGCTCCCTCTGATCTTTACCGTTTGATCCCATCCATTCAAATATAAATGTTCTTTCTTGTTCATTCAGACACTAAATCAATGCCACAAATCCGAAGGTCTACTGCAGTGTTCATTTGTTTGTGGGATTTTTGTTTTCTTTTCTTTAAGGAATGTGTTGAAAAAGTGATACTAAGATGGTTGGTCCTCAAGACTTCAATGTTTAAAACACCAAGCATAGTAAGGAGAGATCTGTCGTAGACAATTCAAGGTATTTTGAAACATAATGCAAACATCTACATCAGGAAAGCATCAGACTGGAAGTGCTAAATACCAAGAGTGGGATTACTTGAAGCTGACCCTACTTCTACCCAGGGAAGGCAATACTAATACATCCAGAGGATTAGCAGTCTTAATACAGGCTAAGTGTATCCATGTCTGACTAGTTCCTCTTTCATGCTATGGTTCAGTCCATATTCATCATTTCAATTCACCGTTGCATTCATTCTTTTTTCAGATGTGAGCTGCACCATAATTTACAGTCTCCTTTCTGCCTCAGATAATTATAATCCTCTCAGAGACAATGTCTTTTCTACTTTGGGTTTAAAATTTTCCAGTTAGATTTGTCATACAAGATGAAATTACATTTCCATATCTTCTGCTATCTCTCCCAGCTTTCCTGCTCTGCAGCTTTATATGCTAAACTCTCACCATTTTTTCTTAAACTAGGTCTTGCTAATCTTCTCCATTCAGCCTTGTCATGTTCAGCACCTCAGGGTAGATCACATTGGAACAGGGAAGAGAAGGGATCTGGTATATCATGAACAGAAGATATTTTGCATGTTTACCCACTTTCTCTTTTAAAAAATATTATCCTCAGATTGCTTAATGTCTTCTTCATATTGCAAGTGTCTTTTGTGTCAGAGTCATTTGTGAAGTCCCTGCTGGAGAATTCTATCTTAAAAATTAGCCAGCTGGGGACTGGAATAGTTAGGAAATAATATCATTACAATGCAATAATGTGTTAATAGTTCTGTTGTAGCTTTGTAATTCCTACTGTTCTCATATCCTTGGCCTATGCTGATTTTTCTTCGCACTAAAGGAATTGCTATAGCAACATACCTTCACATATGTATGATTAATACTTTGTATGCCCATGACTGACTAGATATTTGTTCTAGGCACAGCATATTGAAAACCAAGATGGAATACCTGCCACGAATCCATAGAACAGAAACTGATTTATACTGGGAGAAAAATAAATCATAAATTGAATAAGAACAAGTTGAAAATACAATTTCATAGATTCAGAATCCACACAAGATGATAAAATATAGTGCAATGCTTTGATGTCTCTGATATATCTAAAGAATACAGAATATTACAAACCTTTGTAGTGTTACATATTCAAAAAATGTTTTTTTTTCTGCATAAGTAAACCACTTGGTCACTTTTTTTCATTTGTATACAGAATCCTCAACCCAGGAGTGAGATTATTCTGTAGACCCTGGGGAAGACAAAACTGTCTCAGTTTGGGAAACTAAGTAGTCACATTTTGCAAATTTAAACCCCCATGCACTTCCAGACCTACAGTGAAGGAGATGTAAATGATTGTGCTGCCTCTTAACTACAGATCCACCTGGTATCATTCAGAATTTTCACATGACTGACTCTAGCTGCCATTTCTGGTCAGAACAGGTGATTAGCAATACATGTTTTCTTAAAACCTAATTATATAAAATTTGTCATTAACCACATTGGATGATAGTCATTGGAGGCAGATTAAACTTATTTTCAGAAGTCACCCAGTTTGCATGATGCATTCAATGGCAGAATTTCCTTGTCTTCTAAAGCAAAAGGCACCAGGCTCTCTTCATATTCATATCTATATATATTCAAAAATATCATCTTTTGAAATGCTGAATAATGAATAAAGCTGAGTCATGCAGTGGATGGAGCAGTTGTCAAGAGCGAAACTAAAGTAGCAGTGACTGACAGATTCAGGAGGAGATCCACACACTATTAACACTGATTTTAAGTCTTTAAAACAGGACTTCATCTGTGTGTGAGCTTTTGCCATGCAAAGGGTAAATTCCACCATATGGATGGACAGTGCAGGTCATGGCAAAGAGCGAGTCTGTGCACCACTCACTTCTGTGGACATCTTGGCTTTCTGAGGCACCTTTTTACCAGCCCAGGATCTTCAGTTCATTTCTATCAAACCTCTTCAAATGGGCTTTGTGCAGATGTAGAATGTGTTTTGCATAATGTAGGAACTCAGGGAATTTGTCATGCAAAATGTGGAAGATAAATAGGGAAGACAAAGTGTGATCAAAGTTCCAAAGGGCAATGTTTAACTCAGAACATCAAATCTCTCTCAGGAAAATGGTGAAATCTGATACTATAAATATTATATATCTGATATTGGAGAGGGCTTTAACATTTCTAGAGCTGGAATTATTTTTCTGGTTCCAAATTCTTGATGTTGCATGTGGTGCTCACATACAGCCCCCTGAAATCTATTAACCAGATGGAGTGTGTGTACACAACTCTTTACAGTATGTGATAAAATACACCTTCAAGGCATTGACAAAGAGAAACATCTCAGACAAACTGTCTTAAATGACACTAACAGAGTTACTCATGTTGACTACTTTCCTAAAAGACTGGGATTTTTAAGAGTGTTGTATTTCCACTGACAATCTCAGGACCTGAGNCAGGACCTGAGTGGCAAGGTAAGTTTGTCTGCCAGACTCACACGCCTTCCCACTTTATAGGGATAAGTATCCCAGACATCTCTAGGTATCTCTGATCAATTAAATTGGTGGTAGTTGCATGGGTGAGTTTGATTTCTGACTCCTTATAAACAGCTGCTCATCCTTTCATCTGAACATCCACTTCTTATGCCCAAGTTCTCACATCATTTAACAAAATCTCAGTTTGCATTTTTGGGGCTCACAGCCTTTTGTAGGCTTTCTGTTTTGACAAATCATTAGGCAAGGCTGATGGAAAAAATGTCCCTAGTCCCTCTTTTTAAGTAAAAATTTTTAAACTCTGATTGTGGCAATTTTTAAGGTTCAGACAGACTTTCAGTATCATACTGTCACATAACCTGTGCCTCAGTTTCCTTCCTAGCAGTGCTGACTCATGTTTTCCAAATAACTGCCTATGGTCCTGCAGTGCCTCTATCTTTTGATGTTTCTTCCTGAGCATTTCTTCAAACAACTCTTCTTCAGTCATTTTTTCAAGACCTATAAAACTTTCAGCTCATGCTGACTCACACTACTTCTTTTGAGAAGGGAGTGAAAAAAAAAAAAGGTGCAAAATCTCCTCCCTATTTTCTTAAAGAAGCAAAACTAGGTTGTTTGACAACTGTCACTTTAAATGAATGAAATACAAGCCTTTG
>WEIV01031108.1:38809-82547 GCA_013390005.1 Calyptomena viridis
CTGAGCAGTGAGGAAATTCTGTGGCAGGGACAGTCTTCTCAGACTCTGAGCATGGATTACATTTCCACACACATACTGTGGTTGTGCTATAAATTTTAAGAACAGTCTTGGGAACAAGATGAGAAGGGAATTTCTTTGTATGCAATAAAAAGTGCTCAAACCCTCATGTTTGGATATAAAACAGCAACAAAGTGGGGAGACATTGTATAAGGAATACAGATAGAAATGCTCCAGTAAGATTTGTTTCAAATTTACTGAGGTATTCAAAACACATCTTAGTGTTACAGTTTACAATATTTTCTATGTACATTAAACATTTGCTTCATTAAGGAACAATATGGTATTTTAAAAATTGTCTGGAAACTGTGAGCACCTGTTTTCCTGAGCTAGAACTTCAACCCCTTGAGGTGTGAAGATTTGAGAGCATCCTGAAGAGTCAGGGCTGGAAACAGTACCTTAGCTAAAAGTGAGGGGGAAAATGGGAATTTAAGGACCTGTGCAAAACATTGCCTACAATATTATATTAACATTATATTAGCGTTGCCAAAAGCGAACATATTTAAACAGGAAAGACCTTAGATATACTAGCCTACATCTCAGTTGGTGTCCTCAGTTTTTCTTTGGGGATATGCTGCAACAGCCCAAGTTAAGTATTACTGTGAAAGACCTCCCGATTTCCCCTTCCAGCCCTCCTTAGACCACCTTCCTTCATTACAGAAACCATCATTATTATTATACTGCGGTTTCTTCTTCTCTTTGTAGGACATCTTCCTTTCAAGCTTTGTGCTGAGGTACCACATCTAGACTCTGCCTTCATAGAAGTTGTTAGTATTTTCTGCTTAAAGTCTTATTTTCTGCTTAGAGTCTTTCCTTCAGAGCAGAAATTCTCATTCCCCATCCTGAATATTGCAGTGTTCCTTCCCTTGCCCTTAAAAAAAGGAGTCTCCCTTCTCTAGAAAGCTGCTGTCCCTTCTCCTAGATGGTCTTTTCACATTCTTCTTTTCTCTCCTTAGTTTCACTTCCAAGGTGCTCTACAATTTAACTCCTCCTTGAAATTATCTTTTATGACACAGTTAGCCCCCAATGCCAGTTTGTCTATGCTCATTCTGCATTTGAGCTTCCTCTGTGAGCTGCTGAATAAACGTTTGCAAAGTCACCTTGATATCTTCTTTCATATCTGTTTTCCCATTGCCTCAACTTCACTAACTACTCAAGACCCTGTTCTACACTTGTGGATGCCTTTGGGAATTTTGCTGCAAGCATGAACAGGAGCAAGAGAAAACCTCTGTTATGAGATGCTGGGATAGTGTTATAAACCTTAGCTAATGTTGAGGTTGCCATGTCATCAGTGCATTTGATTGCATATTGTTTCTGTTTCTTCTAATGGAAAAAATAAATGAGTAAAAGCTGTTTTTAATAAGGGAGGATTTTGTGTTAAACTATGTGTGATTCAGTTTTAAGAAGGATTGGAAGCAGTTCAGTGAGAACTACTCTGAATCATAAATACTGAACACCTCTTGTCCTTGAAATTCAAGGTTGAAGAAAAAGTTCAAGCTTCAAATCGCCTTGGGTTTTTGTTCTGGGCAACAAACCAGAAGAGACTTATTTTCCAAATGCAATTTGATGTGGCCTAGGATAGCATAAATCTCACAAAACATCTGGAAAGAATTTTGCTGATAGAAAGAACATGGAAGTATTGTTTCTTGATAATGCACAGCATTATAAAGTTAATGTAGTTTTTTTCTAAAATAATTTTCACTCTGATATTAAAAATGTGGGGCATTAACCCAGAAGAATAGCAGAGTAACTTTGAAAAATTCTTTGCATCCTAATTATATATTATTTTTATTTCCTAGCAAATAAAAATACCTGCTGGGTAAAGTTAATGACGCCCAACACCATGAAAAGACAGTGCAATTTGGGGAAAATATGTGAACTTGGCCACATTTTGTGGTCTGTTCTTCTCACACTCCCTGAGCTTCCAGAAAAAGCTGTTTTAAGGATGTTCCAGGATGTAAGCATGTCTACTTCACTCTGGTGTTAGTGCAGATCTTCTGCCCATTAGTTCCTCTAATCCTTTCCTGAACCTAGTGGTACTCTCTGCCTCCACAGCTCCAAATGGCAACAGATTACAAAAGTTCACAACATCCTGTGTAATACACCCTTTTGTCTGTTTTAAACCAATTTCTTACTAGCTTCAAAATTTCATAAACTTAGATCGCATCTCTTCTAACCCAGCTGTCTCTTCAACCTGAACAGTCCCAAATGTTTTACCATCTCCTGGTAAAGTAGCTGCTCCACCTCCCTGAACATTTTATTGTCCTCCTCCTCCACAATATCCTTCTTCAATTATGAAGACTGGAAGTATACACTGAATTCAAGGTGCAAGCTCATCAAACTTTTGGATAATTCCCTCCTTCTTCCTTCCTGAGAACACCCAGCATTTTTTTTGGTTGCTACTGCATGTTGAGCTGCTGATTTCAGCAACAACTAAGAACTCTTTCCTGAGCCATCTCTGTGCTCAACCCCGTGCAGTAGATCAGTTTAGATTATTTTATTTCTAGATGTGTTTGTTTATATTTATCTACATTGCTAATCCTTTGTCTGCTTTTTAGTCTCACATTTAGTTTTCTGAGGTCCTTCTGAAGTTCCTTGCCATTTTTGTGCCATTTGGCTGTTTGAGAAAGCTTAGTGCCTGTTGCAGCCTTGTAGACTGCACTGTAAATTCCCACCACCACATCACTGATGAGGTTCTGAATAAAACTGGTTTTAGCTCTGGTTTTAAGAGAACAAACTACTGATTAATATCCATCTAGAAAAGTCACCTCTAAGGACAGGTATCCGTTTTCTGTCCTTTTACCAGGTTTCACTCCATGAATGATCCTTTCCTCCAAGACCATGACAACTTAGTTTCCATAGTAACCTCTGGTGTGGAATCTTAACGAATTTTGGAAACTCTATGTTATGTCCCCAGGGAAATACTTTATCTGTTTGCCTATTGACATGATCACTGACACACTCTGAGAGCTTGTTCAGGCTACTTAGACAGGATTTCCCTTTGAAGAAGCCATGCACCTTTCCTGAAAGACCATGTTCTCAATGTTTTACTAATATTTTATAGACTGTACAATCAGAAATTATTGAAGAGCTCACAGTTATATTGGAAGACTTTCTAACCAGACTGTTGCATTAAACAATGATGCCTAATCTCCATTAAGTTCTCAGTCTTTTACTCGTATCCTGGAAACAGGTAAATGATGCAAGTTTCTCAAAGCTGTGGTGCTTGCTGAAAATTATTTTTATATGGTAAGTAAATAAGAAAAAAGGAAGCCAGCTCCAACAAGTGATCACACCCACCTAATTCCATTGCTAGGCAAAGAAAACAAAACCAAAATAAACCCCAGGTGTGTTGCAGCCTTACAGTTATAATGCATGATATGAACTCTCCATTCCAACCAGGTTTCTCAGCTTGTGTATACAGCCCCCCATATTTCTATAAGAGTTAGTTATTTTTCTATTTTAAATCCTAATTAAGTTGTGTTTGCTTTTCTTTCCCACTCTATTGTTTTTCTTTCACCCATCTTTTCTTTTCTTCCTTCCATATCTCTTAACTTTCTTATTTTTCCCACTAAAAAACAGTAAAAATGCTAAATTATAACCTTTAGTAAAATACTTCCCTGTCTTACTAGAATAGAACTATCCCCCACATTCATTTGAAAATTAAAGTGCTGAGAAAATATTGCCCTTTCGATGTCAGTAAGAAAATACAGAAAAATCCAATCCAATACAGAAAAAAATCCTCACAATAGCAAGTCCTAACAAATACACCTAATTTAAGGTAAGGGACATGTGATGTATTTTTTAAAGAAACAGCTCTAACATTGGACAAACATACATACACACACACTTACACAGGTTAAAGTGAAACCAATAGTCTAAGGAATTGGCCAAACTACTCTGACTGGCAAAAATAATGATGCAGTATCCAAGCCTGTCTTTTGAGATTTCACTTCACAGTATTTATCAGCCTTGACATTTCACCCCCACCATGCAGTAGAAAGGTTATTAAGAGCAGAGCACAAATAGCCTGTATCCCCAAGAGCATATTTTAATCAGAAAGAAAAACAGTAACTGCAGACTCTGATAAGAAAGGGGCTCTGTGTGAGGGAAATATCAGAAATTACATGGACAAGTTTTGCTCCTCCCTATGGCCAGGCACATCCTGTGCTGTAAAAAGGAATGAACTGCCACCTGCCACCAGCTTGAGCTGCTCTCTGGTCACACATAGAGGTGCAGAGGAGACATGTCCCTTTTTTGCTTAGCTCCATTCACCTGCCTTTCCTTTGGATTAAAAAAATCCACCAAAACAATGACAAAAAACCCCAACAAAAAATTTTTTCTTTTCAGCTATGAGAAAGCAAAATCTATAATACATTTGTGGTCTAATTCACTTAATTTTCTTGGTAAACACTACTGAAAATGTGCCACCCATTCCTGTTCCTTCCCTAGTGTATTTTCAAATTTCTTATTAGTTTATTTCATAAGCCACAAACCGGAGGGTCAGTATCATTTCACCCTAATATATTGCCCCCAAGAAAAAATTAACCAGCATGTGAGCACCCACTGCTGCTGACTCCCACCATGCTCAAGTGGTGTGGCTGAGCATAGGCAAATGGAGCAGAAAGCCTAAGTGCTGGATCCTGAGCACTCCTCTAGGCAAGTCGTGCCACATCACCTCCTGTTGTGCTGTTCCATGAACTTCAACTTCTCACCTTGAAAGACCATGATCTGGTGGCAGTAACCCCAAAATGCCCATAGCTGTACAAGCAGCAACAGGGTGGAAGAGTACATGCTATGAGTTTTTCACAGGCAAACTATGACACAAAAAGTAGACACAGTTGAAGGGATTACAGCTTTTTATGCTTTTTTTCTGCCATAGCAGAGGTGTTGAAAACATTGGGTCCTCAGCTACTGAAGTTCATAATCTGGTACATTAACTTCAACCTCCCTTATTCATCTCTTCACCTGAACAAAGATGGAGAAGGGGGAGCACAGAGGTTGCTCTGATAACCTCTGATAGATAGACTTCTAGCCTGAAGGAGAAAATCTCACATTTCTAAGTTCACCTCCTCATTAGAAGGTATCTGCCTCAGGACTTCTGTCTGCTCATGATGCAGCCTACCTTATCCTGTAAGCAGACACATGCTTCCTAGTGCTGAAATTCTCAAGATATCTCTCTTCTGTGGCTTCAGCTGCAGTTTCACAGCTCTGGATGCTGTGAGGTATATACCAACAGAGCTGACAACCTCGAAAAGCTGCATGTTACCTAGCAGCAACACAAAACCTCTAAAAAAGTGTGCCTACAAAGCAGCAGTGTCACTCTTACTGCTTGCATGGAGACCACAATGAGGCTGCTTGAGCCTAAGCCTGATCAGTGTCTGGTAAAAATGAAAAACAATGTTGGAATAAATCAGCTTGAACTCCACTCTCCAGGTATTTAGTGACATTATTATGAATTTCTCCATCCACACGCAATCTGCTTCTTTCTTTGCCAAAGTTTTTCCACCATATTTTCATGGTCATCGGCATTTGATTAATTTAACTAGGGATAGTTAAGATAACCTGGGGATGTTATTTATACGTAGAAGCCAGACATTAAAAATCAAGCTTTATTTAGTGTCCATATGTCAATCATTACTCAAGTAGAGGATTCAGTGTAGAACTAAGTGGTTTTATACCTTTGCCTGATGTAGGTTTTTATTAGCCCTAAAAAAAGCTCTCTACACAATCTCACAACAATTACATCATGCATTGTTTGCATCTGACTGAGGAAGTACAATAGCAGTTAGACTTGGAAAAAGGCTGCAGTTTTTAGTCTTTCATGGTACCTTATAGCAAAATGTTCTCTATCAGGAAATTTTTCCCGTGTACTGTATAAAAAATGTATAATGTGAATGTGTAGTATAAATGTTTATATCTCATTCACTTAACCTCAATCCATCACATATATTTAGCTTTAACTGTGTAATTTTTGGGGGGAGAAGTATAGCTTCCAGGGTAACTTGCCAATAGCCCATGTCTGTTACAGAATGGTTTTTCCTCCATTCTTCCTCTGCACCCCACAGGGAAAGAACATAATGGTCAAGCCAAGGAATTTATCATTCCAAAGCATAATTTATTATTAAAAGAGTAATTCATTGATAACTGCATGCTAATCTTTCCTGGGTTACAGACAAACATCACAAGGCATTATCCAAACTCTGCTGGAGATATTCCCAGGGGTTTTCATATCTTCAGTAGGTTTTGATGGTATCTTTGGCTGCACTTTAGCTGATCTTCTTACATATTGATTACTGCCTTCCTAAATTAGATCACTGTTATACTTTTATTTTTTAATTAATTAGTTGCATTTAAATTTCTTTGTTCTTGAAGCTTCATTAAATAAATGCATAGGACTCATTTACAGTTAACCTTAGAAAATGAGTGTATAGCCTTCCCTACACAGGCAGAGATGGATGCTTTCATACTATTCTTGTATTTCAGATTCTCCAGCCTTTGCCCTGCATGTATAGGCATCCTCTCTCGCTAACAATTATCATGCACCATGTCTGCAGAGGGCTAAAGAAATTAATTAGCAAAATTTTGTTTGCTTTAATTTGTTGAAAAATATTTTTGTCTGGTCAATTGAATAGATTAGCAAAGAGATACGAATTTTATAAGTAACACTATATAGATCACAGTTATTTAATATATTAAATGTCATCTAATGCTGTAAGTATTCTTAGTATAGAACTCCCACATACACAGGATTTCATGTAAACAATTAGAAATTAAATCTGAGCCCCATAGGAAAAAAAAAAAGCCTTCCAAGGCTTTTGTTAATTTTCACTTAAAAATTACCCAATTAATACTTATTGCAGAAGGTTTATTCTTCAACCTCTTTCCAAAAGCCACATTTCAATGTACAAAAGGGGAGCTGAAAATAACACAATTGTTCAATGTTGTACCTATGAAAATTAATATTTAGCTGAGTTGAATGTGGGATGAGTGCAAATGCACGCATAGAATAAACAGTTTAAATTTCCTCCTTAAGAACGACCTTGCAAAACCAGCTTTGCTCCAAGAAGTAATAACTGACTCATCATGATTACTAGTTCAAAATTAAAAATGCCTCTGACTTTTCACACCATGGAAGTCATGGAAGGTAATAGACTCTACCTTGCTAAGAAGCCACCAGCTCCACTCAAGGTCATCCAGTCAGGTCCTTCTATTTTTGGTAGCTAAGCAAGTCCAAACCACTGCAATTTTCAAAGAAAGGAGACCTAACAAATTTCAGAGGTAAGAACTGGGAAGGAAGGCCAAGTCATCCCATTGTGGGGAAGGAAGGTGAACGCAGTGCAGCCAGCTGGGGGCTTGGACCAAGCTGCAGCTGCCCAGCGACATAAAAAACTAAAAAAGAAGGATGGATTATAGAAATGTAATAAACCTGTTTAGGGATTTCTCTCTTTATCTCTACTGAAAAGCCTTACTTTTCAAGGCAAGGCATCAAGAAGAGGATATTTTAAAATATAGTTGCAGCATACAGAGCTAGATCCAAAAGTCAGGATTTTTCTTGGGGAGTGTGCTATTGAAGCATTATTACCTGTCATTGAGGGTTTGTGTTGCATACCCTATGGGTTTTCTGAGTGCACTATTCATGTGGCCTTCTTGCAAAGCAGGGACATTGTCCAGCCTCCCAGGAGCTGGCTACCAGACAGCTGCCTGTGGTCATCTCACTCAGCCTGTCCTTGCTGCAGCCTGACAGATGAATCTTACAACAGAACAGTGTTCAAGAAAAGGTAGTGTCTATTTTACATATACTGTTTGTGGACCTGGGCTATTCAGGCTCAGAGGGCTGTTTGCAGTCTCATCAAAAGCATCCAATGTTTTTACCATTGTTCTTCACAACACTGAAGAATGAGAGCAGTAAGAAATGAGCACTGCAGCACTATATTGAGAAGATAAAACTATATTCAGGCTATAACAGAGTAGCTGCTATCTGGAGCCTCAGGATTTCAACTACAAAGCCAGTGTTAACATCAGATGATCAGTTGGTTTTCTGCACAGAGAAAAGAAGAGGACATCAAGCAAATTAGCAGAGGGATGGAAGAGACAGTGCATGTCTGGAACATGTGCAATAAACCACAGAATCCATTATAAATCATATCTGTGTGTACAGTTGCTAAGCCAGTTGTGTAAAATATTTTAGAAATGCTCTGAGGTAGTTTTGCGCCAATAATTCTTTAAATATTATTCTGTTTTCTCACTAGACGTCTGTCCCTTCAGTGTACTGAAGCTCACAATTTCCTTGACAAAACTATATTAAACAAATCCACTGCTTTGATGTTTTTGGTTTAAGAAGAATGAAAACAACTTTAAGACAGCGAATGTTGCAAGGAGTAATATTTTCCAGCATTAACAGCAAGCTATCACTTCTACAGTCACATCTGCATGCACATCTCCAATTAGTGTTGATGATGGTGTTATGTGCATGCAATCTGGTTTAGTGGAAGGTGTCCCTGGTGGTTGGAACTAAAAAATCTTTAAAGTCTCTTCCAACCCAAATCATGCTATGATTCTTTGAAGAATGGAAAAACATTTAATTTCTGTAGTCTGGGTCAATCATTTGGGCTTGTTTGTTCAGATTTAATAACCCAGTGCTGCACAACTCAGAGATGCTCTTTAACAGTTCCTGAAGAGGATCTCATATCATTATTAGACTGGAACATTGCAGTTAACAGCTGTCACTCAGAACACAGCAAAAAGTGTCTGTAGTCCCATAGGATTCATGCTAACTATTGAGATAGGTTACTGAGGGGGAAAGACAGAGTGAGAGAAAGAGAGACTACCATGAAAAGTACTCTGTCGGGGTCAGAGGTAGAGCATATACTCCTGATATTTAATTTTACTTTCACCTTTATGCCCTTTTCATTAAATCCACCATGCTTAACATGGTACAACATGGTTGTTTCTACTCGGCTTGTTAACTTTCTAAGGCTGATTGACTTTTTGATTAGCTTATGTCACATTCATCAGCAGCCACAGTAGACATCAGAGACTCTTGTTCCCAAGCTGGAATTCTAAAGAAAGAGACATGTTTTCACCTGGCTCACCCTTCCTGAGGAAAGGCAGGACAGTCATTAACATCACTCCAAGAGCAAGAGATCAGAAGTTAGCAACTGCAAATCTTTTGTCATAAGGAATTATTTCCTTTTCCAGGTGAAACAGTTGATGGCCATCCTGATCCAAGTGTCTTATTTCCTAATAGATTGATACACAGATATCTAACTAGTTAGCTCTATACAGAGACAAATATCAATATTTGTCTACCTAGGTAGAGAAAGGTATCAAGATATAAATAATCCATCTATCTACCTATCTATAGATGTCTAGAGTTTTGTGGCTACTTTTCTAGATCTATAAATATAGACCTAGATCTACACAGACAGATGTCTAGATAGATCCAGAGAGAGAGAGAATCTATAACTATATAGATTTGTGTCTATATCTGTATAAGTCTATCCACTCCCAATGAGATGAGTGCAGATGCTGGATATCAGATCAAGATGTAGTTCAAATATTTCCTGGTTAATCCATTAATTTCAGCCCAGCTGAGGAAAGTGACATTCTCTCCAAACTAGCAGTATGGACAGAAGAAAGTAATATTGCTCACCACCCATCATTTGATAAAGCTGTACTGCTGAAACAAAAGGACTACGGTTTGATTTCATCACAAATTCAGAGAAATCAGTCTTTGAGTATGATCAGAGATGAATCTATGATACTATTCTGACTCTAAATTATACCTGGGTAGAAAAAAGCATGGAAGGTTATCATCATATTAGGTTGACATGTCTGAGCCAATCTTACACTTTCAGATTCAGTTTGTCAGATTGGCTTTGCAGGAACTAAATGAACTTTATTATCAGTTACATCTTGTCTAAATGATTAACTGAAACAGAAAAACATTTAATAAAAAGCCACAGTTCACTGTTAGCTGTTAAACTGAGGTTAGTTCCCTAGGTTCATACTGCTTTTTAGCAAATGGAGGGAAAAGAAATTACTCATATTACATTTGTTTGCCTAATTTTCCTGATGATTGTCATTTTATAGGGGCTGAAAATTGTGTATCAGTCTCCAGAGTGTCTCTATTACAGCCAGGGTTAAGATGCACCCTACTAAATTATTATCTGACTTAATTTTTCATGGATACTGTCTGAACACCTGGCTTTTGATGTTCAATATAATTTAAAATAAAGTATTATTTTGTAGTGAACATGAGGCATCATCTGCCTGCCACGTATTTGTTTACTATCTCCATCTCTGTTTCATAATTGTTTCTAAATAGAACAATTTATCTAACTGTCTATGATAAAATTCTATCACTGTGACTCAGTTCTAAAGAAAGACACAAGAAAATCTGTAGCACTGTAAGTTACATGATTACCTAAGTGCCCAATGGGTTCTTAGAAGAGGGAAATGACAAGCACACTTAACTTATCATGAATTCAAAACATGTTTGAATCTACAAGTGGGATGAAACTAACAGATAAGGCTCAATGCACAGGTCAGTTTTAGCCACTGTGAACCATGACATGATAGTTAAGGTGACATTTTCCTAAAATAATACCAATGACTATCTTCACATGCTCAGTCAACTCTGTAACTCCTTTAGGCATGTAGATGAGTACTTTGTACAAATTCTGGTTTTCTTCAGATGAAATTGAATAGTAAAAGGCAGATCAAGACATGTTTGTCAAGCACAATTTATGATTTCTTTAAATCATACCAGGTTATATGCAAATATCATAGTCAAATTATTTACGTACTACATTTCACTAGCATATCATAGAGTCTTGCATTTCTGAAAATCACTGGGATTTCTGAAGGGCAAAAGCAAAACAAGAATATAAAATAAGAAGATAAATTAAAAATAGAAAATCCAACAGGTTTGGGTCACTACTCTCCCATGAATTTATACAAGCATTATTTTTTATTGCAAAGAAAGACTTTGATCCATGTTTTTGATGCACTCTGAACTTTCTTTCACACACCCTGTTGCTGTACTATGTTTTCAAAGAATAATATTCACTTTGAGTTCACCTTGTTTCAGAAAGTCCACCCCCACTGCCACTTGCATTATGTTGATGGAGATGATGTAAGTTCCTTTTACCATATTTTTTCCCTGGTATTCTTATAGTGTAAAATGGTATTACATAGCAATTTGTTTCATTTGGGTCGTAAACATGCGTCATATGGTAGGTCTGAATTTCCTAAAAGTGCAGTAAATTGTCTGTCTTGTCAGAATAAGAAAAAGATATATATCCAAATGTAACAAATTACAACAAAATCCAGGAATCTGGGAAGATTTGTCCCAGCATTTCAAGGTGTAAAAGGTCAGAAGCTGTCAATATTCACTTTTCACCATCTCAGAAGAACTAGTTTTCCTTTGTTCTCTTTTTTCCTTTTCAGTCCCACAGTTTTTCTCTGTATGCCCAATCTATCCTTGAACCAGATTAGCTCTGATCTTCTCTGAATGTTTGCTAGACTAGTGAAAGGGAGTGAAATGGAACAGATGTAAAGAGTCCTATAGTGTAAAAGAGGATAAAGGAAGAGGGAAGAATATGGAGTCTGTAATGTTCGACCCTTCTCATACACATCACAGTGCAGCACAGCACAGCACAGCCAGGTTTCTATTGCACCATAATACCTCATACAATATGTGTCATGAACCACTAGAGCAACTTGACTGAGGTCTATGCTACTTCCTTGCAAGCAAAAATCTTCTCTCAAAAAACATCTGGACACATGACAAAATCTCCAGGCTGACTTGAAGTCAGCATTTCAAAATTGCATGGAAGACACCCTCTTTAAAAGAGGGTGCTGTTAGAAAGTGTCCTGATACATATGTGTTTTTAAAATGGAGCAGGGTAACAACAAACATTACCAACAGATCCTATAGATGTGACAGGTGTTCAGTTCTCTAGTGAAGCTAGAGATAAAGGCTTGGTAGAGTTAGACAGAAGTATTTGAACTCCCTTATTTCTAGTTCAGCTATTCCATAAGCTGCTTTCTGATGGGCAGTCAAAATGCCAGTTACCCTAAAGCACCATTAGGTAAAAGCCCTCATCTTCCCATTCTCCCCACAATAAACCCTTTCTGTAGAGTCCCTCTAATTTTTAAGCTATGGAGTCTATCAAGAACACATTTTGTCTTTGGCTAGCTCATGAAAAAAATTCTATATATAGGAGGATAATATTATGTAGCTTTATGACATTATTTTATCCATGTTTCACTTCGTCTTTTTGGGACTCATTCATTCCTTTTTTGCCATTGGACCCTGCATCATCCATTGTTTATGAGAATAATTAGATCAAATAGTAATTTGGTTTTACTGGAGCTCTTACAACTCATTAAATGGGTTCCCAAAGCATCCTGGAAAATCAACAAGTTCATATTTTGCCTTTTTCTTTCCCACCAAGGCACGTACAAATTCCCTGGCAAACTCATGGTGCTGCACTAAGCCATCATTTGGCACAAAGGAATTTGATAGCTGACCACAATTTCCCTTTCTCTACATGTCAGTGAGAATGGGAGAGCTCCAACACTACTCCATTTCTCTAGACGACCAAAAAGTACTGAGTTTCACAGTGCAGAGAAGCAAGTTTGTTCTGCCTTGTCAAAAAAAATACTGTGCATGAGGGTGGCTGGGTATGCAATTGAAGGGAGATGTGATGAGAGGGTCATAAGAGTCTGACTGGTTCTCTGCACCATACCAGAATGGAAGTCTCTTGAAGGCCACCTACAACTTTTTTTCTTTTTTTTTTTTAGGAAATTCAGTATTAGATCTGAAATGTTGAAGCTGAATTGTCAGTTTAAGATTTACATGCAGCAGATCTCTGGCAAGGCTGCACATCTTTTCAGCAAGACTTCTCTTGGGAAAAAGAATTTTAGAAAAATATCTTGAAACTTAAGTTATGTAAAATAAAGAAAGATTACTGTCAAATAACTGGTTCATGGAAAGCATCAGTCATATCCAAAGTGATCTGTAATGAGCTGTGTGCTGATTAAAATTAAACAGTCAATCTGAAGTACTTGGTGCATATTTTATCATCTACATCTTGATACATCCCCAGTTAAATATGCTTGGTGAGTCTGAGATGATCAGTTGCATAGGACCTATGCCTCACCTCTGCAAAACAAAGCCAAGGCACTTCATTGTCAGCACACTGGAAAAAAACCCATTTGTCACTGCCATTGGGACTATAGTTACCTGACATTTTCCTGCTAGGGAGAGCAGAGGATTTTGCCAAGAGCTATTTGCTTGCTCACTGCTGCCATGTAACATTGTTCTCCTTTGGTTGGGATGCTGTGCTCAGCACATAATAACCAGTGCACAGGTCACATGAGAGCAGAAGCCAGAGAGATATCAAGATGTAAATGAAAATCTGTGTCAGCAATAAACAAAAAAACTAGCCAACTTGCTCAGTCAGATTTAAAAAAAAAAAAAAAAAAGAGAATGCAAAAGTCAGAAAGAACCAGTAGATTGTACCTATGCAGTGGGTTGATAGCATATGCTCATGTTCTGATATATATTTTTTCACCTTTTCCAAGGAAAGACAATTACATGCCATAGAGTCACAACCAAGTGTAGAACAACCAGAGAATTATCACGGGGTTGTACTTGATGATCTTGGAGGTCTCTTCCAACCTAGTAATTCTGTGATTCTTCCATTTCTTTATTGTTTTTTTGGACTGGCAAAGAGCGCTCCATTTCAGACACTTTTCTGAAATGAACCACCAAAGATAATAGAGACAACAAGGTGAGAAAGTAGAGGCAAAAAGGAAGGGAGAGGAAAGAAATGTGGGCTAGAAAAAGCACTGCAGGATCAGGTAAGTATGCCATTAGCATTCCTGACCTGGGTATGAACATGTCCAGGGAGATTTCTAATGCACTGTTGCTTTGATAAGCAGAACACCCTTTAGGTTTGGGTTAAAAAAAAGCAAAATCAGTCAAAGCAAAGTGTCAGGTCCAACATTTGATAAAATTGGCCTAAAACTGAACATCAGTTGAGGAATGAACCTCTTATGGTTTTCATTAGATCAACATACACATGGGCTGATATGGAAGCACTTACCTTAAGTCATAGAATGGCAATGAAGATCCAACAGTCCCTGGAGAGAACCTGGCCTGACCAGCAAGGGCTTCCCCAGAACAGCCTCATTTCCCATTCCTTCTCATTATAAAAATACATCAACTGGCTCATGAAAGAAAAATGAACAACTGGCCTCTGGTACAAAAAGTAACACCCAATCACACACATGCAGAGATTTCTAGGCTATGTGTGCTTTTTCCATAAGCAAAAACTAGAGAATTTGTGCAAATCTAAATTTTGTTCTCCCCTTACTCTAATATTTTTTTACACTAAAAATGCTTCTGCTTATTTTTTTTTACCCTTTTCTCAAGAGATTTCATAATTATGCTAAACCAGATGATACGGAATGAAGTGTTCACACAATATATTTCCACATTTCACAAGAAAATTGGGCAAAATTTTGGTGCTGGACATAGATCCTGTACCCAGTAACACACAGGTGCTAACAGCAGCCAAGAGACTTTTATTCTATGAAATGCTAACATAAAACATATGCATAATGTGGGCTTACTTAACTTGCTATGTGTACAGAAAGCATGATACTCACAAATACCATCTGCAAGTATCCATCTTTCATGTTTCCTTTGAAGAAACCTCACCACTATGAGCTGCTGAATGTGGCTACAGTCCAGTGTGATGTCAGTGGTAGAAAGTGCTCGTCACTGCACAGAACACAGGGAAAGAATTTCTAAAAAAGCTCTTCTGACAACCTACAACTTAGAAATCCGTGTTTTCCATGCTAAATAGAGATGACAAGTATATTTCTTCTACACCTATCTACTACAGTATCAAAAATTCTTCAGAAGACTTCACAGAAGAAATTAGTCCATCCCACACACACACATTCAAAATAGCACCCTGAAGAATTAATCATACACTCTGCTCCCCCTCCAGAGACCACTCACCCATCCACCCCAGGCTCTGACTGCCAACCACGGCAGCCACGAGGGGCACAGCAACCAAACTGCTTCCAGGATGGCAGGAGGAGGGAATTAAAGAGACTTTCAATTTGGCCACAGTAGTCCATTGCACATCCAGGATTTCAGATAGAAAATTATCCAGAATCAACATAATTTGGCACCATCACAAGGGTAACAAAGACCCTAAACAGAGGCTGAGCTCAGTCTTGTGTAACTCATTGCTGCCTTAAGCCAAGTCAAAGTTAGACTAGTTGGGATGAAACTTTATGTCAAAACATGCTTTTGAATAAACTAAGTCCTCCTTTGAATAAATTTTCATAAAACTGAAATATTAATGTATCTTTCCTCTGTGCCCAGACAACTGCCTATTTTTAATTTTTTGTATACCATAAAGAATATCTGTATGTGCAAGGGTTTGGGTATGGAACTATAGGAACCTTCTCTAGAAATTTATATTATTGTTTACATAAATGTTAATGTACATGGTCAGGGTTTTTTAGATGATGGAAATGGGTTTTTTTGTGTTTTTGAGGACATTGGGTATTGTTCGCATGATTTTATACCAACTTAGTGTTTTTTAAACCAGAATCCAATCTAAAGAAAGCCCTTAATGTAAGTTCACTCTAAATATCAAAAGACATAAACAATACTATGGGAAAAAGCCCAGGCTGCAGGACACAATTTTTCTGCAGTGTAAGTCTCTTTTTCTAAACTGTTCTTTAGCAAAATTAAGTTCATTTTTCTTTTGTTTGCACAGATACTTTTTTTTTCCTCGTGAAATATAATTTCTTAAATTATATTCTTCTGATTCAGCAGACCTCTTTGTTGTACTCCAGGAGCAATATTCCCCCTCAGTGACTTATTTTTGTCTTCTTTAATATTGATAGAGGTAAAACTGGAGAGGGAGAGCTTTCTTAGCTACAGTGCTAATATTTAGCACAGAATTCATTCGGTAGCAACACAGCTTTAGCCTGGGCTGCCGAGCAAGCAATAAACCCTTTAAATGGCTCAGGGACCACTGGGGTTAGTGTCGTGAAGAATTCATGAAGCCAGACCTGGAAAGGCTGCTACTTTGATATTGCTTTCAAAGCCTGGAGCTTTCTATCTGCATCTGGCTGAGCCTCGTTTGTAATCCTTGGTATTGATCCATCCTCGAGAGCAGAGCTGTGGGCAAGGAGTTGGAGCTGGAGGTCAAGGCCAGCACCGTCCCCTCCAAGGCAAGTGGGCTGGTGCTCCCTGCCTGTTTGCCTCAGCTGAGGGTGCTGTGCTGCAGTTGGGAAGCAGAGCTGTTATCCTCACTGCAGCTCAGCCAGAGAGGGAAGGAGCTTCATGGAGCCCTGTTAATAAAAGGCCAAGAGCACCCTCTGATACAGTGATGGGTTCTGCCAGTATATTCTGCACATAACGATAAGATCTATTTCTTTCCCCACTTCCTACCTCCTTTTATTTATTTTCTTGCTTAGGGGACTTGCCAGGACCCCTTACTGTGCTTCATTTCTATTACTCTTCCCAGTTTAGTTGCTTTAGTGTCAAGAAGATTTCTTTCCTTCTTTCTTTTTTTTTCCCAGTAAAATAATCTAGAGTATTTTTATTCCTTCACACTTGATAGTAATTTTCTGCAGTCTCCTCTGGCCTCTGTGGCCATTTACAATGATTAGCAGTTTGCAAGAGGTAATGAGTTTCTATCTTTTCTTTCTCCCCCTCTCTCTTTCCCTCTCTGCTCCTTTTTCTGGCACAGTCTTTCAGTTATTCAAAATAAACAGACAACTGCATAATTAACAACCTTAATGCCAAAAAGAAAATATAATTGAGCCTTCTAAATACTAAGGGAAGAGAGAGAGAGCTTGATAAGTATCACTACATTTTCTTTCAAGTCAGGGGGTTGGGATTTCTTTTCTCCCTCATTTAATTTCTGTTTAGGAACAAAAGATTTTTGTGTTGCAAGAAAGAGGAGATGAGTGATTTTAGATTTGCATTTTCTCTTCACTACAGCCTGACACTTTATTGAAAATTAAAAAAAAATCCCTTACAAATGAAAGCATCTGTTTAAATAAAAGCCACTTGAGAAAAAAAAATAATAGTAATTATTATTTTTTCAAAGCAGGACTGAAATATCCAGAAAGTCAATAGAAACTATCCTCTGTGGTGATCAGTGACAAGACATGAGGGAATGGCCTGAAGTTGTGTCAGGGGATGTTTAGATTGGATATTAGAAGAAGGTTCTTCACCCAGAGGGTGGTTGGGCACTGGAACAGGCTCCCCAGGGAAGTGGTCACAGCACCAAACCTGACAGAGATCAAGAAGTATTTGGACAATACCCTCAGGCACATGATGTGACTCTTGGGAATGGTCCTGTCCAGGGCTAAGATTTGGATTTAATAATCCTTGTGGGCCCCTTCCAACTCAGCATATTCTGTGATTCTGTGAAATAACCAGCACTCATTTAAAGGTGTCTCATTTTTCTGAAACCCCCCTATAAGCTGTGGATAAAAATCTACATCTGTCCTCATCTCACACAAAATATCTTGCCTCTTTAGAACAACTGCAGAAGCCTTTTAAATACATCCATTTTAATGAAGCCTATTTATCAAAGTTGGCCCTACACAAAGCAGTACTCAGAGACAGTAGCCAAGACTTTCTTTCCTGCACAGGCTGGATGGCACTGGAGCAGATGTGACAGTCTTACCAAGGTGTCCTGCACTGGACACATGCTGTTCTCATGGCCCTGATGAGCCTTGGTTATATCTCCAGGATATCTGCCACATTCAGGTCTCGTTGTTTCCCTTAAGTTAGTGGAAAAATACTTGTATTGTTTTCTATGTACTATGAACAGTTCTTTTTGAAGGGCAGAATATAAGAATAGACATACATTTAAACAATGAAAGGAAGAAAAATTTGGAGATTGAGTGTTCTTACTTGAATTCTGCAATAATTTGACCTGGGGTGGAATCTAGGAGCCTCATCATTGGAAAGGAGTTTGGAGGAGTTCTTCTTGGACATCTTCTCAGCCTTGAAAGTAACTGAAAGTAATTGATTTCTCCACATTGACTACTGAGCTCCCCAGGCACCTGAGCAAAGACTCCAGAATTGCACTTCAGATCCCAGACTGGCCTGGTGCATTTAAATTTTTTATTAAATCCCTCAGACATTTCTGTCCAAAATCCAATCATGATGGGCATACTTCTGTTAGTCTTCACCATGGCAAAATAATTTCTTAAATATATGGTTCACACAGGAAGATGGAAATCATTCTGGGGCTCAGCCTGAGGGGACTTGAAGCAATTGGTCCTGTATTCCAAGAGGCAGCTGAGACTGAGCTGGGATCAAATTACTTTCATTTCTTGCAATGTCTCGTCTCTATGGGGCAAATGAGAGACATAGATGAGGAAAAGTCAAGCCTGACTATGTGATCTAGCTAACAGTAGAACCTCTGTTTTGGGGGTGATTTTTGGTTTCTGGTCCCAGATAAAGAATCTGCTTATGCTTTTTTGCATTGGAGTGTTACCGAAAAAAAGTACCAAACAGGCACATAGTAAGGTTCAGAGTTTCACTTACCCCACTTCCACTCAGGTACAGACACCCAATCATTATGAGCTTTATTTGTAGGGGGGAAAAAAAAAAGTATTTGTTTCTCAATAACTCATTATTTTCTCAGTTGTTTTTTTTTTTTCAGTAAGGTGTGCTGATTTCATATTGCATCTTATAGTGCAGACTTTTCCTTTTTCTTGTTAAGAAAATAGTATTTTTAAAGATCCTATGAAGCTTTCAGAAAAACATACATAGTTGCCTTATCTTTCACTTGAAATCCTGGCAAAGACAGCAGGTGTTCTGTTCTGCTGCTCCTCAAAAAGCCCAAGTAAACCAGAAGATATATTGAAATCCCATACAAAAGCTGTGCTTGTTGATGGCTCATGGGTTAGCCCAAGGCCAAGGCAAGTGCCAAGAGGCAGCTTGAATTCATCCAACCTATTTCAGGAACAAACTTTCAGTTTTCTGGACATAAGTCACACTCATGCTCTAGCCTGAGGGCCAGGGAACAATCCTCAATGTATTTTATTTATTAGTAAAATTGTAGCCAGGGAGACAGACTATTGTCCTAAGAATACCTAGTCAGCATCAGCATACTTTATTAAAGATTATTTTTATTTCTTGCCTCTCTTGTCTTAATAGAAGACTATCTTTGATAGGATTTTTTACAATAACAAAGTATGTTGAATTTGACCCAACAGAAACATTAATACGGGAGATCCTGCACAAGCTGCTTTTGTTTTACTGAGCATAGAGCCAGTGCAGCTCCAGTACTTTCTCCACTGTTTATTTCTCCCTCAGTTCAATCTCATCTTCTACATTTTCCAGTTGTCATACTGAAGTATTTTGGCAGAATTCACATGCCTGTCAAGGTTTAGCCTGGCTCATGTCACTTTACCACACTTACACACTTGTATACGCTTTAGCCTTACAACAACAGAAACTTAACACACTGTAAATAAATCCTATTGTTTTTACCCATGTGCAAACCTATTATCATTAGCCTTAATTTCACAGAGAGTGAACGTGTTCTGACTTATACAGCATGATTTTTCCATTCTCCTGCTGATTTCTCCCAATATTTTATTTTAAGCATTTTGTAGCTGAATATAGGCCAAACTCAGGATACATCAGCTGCTCACACAGAAACAATCTACTCAGTTCCAACTGTGAGCCCAAGTCAGTCAACTGCACAAGAAATGGAAAAAAGAAAGTGATAATATATTTTTTCCATAAGACCTTCAGGTGGAAAGGAGCCCAATTTTCCCACACCATGCTGCTGAGCAGAGGAGAGTACCTTCTGCAGGGTTGGGTTCTGAGTGACCCCACACACAGTAGCACAACCTTCCGAGGATCTAGTGCCTCGCCCAACACACACAAAAAGGCAAATTCAAGGATCATCTTGGTAGAAAGGGGCCATTTGGAAGGCCTGATCTGTTCTCATGCCTTTGGCTGGAGAGCAGGTTGGTGAAAGACAATTAGTCAGCATCATTAAGTCACTCCTGCAAATGGCTGATTTTGTTAACTAACTGCCACAGTCCCATGCTTTATTTTTTATGATGTCACACCTTCGCTTTAGCTTTGTAATCTACTGATTAGGCCTCTATTTCTCATGAATCTTCTCCCCATTTTATTATCTTGGCATGTGATAAAATAAATACTCTTAGTTTCTTCCTGTTTTCTCGTACAAAGGTAACAGATTAAATTTACCTAGGTATACCAGAGGGAATAAAGTTATCTATTTTCCTGCATTTTTTTTTTCATTGAGGACTATGGAACAGTATACAAAATGCCCCGTTCTACATTTCACTAGAATAAGCTAGAGGAAAAATAACTGTGTTTTCACTTTTTGGTATTCCCTGGTTTCTAAGGATTGAATAGGCCCTTGCACCTGCAAGATTATACATGGACAGCCTGTTCAAATGGTTCTTCTCTGAGCCCTTCTCAGAGGTGCTATTTTTTGAGATATTAATTAATTTCAAATTTGGCAATTTATAAACAATGCTAGCAATGGTCAGATGCATTGATTTTTTGAAGTGAACTGAAGTAGCCATGAACTAAGATTTTCATGGTGCAAGGCTATGTGTTAACGTCTTGCTATAAAATAATGTTAAAAGAGGCCCATTCTGCTAAGTAGTACAGAATCTTTGCACATGAATATCTGGGAAAGGAGAAGAATACTGTCATTTAAATAACATCCATTTAGGAGTTTAGTACCTTGAAAAAAATGAAAGACATTTTCTTTTGAAGTCTTTCCTGCCAAACATGAGTAAAACAACAGGTCTGCATTCAGACTCTGGCTCATGGGTATTCATTAAAACAAATAAACAATGAAATGGTAAAGAAAGCATTACACAGCTTAAAGCCTGGTCTAGTATCAGATGAATAATAAATACATTAGTGTTGGCTGAGCAATGGCAAAATATATTTCTACATACCAGGAGATAATGAGCTCACTCAAGGAGACTTGTGTATGAAAAGAGGTTTCTGAAGAAATACATCACAATATAATTGAGAATTTGTTATTACTGATCCTAAGGCTTTGAATTTCCATCCTCCAGCTTTCTTTTTCCTTTGATTTGTCTCAGCATACACTGTGTTGCAGTAAATACACATACATGAGCCCAATACAGGCAAAAGAGGGAAATACAGAGAATGGTGTCTACAGTCAACTAGAACAATCACCCAGTTGCCCTCATACAATATAACATGTTTGAGAGTGGTAAGATATTTTAGTAACAACTATTGTGGGAGGTTTTTTTAGGCTTTTTTTTAATGCTAAACCATGGCCAACATATTTTAAACCTTATGGATGCCAAGTGACAAAATGTCTTCAGTCTTTTAGCACACACTCTTAGTAATCATAACAACATTTTTGTATTATTATATGCAGTATTGGCAGTGTGTTCAATTGTGCATGGAATAAATAGTTCACATTAACAGTTTGCCTGAAAATTCATGTGATGGTAGCAGCCAGCTTAATTGAGCACATCTTTGTGGGAAATCAGTAGTAACAGTAATGAATAAACCTGACGCTGACCTGTAACAATGAGAAGTCATTCAGAACACTTCTGAGTTTGAAACCAAGGATCACCTAAAGCTGCCTACTCCATAATGCTGTGATTGGGAAAGGCAGCCAATACCACCAATATTCATCTTAGTTTGATAATTGTCCCTTTCTTCCTTACTGGCCACTATATATCATGTTAGAGTTTGGTTGTTTGGGGTTTTTTTGTGGGATTTTCAATATAGTGTTTCAACCAGATGAGAGGCTGCTGTGGGATTAGATACCTGAATTCTTCCACTAAAAAATATTTAAGAGTAGTTCAGATATTTTGGCCAGCTAACTAGAACCAAAAGCATCCATTTGATTCCACAAAACTAAATGTAACTGTTCAGATCACATCAACCTAAAACATGTGGTGGAGCAGGGGAGGCAAATACCTTCTACAAGAGGATTGTCTCTGATTTTGCAAAAACTATTTTTCAAATAAAATAATAAAGAAAGAAAGAAAGAAACCCACTAAAAAAACCCAAAGAAGCTTTTCACTGGAAAATTCCAAACTAGCTCTAGCATTGACAGATTGTGACTTCTGAGAAAAGCCAAAAACAAACACAAAGACATAGAGCCTGGAAAACCTCCCTTGCAAGGAAAAATTGAAAAAGCTGAGGGCAAACATTTGACAAAGATAGAAAGACAAATAGATATTTAAACATATTTTAACTGCATAAACATCGAGCATGGAGAGAATTTCTGTAGTTAGACACATAATGTCATAGAGTAGATTAAGGAAACCTATAGTCGTGGGGCAGCCCAACACTAGAGGAAGTCAGAGACACATTTATATGGGTGACATCTATTTTACTAATAGCAGTAGAAAAATGGAAAAGGTTAAAAGTACACTGCCTTAATGTTTGGGACTTAGACCAGGAAGCAGAACATAAACCAACCAAATGGAAATATTAATGAATATAGTTGATATTATATAGGAAATACAAGAAAACCACAGAATATCCTGTATCCACAGTGGTAAGGAAATGTACTGCACAACCTAACTGAGCATTTTCTGATTTTTCATTCCTATAACTGTCCAGAAACTAGAATATAAAGAACCTAAATCGCATGCATGGGACACCATAGATACAGAGAAGACATTATTGACAGGCATTGGTGACAATTATTTAAAAAACCCCAAACTATAGCATTCTTCAAATAAAGTTCTAGGACAGTAGCTAAACCCAGCAAAGCTAAGCAAGAAAAGGAATGTTGGAGAAAACAGTGTTTCGTAGCTAGAACAGTTTCCTTTCAGCAGTTTGAACTCTGCCAAAGATCCCAGTCAGAAACAATGTGCAGCAATTTTGTCATAAAGGGAAGAGACATGCAGGAAAACTTTTCCCTTCTTTTTCTCCTCATTAATTAATAGCAGTGATGCATCTCACCTAAGCCAAGCAAAGGAAGAGCAAAGAGACTAGAAATATTGTCTTGCACTCAGAGTCTTTGAAATGACAGGCACTTATGGAATACTTCCATCTCCAAAGGTAAAAAGAATTTTACAATTAACAACATTAAGGATACAATAAAGAATCGCAATCATCAATATGGGTTAAAAGTTTAGCAAAGCTGGCTATGCAAAGTTTGCCTGAAAACTTAAGTGGAAAAATTCTAAAAATCACAAATAAAAATGAATCATAAATTGCAGGATTGATACCAGTATGCGCTTTTACCCCAGATGGCCAGCAGGCAAATTTTGAATGAATTATGACAAAGTTCCTGGCTAAAGGAAAGTCTTTAAAACCTACATAAAACCACAAAGGACCCCAAAGAATCAAGGTTTCAAAATCAAGAGCCAGAAGTTAGAATATTTTCAGTAGGCGAGAGAGAACATTTCCAGGACTTTCTTCAAAATGCTTGGAGCCTGTAGCCCAGCAAGCAAGCAAGGAATCCAACAAGAGGCAAGGGAGGAGATGGAGCAAGAGATACTGATCTTCAGTTGAGTCCTCTGCAGGGTTGCTGAGGTACAGTGGTGCTTTGCTGCTGGCTGGACATCAGTAGCAAAGCTTCCCCATAACTATGTCATGGAGATAAAACAGAAAAATAAATATTACCATGCACTTATCCTGTTAGCTTTGCTTCAGATTAGGTCTTTGAGTGTTATTGTTACAAGGCCAGACCACAATACTCACACAATCTATACATAATCAGACTGGTCAGAGTTCAGAAAAAAAAAGATCTGGATTTCATTTTTTTCAGTCTTGAGAGAGCTTGATAAGTTTAAAAATCAAAATAAATGCAACTAAAGCCTCTTCACCTCCATATCCACCCCAAGGAGCTGTGGAAAGCAGAGGATTCTTGAGGAATTACACTGTTAATCTACCCTGCTCTGTTTTGGGGGTCCTTATCCAAGCCCTGGGACCAGCAGCACAAACAGTGCCTTGTTCTCAGCAACAGTGGCTGAATTCTCCTGCCATGTGGTGACACTGGTTCAGGGGAAAAGAAATGAGAGGGGGAAGGGGAGAAGCCCTGCCGTTTCCATCAGTCAGACAGACAGCGAATTGAGGAAGGAGCAGAAGTTGTTTAGGACTGTCTAGCAAGTGACAACTGCTTGATTGGCAGAAAGCCACGATGAGCATGCTGTGCTTTTAAAATAGGTGTCTATCTTCAGCCTGAAATATATTCAAATCAGGTTGCACAAAAAGCTGTTCCAGCTACTTACAAGCTACTTACAGTAATTAAAACCAGAGAGCTGCCTTTGTCTCCCAGAACCTGCACAAAATAAAAAGCAAGGAGAACAAAACAAAACAGAAAAAAAAGGCAATTCCCAAGGTCAGTTCTAAGGTATTATCATCTTTTCTGCATATGAAATTTATGTTTACATATATAAGGCAGCACAAAGTCACTTCTCTGCAACTCTTGATGACATACACTGCAGGAGGTGAGAGTCCTTCCAAACAGAGGAGTACTTAGTCTGTGTAATTTGGACTGTAAAATACAGGCAGGAACAGATTAGCCAAGATGCTAGTAGGTAAAGTTAGGAGTGGGCAGGCAAAGTATTATGCTCCAGCCTCCTGTTCATCTTGCCTTTTTCCTCAGATTTGTACACGTTGGCTGAAAATGTCATTCACCCAGAGATCCAGTTTCTGAAGTGCTCTGGATCATTTTAGCAGTGTGAGACCCAAATATGTGAGGAACTAATAGCAAAAACTGGATTCCACCTGCCATATACAATCCTACTATGATTTGCACTGGGAAACTCTGAATGTAACCAAGACATGCGGGTTGCTCAGTGTTCTGCAAACATGTGCACCTGTGGAGGAGCATAAATTAATTTAACAAAGGGTTTCTGTCCTAGTCTGCTCTGCTTGTAAACGTGCACCTTATTTGTGTGTCAGAAGGGCAAAAGAGCAGCATTTCTTCCACAAAGGAAGTACTCACCCTCAGATCTCTAATACAGTGGAGCTCTCAGACAGTTACTATTGTTTTGCTTTATTCTAGAGCATACCAAAAGGAATGGGAAAGAGGCTAAATGTATAGTTAGATAATGGAATATTAACTTTCTCACAATTTGGTAATACGGAAAGAACTGCAGTATAATACAAAAAGAAATATGAATATACACAATGTACAATATATCAATGTTATATATACATATAGCAGTAAAATACATTAAGCAATATTAATATGTTTATTGTAAGAACTCTGCCAACTTCTTCAGTTAAGTTAACACAATGGGACTTTTTCACTGTCAGTGAACACTCACACAGAAAGTGTTATGGTCTATTCAATATTAAGTGAACCTTGCACTTTTGACAGAGAGCATTGTAAGATATTATTTGGTGATTTCTTCAGCATACTCAGTCTGCAGGGAATACCAAACCCAGCAGACCAATCTGCCACAGCTAAATGCCCTCAGGTCCATCCAGCAGACAAAGCACATATTCCCAACAGGCGAACAGGCAAATATACGATACACACACCCACACAGAGCTGGCCACACAAACCATCACAGTCACACTCTGATCTCACACAAGCACACACAGGACCAACAGACCCTTCCCTGCTCCCCTCTGGATAGCCAGGCTAGTCCCATGTTCCTCCTTTTCAATCCCTCCCCTTCCCCACCTTTCATGACTCCCCTAAAGATCTCATAATAACATTCAGGTAATCACAAAAGGCTCTTCCCTGCATCCCAGTGAGTCCTGTCTGCATACTCATCTTTGCCATGGGGTTGAAGGCTTCCTTAGGACAGCTCTAGGAGTGGCTGGGACAGGGAATAATTTAGGTTTCCCTGCCTGTCCTTGTGTGTCTGTGCTCCTCTGTGTCACTGCAGACAACACTTCCATCACACAAACTGCCAGTCCTGCTCCAACTGAAACATCCTTTTTCATCAGTCTACACTAAACAATTTCTCCAAACCCAATCTGCCTTTGACTTCTTCCTGGAAACACTAATAAATACCTTTAATAGATACAATTAAATCCAGAAAGACAAAGGATTTATCATTTTTCAATTCCATCTATTAATAAACAGCAGAGGGTTAACCTAATATTCAGGAAAGATGGATATCCATTATTTGCAACTTCAGTTAAAAAAAAAAAAAGAGCCTGGATTGGAAAATGGGATTAATCAAAATGGAAACTTTTTGTAATTAAGATGAAAATCTCTCTCACTTTTACACCTCTCTCCCCTGGTGTTCCTCACTCGGTTTGACTGGGGAGAGGACCTTCAATTTATTGACTTTTCAACCTTTCTTCAGTGTATTAGAAAAATAGCTCCTCTACTTCCAACATTTGATTTCAGGGAGTGTTTTATTCTATAAAATTTCAGTATATTTTATGGAATAAAATAACACTATCTATTCCAGTGGAGTAAAATACAACAGTTTTCTCTATTGAAAACTTTATGGGAAGCTTGGGAATATTTTATTAAATACTCCTCCTCTGGCATATCATATATTCTTGAAATCTTCGTATTTTACTGAAATGTTGCAAATACATACACTACTTCAAAGTGGCTCTATTTGTTTGTAACATATTCAAATATGATCAAAGCAATATACAAATTTTAAGGTCAATTTTATTACAAATAATTTTTAAAGGATGATGGAAATTTTATGATAGATTACAACTTCAAATTTGATTAGAAAGAAATATCCTCTCAAACACACATCATTTTACTAATGCTCTACTAGCTCATTCATTGTATATCCACAAATGGTTTAATTTATTTTGAATGGCTTTTTTAACAGTTATAACTTATCAACAGTCAGCAAAATTACTTTTATTCAATGATAAAGGCTATTCATTTTATTAAATATGTTTTCAGAGCATGTCTAAGCCTTTTATGGGAAAAGACAATTTTTATAATGTAGTATACTGTCTATGTTTGCAGTAATCTGTGATGCTTGATAATATAGCTGTCATGTCCTGTAAATGCATTGTAAATGCATTGTAAGACATTTAAGTCACTGCACAATACTGACAGCATGGTTTTAAACATGTCATTGACTCCTCGCAACTTTTATACAAAAACCTATGTATGAGGTTTGTTACCACCAAGGAAAAAGGAACTAAACATTTACAATGTCTCAAGGTATATATAGGAAAGAAACAGAGACTAGAAAAGGCCAGACAGGCTAAAAACCAAATTATATAGTCTGCAATACTCAGATAATTATGACTGGAACATTTTGTTTTCTATGTTTATCCAGGTCATGTGGTTGTTTCTGCGGGGTTGTGCTGCAAGGTACGTACCATGAGGTTCTACAAACCTTATTGCACCAGCACAATGAGAAGCACTGCATACATCGCTGCAAGGATTACAAGATGTAATTCAGAGCCTCTGGAGAAATTTAAAAACACATCCTGGAAAATGGTCAGCTAGTTTCTTAGAAGAGAAATAATCCAAAATATAGAAAAACAGAGCAGAAGCATGGAAAAGAGCATGAGTTTACAATACCCCAAACTCAGAGGAGGGGCCAGCACAGTTTTGATCTCCAGATATAGGACATCACGTCACGATCTTGATGAAGATCAATCTGCTGCAATATGCTGAGTGTGAAGACATTCTCTAACAGAAATATATCAACTGACATATTGGAAAGAATTCTGATAAAGGCAAGAAAAAAATGCAAGTAATTTTATCCACCAATCCAAACTCATTTACTCTCTCTAGCCTGGTGACCTATAGATACCTCTCTCTGCTCTAGACTTGTCTTGCTTTTTACAGGCTAAAATCTGGGTCTGTCTCTGACATCTCCTCATGGATGTTTAACTGTCAGCTGAAGTTCAGGGAGGTTAAAACAGAACTGTGATTCCCCCTCCCCAGCTTGGTTTCTTGATCTGTGTAGACAATGACATTATTCTGCTTGTCACTCAGGCTCACAGCATGGGCATCATCTTTGGAGAGCAGTCTGAGCAGGCAGCCTTCATCATTTCAAACCAGCCTAAGTGTGAGCTGCCACAAAAAGCATACCCCAATTTTCCTGGGTGACATTTGAGCTAGATCAGCCCCCTAACCCTGCTGACAGCAAGGCTCCATGGAAACTAATGGAATTGGGAGGAATACACAGTGTGGTGTCCCTTTTGACAGCAGCCTGTCCACTCTCACAGTGATTACTGTAGTCTGAGTCCTAACATCTGGGGGTTTTTTGTCCCATGCAGCTGCAGAGGTGAAACTTCCCTCACACCACATCCAGCTCCTCCACTCTCCTTGAAAAATGAGACCTTTAACACTGTAATCCAGCACAGCTGAGCTCTCTCCAGAATGCTACTGTAAACACTGTGCTCTGAAACTGTTTTGACTGCTGCTGTCCATCCTTTGTATCCTTCATGAGCTTCCTTCCTTTGTCCTACCCAACACGGACTCCTTATTTCCACTTTCCTATGATCCTGACTTTACTACTATCCCATCAGTCATGTCAGTCACTGTTCAAACATCTACTCTTTAGCTGGCTTAAACTTAACTCAAAGCAAGAGGTTCCAGTTTCTTTTAACTGGAGTTTAGTCCCTGGCCTCTGGATTGATCCCATTATTCTCCACTTGAAAGTGTTGTTGGAAAATGTAACCAGGAGTGCTTCCTGTTCCCTGCTTTGTTCTTCTGAAGCTCCAGCAGACGAAATTTCAGCCACAGCACTTGTCCAGTGCAAGGAGTCCATCTGCTTGCAGAGGACATCATTCTTCCCTCAACCCAAATCATCATTCTGTTAGTATAGACAATTCACTCTCAAAACAATCTTTTTCCTGCCATGGCAAATAGACATGCCAAAATGTCCAAAAACAATCACAAAGATTAGATTTAGAAATGGGTGTAACAAAAAAAAAAAAAAAAGGAGTAAACTTTAGTGTGCAATTATTTAGGGAAATATATGCATTAACAATAGAACATATCAGCCTACAGAATGATCTCTAGGAGGTGTAGATGGAAATACCATCATTCAAGGTATTTACATGTAGAGAGGGGAAAGCACACCAGAACAGACAGTATAGTAAGTATAAATCTGCCTTGAAATAGAAATGAATTATATGCTCTTATTATGGATAGACCAGTGATGTTACATCAAAATTTGTTTTCTGATTGAATATTTAGTCTAGACTTAACTGACTTCCCCTTTCTAATGTCTATGATTTTCACCTCTTTTAAATATGTTGGTGTAGCAAGAGTATTGGGAACATGGTGAAACAAAGCTGATGGAAGGTGAATTTGAAAAAAATGGGAAAAATCCATGACTCCACAATGTTGCAGGTTCAAATGACAACCTGTCCTTAAGATCATTTGCAATTGCAGTCACTCTGCCTGCATATTTCAGTGACACACTTCAGCACCCATCAGCCACTATGCCACTCTTGCTGGTAGCATTCACTTTATCTTCCCACAAAACCTAGTTCCTATCAGGAATTCTCTCCAAGGTCTCCCATGCAACAAACACATGGCCCAACCACACTTTTCATGTTCAGTTAACATATGTAGTTGTGCCACAGAGCTTTAACCTCAATCCCCCTGTCCCAGATGCTCTATGCTTCACCAGGAGCTCAAAGCTCAGCTGCAGAACCACTCACCTTGCACATATATGATTTCCAACAACATAAAATTTTTCTTTTCGCCTTTACTGCAAGAGGAAGGAACTGAGCCAGTGAGAGAACACCTTGGTAATATTACATCCCTCTCCAAGACATCAACCCCCAGGGAGTCATAATAGCAGTAAGACATAAACAAGAGCCCAGAGATCACTGCAAAGTGGCCACTAACCAGCACGGTTCCCAGTTGGTCCAGGGATTAGAGAGGCATAAGAGCAATTTAGTGCTGACTCTTCTTCCCCACGACAACACACAGCTGAGCACAGCTACAGAGAGTTTGGAAAGTAAGCTTTATGCTTTCAGCTTTGATATATTAATTCAATTTCAGGTTTTAGTAGACAACTTGAATTTATATTTTATATGATTTTGTTTAAGAAATACTTGATTATGAAAAAGTAATTATACCCAGCAAACTGTATGAAATCAATTAAAGCAAAGCAAACTGAAAACTAGCCTGAATGTTTTTCCCTCATAGTGCTTAGCAGAGGTATTTGGCAAGTTCATGGTGGGCAGGAAAAAGAAGAGAGCATCACATTGCAAATAGGGAAGGACATTTGATACTTCTACTCATAAAAATGAGCAAATTCACTATATAATCCTGACTGGTGACTAGGTTATCCATATTAAATCAAAAAATTAATACAAATGTCAGGGTAAAATCAAAAGCAAGAATTAAATTGAGGAAGGTTATTTTAAACATGGGGCAAAGAAATACATTCCTGACTGGTATTGCAAACAAGCAGCTCAAGAGGTTCACATTTTCTTTGCCAACAAGTTTTCAAGTCTCATAATTTTAGGATGGAAATCACTTGTGAAAGCAACAGGAAGAGAAATATTTGGGTAGGTGCCATCTATTTCACAGACCCTTGATTTCTATGTGATACAGGAAAGAATTACTGGAGGAACAATTCTTGATGTCATATCATGAAATCTCCTGACACAGGTGTGTGGGGAAAGCCACTGTTTGTCTCCAAGACCCTGTGTATAGTCAGTATTAGGATCTGATAAAGTAGCTACTACTCATAATTACCTCTCACCTACTGCTTTGAAATATACTTTGTTAAGCAATTCCTTAGCTGGACATTTATACTTTAGCCCATGAGGATCTGCAATTATCTCCTGCTTACCAACAGCTGGGTCCTCACATCCCAGCCACAAAGGCTCCTTCACCTGCTCAGATTTGCAGGTCTGAGCGGCACATAAATATGTCCAAACTCCTGCCAGGCCAGGTCACCTCTACAAAAAGCACAGCAGTTTTGGGGCAGCATCACAGCAGAATAGGGCCAGCTCTGTCCATTTGCATTGTGCTCAATCAAACAAGCCCCACACCAGAGGTTGGGGATTGCTGCAAATGCACCTGAGAGGGTCTGTGGGACCCAACCCTGTTCTTTCATGACTAGAGCCAAGGACCCAGACCCAACATCTGTGGCTGCACCCAAACTTGTCTCATCAGTGATGCTGAAGTGAGACTGCAGTAAATACCCAAGGAAACCCAGTAGCACCAGAATGATCAATGCTTCACTCCTGCCAGGCAATCTCAGATCCCCACTGCCCCAGTAAACAGCAGACATGCGTGTAGCCACTAGCCATTGAAATTGATGTAAATATTGGATTAGAAGCCACATTTTACAAGTGAAAAATATTGATCTTGTTTGCAGCAATAAAAAGTCACTGATGGATAAGTAGTACAACACACACCAGTGCTTACAGACTATATAGACACGGCATTTTTTGTCTCTTAGAGCATGTCTTTCCTCATGGAGTACCAAAGATTTTTTTAAACTTAAACAAGGAAATTATTCAGTATCAAATATTTTTTAAAAAAGCATCTTTGTCAAACTTTTACAAAACAAGTATTCAAAATCCTGTTGGTGGAGTTTCTCCTTTTTTTTTTTATGCTGCCCTAGCTTATTTTTGCAAGTGGTTTTTCCATTTAACCAGAAATCTTCCTGAAAATTAGACTAGAAGACTTGAAATCCCAAATCCTTTCAAGGATAAATGGACTAATTCATCTTAGTTTAAATTAATTATTGTACATACATTATGTGAGCCAAGTTGCTTAAGAAAAGGAAGAAGAGGAAGTCTGCACTAGATTATGCCAGATTAATCTCAGTGCAACTCCTTCAATTTCAGTAAGAATAATTTACACCACCATCACTAGGAGCAAAATATGCCACAATGTCTGGCAACTAATGGAAACTCAGTAACTCTGGCAGATGCAGTGCCCAGATTTCAGCTTTCTTTGTATAATCTTGTAGTTTTGTCCAAGTGATTAAAGCAAGTACAGAGAGAATCCATCAATTTTCACCTCAGACTGGTTTCTCTCAGGGATTATTGCTTACTTTGAATGCAGTCCTTCCAAAGTCTCTTAAAGAAATATGAGGATTATAAGAGGTAATTTATTTTCAAGATTTCTTTCTTTCTTCAATTAGACGTTGAGCTAGTTTGCAGTCTGGTAACTCAAAGATAGTTAACACTATCCATATACATTAGTCACTTCTTGAAAAGAGGTCATACAGTTTTGCTGCTTATTTTCTCAAGAAAAAGCATTGTTTGTGTTCAAAAAGCTGATGGACTGATCTGGAAATGAAAGTGTATTATCCAGTATGAGATGCACATATAAACACAGATAGTTTAATGCCACTGATAATGTAACTGTAAGATAAAAATGCAGAGAAGAAATGACAAAAAAAAAGAATTTAATAAAATGCTAATCAAGCTTTCCATCTGTAGTTTGATAACTGGTTTAAACCAATGCATTAGGCAAGAAATAAGAAGCAACACTTGAAGGAACAGGAGAAAAAAAAAACAACAAACAGGAAGAAACAAAGAATATCTAAGTGAGAAGACTTACTTAGAGTAAGTAAGTAAGTACAGAAACTTCTATATGGTCAGGAATCCTTGTCAGAGAAAAGCATTTGGGGGGGAAAAAAATCTCACAGTTCACCTTGAGATGTGACTTAGATGGCTAAATAAGAATGTGATTCGGCTAAAGAGATGAAAATGGCTTTTCCTTCCAACTTCCCGAGAAGAAATTATGTTTAATAGCACTAAAGAAAAAAAGCAAATCCCATACATCAAAACCCACACAACAAAACACCAGAGCCCCAAAAAAATGGCACTAAACCAAAACAAAACTGCACAAGTCAAGAAAATCATGAAGAACAGGGACTAGAAACCTTTAAAATCAGAGAAACCTTATGCTGAGTGTCACAAAGACTATTTATGTTTTCCTCAGTCACAGCATATATTTTATTATTGTTGTTCCCAGCATACTGAAAGTGTTCGGCTTTGGGACTTCAAAATGTTAAACAATTCGACTGGTAGAAAAGAGGAAGAGAGTAGAAATAGAATCTGGGAAACTTAAAAACAAAAAGAAAAAATAAAACCCCACCTAGAACTGTTGTGTTAGATGCATTTACTTGGCTCATTTACAGCAAGATGCAGTGAGGAGGGAGAGCAGTTACATCAAGCCCAAGACTGACTACAATTAATGAGTGGTGACCAAGACAGACACGAGCAGTTTCACAGCAAACAGATTTCCATTGTTCATGAGAAGTTAGAAAACGCTGCTGCTTAGAAAAATACCAGCTGTATCCAAGAAACTGTCAGCTGCTGTTATCAATATTGCCTCTCAAGTCTTGACCCATTGCCCAAAAGTCCACTGGCTGACCTTGATCTCAATGGCTTGTGGTGGTAAAGCAATAGCTATAAATAATGCATTAAAAGTGTCCTTCCATGTCGACAGACTAACATTTGTCAGGCATTTCCATAGAATTCTGGGCCACTTTTCGTGGTGTTCTCTTAATATGCTGTGCATCTTTCTTCAGCTCCTTTAACATGGATTTATCCCTTCCTTAAATATAAATATATTAATATAGACTTGTCTCTTCATCAAATGCGGTCTGAAAAACAACAGTTGGTGAGTACAGTGGGGGAAGAAAAACAATTTAGGAATATCAGATAAAATACTGGCAACCTTACTGCTTTTTTAAATGGTGTGTATTGTAAAGGAGTAACTTGCATGCTAATGATGTTTTTCATGTAATCTGATGATTCCAAGTGTTTCACAAAGCAGATAGTTACATTCATAGGCATACAGAATATCATTATAGGCAATTAGGCATAAGCAGGGATATGACTTACATTAAAAGCTCAACAACCTCTTTACCTGATTTCTTTATCATCAGATCACCAAAAGGAGGCACAGAAGATACCAGAAGTGGGCAGCCTCTGCTCCAGTGGGGGATTACTAGCCCCTTAATCCAGCTTCCTCATCCACTCAAACCACCCAGGAATGGACACTCCACACTCCTCCTTGGCTCTCTACCTCTTAACCTTCTTCACTGTTAGACAGTTTTCTCAAAATCTAACAGAAACCAAACTCCTCAACTTATTGAAGACTGTTTAATTGGGATTGATTTTCTTTAACCATTCTCTTCTAATTGCTGCCTTTTTCCTTCACATTCTCTTCAAGACTTTCTTATCAGAATCAAATTCTGTAGAGCTCTCCATTAATTCCTTTTTTATCCATCCATACAAAAGAAGTTTATCCCAACACAGTCTGATAAAGTTTTGTACAATCCCTACCATTCAGCGGCAGTCAGTCCCTGACAGGTAGCTAAAAAATCTGTGTTGACAGTCAGATGTTGGATAACTTTGTTAGATTAAATCTACATCCATCAGATCCTGCTGCTGTGATAGAAATTCACTTGTTTTACTATAGACTGACAGTAGACAACTACCCATTAAAATAGCCCTGTTTTCTCTTTTTTTCATGACCTTGAGGCTCTCAAGAGGCCTATTTTTTGTCACCTCTTGGACTATTTTGGTACAGGTATCCTTTTATTCACATCTCATTTCCTTTATTTCTGCCAGTCAGTCCTTCCTAAAAAAATTCTGTCCTTCTAGTTTAATGCTCCGTTTTGTTATGTTTTTTTACATAACTATGATTGTGTACTGGGATTTTGGCATCCTTTTGTTTCTTTCTCAAATTGCCTTTGGCCTCCTGTGAGCTTGTGATGCCACCTCCACCTTTGAGCCTCAATTCCATGCCCTCCTCCTTGCAAGATTAGCAGATCTCAGTCAACATCCTTCCTGGGGCTGAGAGAAAGGGGAACATGGGCCTTTTTAACTAAAAACCACACCTCCAGCAAGCTCTCAAAGCTAAGCAACATGATTCTAGGGGAATTCAGCTTTCAGCTTTCAAATTAGTGTCATGCATCTGAGAGAGTACACTTGAAGCAGAGGTGTCCCCAAAACCCTGCAATGGGGCTGTACCTCAGACATATCCTCCTACAGGCAGCCCTGGACACCAGTAGTGCTGTGGTGTCCCTTCAACTTCTGCAGCTGAGAGATGTCCCAGAGGATTGCTCAGAGTCAGCAGGAACAGGGAATTCACAAGGCACTTGCTAAGTCTTATTTTTCCTGTTTTTAATAGTGTTCGCTTATAGCTGAGTTTCCAAACTTGGAATCAGGAGCTTACTCTTTTGATGCACCTGATAAATCCTTTTTAAAAAAGAAAAAGACCACTATTTCAGGTTTTGAGGAAGATTTCAAGTAATGCTACGAGCACAAGGCACCTTTCCAAGAAATGCCAAAAAAAAAAAAGTCTTAATAATGCACTGTTACAGAAAAGTCCCTGTGGTGCCCAGAAACCAAGAAAAATTTGGAGTGTCTTAGCAGCTGGGATGTTTCCCACCAACCTGCTAAAGGCTTTTGAAGGATAAAATCATCAAGTGCCAAGACATGGAAAGAATCATTCTGGTGAGACACTAACCAGTGCCTTCTGGCAAAGGACAAGTGACAGAAACACAGACCAGGACTATAGGAATCCCCATGTTTTCACAATCTATAAAAACAAAGTTTTGGGAAAGTTTCCAGGGTTCCTTGCCATGTTCATATCAGCAGCACAAGTTGCCAGGAGAGACTTCTCTGCTTTTTCCAGTGTCTATCAACACAGAACTTGTGTCCCAGCTTCTTTGCTGTGTGAAATTGTGAGAGTAACCATGAAGTCTTATACACCACAGACTGTTTTGTATAAGCATGACAAGAAACACTGTCTCAGCTGGTAAAATTGTCATGTGGATTAATTTAAAGGCAGTAGATAACCCTTAAACTTGTACAAACACTCAGGACAATGCTGGATAACCACCTTCTGGGTAGAGAAGATGATGGCCCCAAGATTAAGTGATCTGTACTTTTTTCAGATTTGTGGATGTTTTAGAGAGTGTTTAACCAAGTGCAAATACATTGACTTTTCTAGGCTCTGCTTCCTATAAAGAAGTCTTTATTGTATGATACAAGTGCATCTGTTGGTAGTAACCAGGACATCAGGTAGATATCAATCATAAAGTCATGATAAAACATGACATAATTATCAGTCTAGTTCTTAAGCTAATTGCTGTTCTGGATGGGGATATTTTGCCTTGCATCTTGAACAAAATCCTGACCTGCTCACACCAAAGGATCACACACAATCAATCTCATCATCAGAAAATCTGAAAATATCTCAGATATTTTACACATTCTAATCAAAGAGAAATTTTAAGTCACGACTAATATTACACTACTTTTAAATCATAAATTAACGCAGATATTGAAAAATCTCACAAATTATGCTAACTTGGAATTGATCTTAAAAAATTAAAATCAATGTTTCCAACAACGTGACCTTCTTCACCTCAGCTAAAATGTCATGCCATAGAAATTCAAGCACAGTTTCAGCTTTTCACTACTAGTTATGCTTCCAGTAGAGACAGAACCCATGGACAGACAGTGGTATGTAAAGTATATGTAATTTTCTAAAACATGGTGATCGAGCATGAATGACATTCTTTAGTTCTAACCTTTAAACAAGCACCAACACCAGTGAATACCACATACCTAGTCTTCTGAAGGCACAGGTTATGTTCAGCTGAACAGTCTGATAGAGGACTTGGAGATTAGTGGTGTGTGCAAGGTACATACAATACCTTTACATTATGAAAAAGGGCTTTATGCATCTCTGTGCCTGTACCCAGCCAAATAAAAGTGCACCACCACTACTGCAGCTACCAAATTAAATTACAAGAATTAGTCCCAACCAAATATAAACCTACTGGCTTTGAGTCTTGAGGGCCACTGAGGAAACACAATTCCCCGATGCAGCTGCTGGGTGTTGCTGCCAAGCACCAGGTCAGTACAGGCAACAGCACCCAGGGCAGCAAGGGAGCCTGGTCCCGCAGCAAGTCATCCTCAGCCTCACTCAGACAATGGAGCCCTCCAAGCCAGAGTGTCCCAAAGGATCTTTATTTGAAAAGAGGCCATGCTGTGCAGCAAAGCTGCCACAATTTGTTCATTCGTGTCTACCAATATAGGTGTTGTATGTCAAGAGTGATAATCTCCGGGCTACTGCCCTTTTCTAGTTTCTCTCATTCTTCACACAAGCAGGACTGGCAGATCTTAGTTTGTTGATAGAAAACAATCCTGATTCACTATATCTCCTTAGCTCCAAACATCCTTCATAACACATAAGTAACAACTACAGTCACCAGAAGTCTCTGTTTTCAAATTTCAAGTGTACCTTTTTTCAAAACTTGGTAGCTCTCACCCAAACTCATTAGACTTACAGGCACACTTGAATATAGGGCTACATGCAACCTTGGGACACGAAGCTATTTTTCATTGTCCCTGTCTAAAGTTATATTTTTTATCTATATTGAATTAGAGATGCCAACAGACTCATTTAGAGAAATTCTTTTTCTCGCTTTCCTTCCTGCCTTGCTCAACCTCCAGCCCTCGCGCTCCCCTAGCCAAGCAAACCCAAGAACACTTTTCTTTCAAACCTCTGTGTTTCCCTTGATGCATGCACTCCTGTGCCTGTCTGCTGCAGAAGGTTCAGGGCATCACACTCACCATATGGGACTGCCCACAGAGAGGATGAGGACATGGCCAGCAGCTGGCAGGAAAAGTGACATTCTCTTACACTGATGTGACGTTTAATCCTGGGCTCAATGAATTGTATGGCATGATATTTATTAACTAGCTGAGCCATCTTATAACAGAAGAAATTGGCTGCAGCTGTGACAGCCTGTGAACCAGTCCAGGAAACTGACTAGGGGGTTTCTGAGAAAGAAAATCACCACCAAATTTTAGCATCTTCCAAATAAGCAGCTGTTTTCCTTTAACAAGTGTTGCTACCACATGGTGTCATCAGCAGAGCAGGAAGCAAGGCCCGTTCCTGGCTGGCATGAAATTCCTTCAGATTTGTGTGAGAGAGGCAGCCATGTACCTGCCTGCACTGCAGTGCAGGAGCCTGTGACAAAGGATACTGGGGCCACCACCAGGGAGATGGCAAGCCAAAAGGTGGCCCATCCCAGCTCTGACTCTCCCTTTCCTATGACTCTAGGGAAGTCAGTCTTAGCTGTTAGCTTCCTAATTATAAAAACCTAGACATAAACATACACATGAACTCACATCTATGTATATACATTTACGTTCACACATGAGTACATATATATGTGTGTGTATATATATAAACATATAGACATGACAGGAAGATATTATGAAGGATGAAGCTCAGAATTCAGCTTTTCCATTTGAGCCTTGTATAGTAGAAGGATTATATCGGATGTTTTGTTCTTTTTTTTTTTTTACCTTGCTGCTGTAGACAGGAGCAGTCTGGGGGAGGGGAGAGATGCCCAGAGGCTACTTCATAAAGCTGGGGTGCTGCTGCCATCTAGTGAGGTGCCTCTGCCCAGGGACAGACACACACATGCAAGGTGTGATAATACCTTTGTGTTTACATTTTCCAGGTAACACAGGGGGCATCTTGCCACTCTGAAATCAAAGCAGCATTTTGGAAGCTCAGCCACAGAACAGCATGGTATACACTAAAAGTACTTGTTTATGTATGAAAGCCTGAAGTACAGCCAGATTACAGTCTGTACACGAGCAGTTTATTAGGATGGTTCAGAGAGGTTGTAACAGAACCTTCCTGAACATTATCACTTCAGAGAAAATATATAAAGCCACCAGTCCAGGCTATACTAGTGATCAAATTACAAACATGACAATGATTTGAGTCCCGTGTATGAATTGTCATGGGAGACTCCAACCCCTGCAAATGCAGCCCGAAAGATGCAGCAATGGAATGTAGTTTCTCTTCACCAGGCACTTCCATGGGAAAAAGGGAGCCTTCCCACTCACAAGACAGCCCTCTCCTAACCTATAGCTTGTTCCTAGGGTTTGAGATCACTGCGTTAGTTAGGAATAAAAAGTGGGCCATGAAACAATAAAATGCAGAGTTACCACTTTCACTTGCAAAAAGCCTTGAGATTCATATGTCTTATCCCAGCTCTGGAGGATCAGAATTTCCCAGAAAAAAGGCACCAGCCTTAGGGGGCTCCATGTCATATCATTCAGGGATGTTGTAATGTTGCAAAGACAATTCATCCACACCACCTCCCTGTGACCTGTCTCCACTTCCCCAAGCTGCCTCCTGCACTCAACGACTCATTGCAGGGGTAGATGAGAGAGTCCAGAAAGAAGTCCAAGTGTAGGCATGTGGGAAAGGGAATTAATAAATGGCACTATAACACATGAAGTCAAGAAGAGAGTTAATTTTGAAGCTGTTGAATTAAAGCTCCAGAGGAAAGTAAGAGATCTGGGCATTTGAAGTGCTTGTTTGAGAGTTCTGCTTCAACTCATGGCACATCAAAGTTGCTCCTCCACAGGGAGCCCTAGACACATGGTTATCTTATGATACAGACATTTGGTATATTTTCCTAAATATGTTGAAAGACCTAAAGATGATACTGTAAAATCTAGTTTGCTAAAATACCTGAGAACTGATGAGGAAAAAAAAAGGACTTAAAGTGGTTTCTTAATTATCATTATCCATGGCTCATTGTGCTGGTTTTGAGTGTGATAGCATTAATTTTCTCCTCAGTAGCTGGTTTGGGGCTGTGTTTTGGCTATGTGCTGGAAACAGTATTGACAACACAAGGATGTTATTGCTATTGCTGAACAGGACTTACACAGTGTCAAGGCCTTTCCAGCTTCTGTTGGTCCTCCAGCAAGGAGGTTGGAGGTGTGCAAGAAGGTGGGAAAGGACACAGGCAGGATAGCAGACCTCAACTGACCCTAGAGATATCCCATACAATATGGCATCATTACAGTATATAAAGCTGAGAGAAGAAGGAGGAAGTGAGGATGTCTGGAGTGTTGGTGTTTGTCCTTCTGAATCACCATTCAGCAGGATGAAGCCCTGCCCGTCCATGGGAAGCACTGAATTAATTCTTGTCTATTCTGCTTGTGTGCACAGCTCTTCCTTTACCTATTCAAGTGTCTTGATCTCAGTGCAGGACTTTTCTCACTTCTACTCTTCCAATTCTCTCCCCATCCCTCCATGCTGGGAGTGAGCAAACAGCTGGTGATGCTAGTTGCCAGCTGGGGTTAAAACACAACTCTCATCAACTTTGAAACTTAAAATGCCAAGTCTTCCAGGAATTTCTGTAACCTGGATCAAAGCAAAGCCATTGACCATCCTTCTGTTCTTGCTAACTGACTCCTGTTCCCACTAAGTCACTTGGTTGCTCACAGGTCTGAACCATGTAGAAATGACTGTTTTAGAGAGTTATATCTTTTGGTTTTCCCTTGGATAACTAGTCTTCTAAGAAAATATTCTTTTTCTGTTTTATTCCTTTTTCTCTGGCTCATCTAGGTTCTGGGGATAAGAGTGCTCTTACACTCCCAAAGATATTTTTTTCCTTTTAAATGTATGGATTCACCCTTGTGCTGTGATCTTGGCACACCTTATGAAAATTTAGCTTCATGCCCTTGGCATAGTACATTTTAATTTGATGGCAAGATTATACAGCTATGTAGGTCTTTGCAGGACTTGGGACTGCATTTTGTTAAGCTGGGGATCTAAGGCAGTGTTGCTATGACATTATAGAAAAATATCTGTGAGTACCGACTATCTTCTAGCCAAGCAAAGTGTCTACAAATTGTGACATTTTTCACTGACATCTATAAGCCTTTTCCCCTGGAAAGATAAAATAAAAATCCAAAGTCTAATATTCAAGCTTCCCCTAAATCAACCAGTCAAGAAATTGTCTCTATTCTACTCAACATGACTGAAAAATCACACTCCTATCTAAATAAGAAACTATAGATGATAACACTTGAACCAAACTATTTCCAAACCTTTATCAAACTAAAACTATGTGCTGAGTACAGATGGCACTCACCCAGAATAAAACAACCTCTAAAACCTGGACTGAGTTGTGAATTACTTTAAAAAGCTAAAAATGAAGACTTCTTTCAGAGCAAAAAGTTAATGCAGGTCTTCTGCCAGATCCCTGGAGAAGGTGACCCCAAATTAGAGATTAAATATAAACAAGCCTCTGTCCTCTAAATAAATATGATGGTTGTATCACCTTCTCCTGTAATAGAAATATGACTAGGCAGAGGATGAACTCATGGGGTGCTGGAGTGAGTGAAAGTGAGTGAAGGAGGGAAATTGTTGATAGAATCATCAGACTGTCAGACAGAAATGGCGTGTTTCCATTAGAGCTGTGAAGAATCAGGTTCAGCAAAGCAAAGGGTCTGGTTTAGCCTCAGTGAGAAAACTAGATTCCCATTTGACTTTCTAGAGACCTTCACAGCTTCTCCACTGGTTTTCTTCCCTTCTCTCCCTTTCCTACCAAGCCATACTCACATTGAACCACGATCTATTCTGTGCACAGTTTATCACCTATAAAAGAGCCACAACCAACACACATATCTCACAGGAGAGGCAGGGGATTTAATTCTTCACTACGAATAATTTATACCTGAAGTCTAAGTGCAAAGAGATTAACTCTGAGGCCTGTCAAGATACTACTGCTGTTTGTTGCACCACACCAAGTAATAGTACTGTTAATCTTTGTCACAGGGGGCACATATTATAGTTTATAACATTGTAAGCAATCCTCACATGCTTTCTAAAGGGAGGAGAGCCAAAAAAAGCAGAGGAAAACAGAAAGGTGAGACGGTGAAAAGAATAAACCCAATGAAAGAAACATGCAGCTAAGAGCCAACTTATCCTGCTATATCTGTCCTCCCCTCTAGACACCCCTATGGAGCTATTTTAGTAAGGTTGGCTATTTATTATATTGTAAGCCCTGTTGCTTGATTTATTGGGCATTGACTGCCTCAAGGAGTGAAAAAATCTCTTTCCCTTCTCAGCTTAGAACAGAAGAAAGTTTTATTACCATCTCTGTGTTACACCCTGATCCTTTCTTAGTGATGCTATTTCTGGCACAAACTGATTGAAAAGTGCTTCTGTCCCCTACACGGCTGCTGGTTTGACACTTTTTGACATTTCTAAAAACTCATGCTCTTCCTGCCAACTCCCTGTTGCTTTCTAAACCCTTTTAATCCTGAAGAATGCAAACTAATCTACAGAGAGAAAGAAGCCGGTCCTGGGAAGCAGAGCTGGAAATGTCAGAGTGGTAGAAATGATAAATATACCTGCTAGGGAAAGAGAGACAATATGGAGAGGGGCTGCTAAGAGACATTGCTGACACTGTGGCCTGTTAATGTTATCTACTGTAAAGAAATACACGGTATATTATTAGACAGAACTATGTAATATCTTCTTAGAAAAAAAGTGGTTTGGAGGCAAGCACAAAGCATGGTTAATCAAGTGGAATAAAGCAGTGGTCCCTGAGGGAGACTTAAACTACTTAGACCCAAGTATGGCTAATAAAAGTTAGTAATTCAAGAGAGTTTCCAAAAGGCTTTATTATTATTGTTCTGTCACGCCTGATCTTTTGAATGGAAAGGTCAAAGAGCTGATCGTGTGCTACCCTGATTGATTTATTTTCCACAGAGCACTCTATGTATTCAGAGAACATCAGTGCCCCAAAAGACCCCCCTCTCCTCTCTTCTCACTTTCCACTTGGTACAATTACTTTTCAGCAGGCCTCCTCATTCCAGAAAGAGACAAAGTTTCTATTCTAACTATAACACCATAAAACAATACCCTGCAGATTTTTATCAGTCTCTTTTCATATTACTTTACCTTCATTCATTCACAATGGGTAAAAAAAAAAAAGTCCTCTGTCATTTCTTTGCAGAAACAAGGCTACCTTCAGTCAGGTAGCCAGACATCTAAAGACAAGGCTTTCCATCTAGGCTGCAGGTAGCAAAATGGTTTACCCTCAAGCACACAGTGCTACTAGCAGGAAGACCAGTTTGAAAAAAATCTGAGCTCTAAGACTCTCTAAATACTGCCTAGGTTTTATTGCTGTTTCAAGACACCACAGGTGTTTGACTGGTAAAAGTCAGAAGTTCAAGGATACAAGAAGTTAGACTGCTCAATTCTGACTGTTAGCAGACTATTCAGAGATCAGACAGACTGACACTGTTCTTTTTTATTCCTGCTGTATAGTAGAAGAATGGATTAGACATTGACATTTCAACATAATTATTGTCAAAAATAACTTAGGAAATGCATCACCAAGAAAATAAAACTGTTGCTTTCTAGTGAAAGATTCACCACTTCTCTAACTTTACAAACAATACACAGCAAAGAGCAGAACTCAGCCTTCAACCAGTTTCTTTGTTCCTACCAAAGGGCAAGACTGAGAAGAAATATAGAGACACCAAGAATGACAATCGGTACAGTAAATACTTTAGATGACATCATGGGTTAGCTTTAAAATGGGATTTATGTGTATTTTCTTTGACATTTGACAGCATATATTCCAGTTCAAAACAGAGGTTCCTTGGTATGAAGTATGTGCTTATGAGAAAGGTTTCTAGAAGAAAGTGAAGAGAAAAACATTGAGGCAGAGGAAGCTAACAGCTTGATGCCACCTGTGTTCATCAAAATCTTGACTTTCTATTACACACTTCTTTGTTACAGACCATTTCTGATGCAAAATCTGGAAAACTGCCATTGAAAACTCCTGTACAAATGGAAATAAAGTTCAAAGACCTAATTTCAGTGACCTTCCATTTCACACATCTATCTGGCTGTTCTGTATGTTG
>WEIV01031109.1:1505-14151 GCA_013390005.1 Calyptomena viridis
AAAATTATAAAAAATATCTGCATTATTTTTCTCAGTGTTCCTGTCAAACGATTACAGCATTGCCCTTTCAAATATATTAAGAAGGAAGCAACACTACCCTGTTTAGCCAAACAGACCTACGGGTTTCAAGCATAGAAATGTAAGCTAATTCCAGTATTATTTAAGCAGGTGATGACATGAAGACATTCTTTGCACTTTATGTTTTAACATTAAACAAAATATGTAATTTTTAAACTGTTGGCAAGTTTGATATTTTCAATGGCTTTCAATATGGTAGTTTCTGATATGACATTTAGACATCTCTTTGTGACAGAGATGTCTAGAAACCTATTTTGTTGTTAACCTGGTTTCAGCTAATGAGACATATTTCTGTCTGCCTTAGCAGTGCTAAAGGTCTTGGTAAAGTCTTTGAAAACTGAAAGCTGAGTAGAGGAGGACAAAACCCCAAATCAGTGTCCTGTCTGTTGGAAAGAATTAGTTGAGTCCAGCAGTCTGTGACTTCTCCAGCAGACCTGTAAGAATGGAAGTTGTGAAGCAGTGGCTGGAGCATAAGGTGCTTTTATTGAGAGGGAACAGAGTCTGATGTGGGAGACACACAAGTAGATGTGGGACAAAGAGTTATGGGAAGGCTGTTCCAAGTGTCTGCATGATCAGTTTTAGGGGATGTGAAGGGGTTATGGCTAGGTTGAAATATGGCATGTAGGAGATAAATCCACAAGAAAACAGCCTTCCTTAGGTGTTCTCATAGCACAACCTGGTTTTATGGTCATACATCTGAGAACAGATGAACTAGTGCTAGTTAGATCATTTTGGATCCTGCTGATAAAAGTTACTTTTTCAAGACTTTTTTCTGATTGCAGTATCATCCAGTTAATATTGTAAAAAAGTGAGATCTGAAAACTAATGATGTCATTACTCCTTCGGTCTGTGTGCTCTTCTATTACTGTTTAATGTCTCTTGATAGAACTTGGTGTTTTAAACATAATCTGATGGTCAGGTATACTGTAGGAGTCCAAGTATGATGTGCATTGAGGTAATAGTGGTTGACTTTACTTTGTCCTATTCCCATTTCTTTTTTTTTTTTTTTCCTTGAGCTGCAAAAGTGATTAATGAAAGCAGACTCTATGGAATAACCCACACAAACTTAGAAATGTAAGGGATAAATAATATTACATTTTTAACCCTAGTTTTGCTGTTTGAACCAAGGCAAAAGTATTGTAGTGTAACTTTTCAAGGAGTTGAAATCTTAGGTAACTAAAATTAGCGTTCACCTGTTTTATCTCTGGCTCTGATTCTCAAACGTATGATTCTATTTGCATATTGTAAACAGCTAACTTTAAAAAACTTACATGTTGTAAATTGTATTTTTTCCAAGTGGTTGATGTAAACTATCGTACATAATCTAAACTATCACTCCAGTACTGCAGGAATATGTCACTGAGAGGCTAAGCGGGATATTTTGTCCTTCTTATGAGGCTAAGAATTACTCTTTTCTTTTAATGGGTGGAGTAAACTGGTTTGGTTTGTGTTATGTTTCTTCATGTTATGTTGTCATGACTGTGATGTCTCGTACAAGTAAATATTACTTGCTTACACAGCAGCTTTTAAAAATTACTCTGTATTTTTGCATCTCTCTCAAAATTTTGAAGGTAGACTAGAAAAATTATATAAAGGTAAGTTGGTATAGTGTGAACTAATTTTTTTTTGTAAATAGTATTCGTAAGTTTTCTTGTAGACACAGTTCTAGATGATTTTGATCTATACATCTTTTTATTTCAGTTGTTAGATAAATTCTAGGGTTTGTTTAGCTGTGTTGCCTTAGTATGGCATTCTCTTTATAATTTTGCAAAATGAAAGTCACTATATAAGTGTGTTCCTCGACTATATTTTATATTCAAGTCTTCTTAACTCTTGAGATTTTCTTCTCTGAAAATCCTTTGGTCCTGGTAAAGCAGTTTTAAATGTTCCTGCACCTGATAAAACCTTCTGTTTACTCAAGCTGTGCATTGAACTTTAGGTAAGAAGAACTGATTTGTTTGCTTTTTCATTGCTTTCATAAATTGTAGTGGCAAGAGAAGTATTCTTCAAAATACCCAAGTGAACAAGTAATAAATAAAGATTCCTGCTCTAAAGTATTCTTAGTAAACCAGCAAAAAAAAATGCATCTCTAGTGATAGCTCATGAAGTTGAAATGTTTGAAAAGAAGTATTCAGAATAATCAGTGAATACATTTTAATGCCAAAAATCCCAGTTATTTCAACCAGCCATATTAGTATCTCAGGATATAAAATTTCGTGCAGTTGCATCTGTACTGAATCTAAGAGCTATTCACTAGAGCAATCATTCTTGAAAAGCAATGTCATGAACTGGAGCAATTCACCACTTGTTTTTTTGCTGGGTTTCATCTGCTTTGAATGGCTATTTTAACTTTGAATTCCACTGCCATTGGCTTTTCCTAGAACTTTCTTTGTATGTTCTAAAGCTTTTTAGCAAGCAGTGTTCAGGGTTGTTACTCATTATAGTAAATGGAGTTACAGGACTTTTTGATTTAAATTAAAACTTACAGTTAAAACCAACATATGCAAACTTTTGGATTTTTTTCATAGTTTTGTCATTTCAATATTTGGCATATCAGTCATGCTTAACAAGCATTTTCTAAATTTGATAAACTACATCTACTTATATTTCATACCACAAGTTATGTTTTGATGTATCTAAGCATTGAATCAACATTAATTTTTGCTCATAGTACATATGCAGTTTTCTTTTGAGGAAGAGCTGAAAATTCAACTTTTGCTGTATGTAGATAAAACTCAAATTCAAGGTATTTTCCCAATATAATGAGTTGACTGTCTGGAGCTTGATTCCTGTTAGCNTTCTAAAAATCTGAACTTTACTGTTTGTCCCAGACTTAAACTGAACAAAAGCACAGCATTCACAGATACTGCAGGCACAAATAATACTTACAATACCACACTGTGCTTTCAAGAACTAACTAACGTTCAGTTTTCCAGTAGCTTTATGCACTTTTTACTTTCTTTCAGAATACTTTTTGCCATAGAGAAGGTAAACTGATTTTTCTGATCATGATGTTGAAATTCTTTCACTGAAAGTTTGTGTGATTTCTCTTTCAAGATCTGAAATACCAAAAGATGAAGGCAGGATTTTGTACTAATGAAGAGATTAATTTACACATATATTTCTTGAAACATCGAAGCTCAGATTAATTGTAAACTTTCCCAAAACAGTGCAGAATTACTTATTCCTTCCTTCAGTGCTTTATGTTCTCTAAAAGATACCAATCTTAGTTTTGCATTCATATATGTCTAGAACATTATTTCCATATCTGGTATTGCTTATTTTACCTATGAAAATGCTTCTCCCTTCTATTCAACCCCAAATTTATGAATAACTGGTATGTTTTCAAAACAGGAAAGTATAAAATACACCTTTGGGTAGTGTTTGTCTTTTTGTTACCTTTGGTAAGTACATTTTTCTATATACAGCAACATACACCTCATGCATCACTGTGACTTTTTGCTATCTTCATTTTCCACTCTTACCAACCTGTGGCTATCTGCAAATGTCTTCTGCAGTAAGTTTTTATTTAGTTGTGAGTAAATATGCCAAGTGACACTCCATAAATCCAACTAGGAGCCTTTCCAATCAGCAATAATTTCTTCTTGGTTACTTTTATTGAGATCAGTTGGATGGATGACACTTAATCTGCTTTATTTATGTGTTACTTGTATTCTACAGTACAGATTTTTAAAATGGGATTAACCAGTTTATAGACATTCAAATGTTCCTGCTTTTCCTGTAAATAAGATGATATAGTATCGTAAGTTAAATTCAATTATTAGCAAGATATATCTTTTTGTTTTGGTCACAAAATTTGTGTGCAGTGATACAAAGATTGACTTTGCTGAAAGTTCATAGTGTAAGGAAACTTCAAGCTGTGTTTTGTCATAACATTTTTCACTTCACTTTTCATTTAACTTTGGTCAAGTATTTCTTATACAGTGTAGCATTTGTGTTCTTGTATTGATGGTATTTGCCATTATTTCAGAGGCAAGTAATAGCTCTATATATTTTGAATAAGTATCATCATGAAACAATCCTTTCTCTCCCGTAAGAATTCGTACACATGAGCGTGTAAATGTGTGTATTTACTTGCACTTATTATTAGGAACTGAGCTAAGGAAGTCTTATTACAATAATTACAGCCCTTTCTTTGCTCTTCTCTGCTGATTCTTAATGGAGAGAAAAATCCCTTGAGTAAAGGAGGAAGAGAAGGTGAATATTTTAAGCACATGCAGTAAACAATGCTGTTTGCTTAGGCAGAAGTTACTCCCTAAACACTGCCATTTGTTGGTAATTTTATTCCATTAAGCACTACTACTTAACAGCCCTTTGTCTTCCTCACTTTGGTATTTCTCCAGCTAACAAGAAGGTTTCTGAGGAGCAAAAGGAGGAGGTGGCAAATTACTGTGGAGCCTGAGAACAGAGTACAGTTTGGAAAAGTTAGCCAAGAGAGATGGAAGAGAAATGCTGAGGTCACAGCCACGGAGTAGGGCAGATAAGTCAGTACAGACAGCCCATGGCTGCTGGGAGCTACTAGATGGAGCTACATTTCACTTCATGAGTGCAGGACACAGTATCTGACCTATCTGTGTTTCTCAAGTAATGTCAGAAATTGCTGCTAATGGGACAATCCACAGTATGTACAGAGCAGCAGCATGACCACGCACTGTCACAGCAGTCCTGGCTCCTGTGGCAATTTAAATTAATTGTTTCACTTGGGCTTTTAAAGGTTGTGGGACTGACTGTACATATCACTGTGTCTACTTGCTTGGTTTGTAGTTCCTTTCTACTGATGTCTTTTGAGACCCTCAGAATAGAAGCATTTATGAAGCAATTTCTGCTGCCCTTCTGCAAGGGCAGAAACTTGCTACACAGTACTACTGCTACAGCTTGCACAAAGTACTGCTTTTATTTTCTCCATCCTTCCTAATGAAAGGCACATAACTACAATTGCTGTTGTGATATGTGTCAAAGGCTGGGCATAGGTCAAAAAAACCACCAGAACTTCTGCCTTGTTTCTCTGTGACACCAAGGCTTCTGACTTTTTAATGCACATTTCTGAGCATCCCTTTACCATTACAGAATCAAAGAATCACAGAATATGCTGCATTGGAAGGGACCCACAAGGATCATTGAGTCCAACTCCTAGCCCTGCACAGGACTATCCCCAAGAGTCACATCATGACTGAGAGTGTGTTCCAAACACTTCTTGAACTCTGGCAGGCTTAGTCCTGTGACCGCTTCTCTAGGAAAAAACACTAATATAACTACTGATACAGCTGACATGCAGAAAAAAACCCATTGAAACAGTGGCGAAGGGGCCCTGCAGCTGGAAGTTGATGAATCTGAAAGTACAAAATGGATAAAATATCTCTAATATCAGATTTCAGTAGGTAGAAACCTATTACAGGTGAAAAATATAACTATGCAGCATATACTTGATGAGAAGGTAGCATACTCAGGAGAACTGCAAGGATGTTGTGAGGTTATGCAGGGAGAATATTAGAAGGGCCAAAGCCCAACTAGAACTTGATTTGCCTACTGCCAAAGAAGACAATAAAAAGTGCTTCTATAAATGCATTAACAAAAGAAGAGCTGAGGAAATTCTCCGTCCTTTATTGGATACAGGAGGAAACATAGTGACAAAAGATATGGAAAAGGCTGAGGTGCTTAATATCTTCTTTGACTCAGTCTTTTATAGTAAGACCAGTTACTCCCCAGGTACTGAGCCCCCTGGAGAACAGGGAGAGGTAACAGAATGGAGCCCCCTTAATCCAGGAGGAAATGATCAGCAACCTGCTACACCACTTAGATACAAAAAGGCCTAGATGGACAGATGGGATCCATGCAAGGGTACTAAGAGAGCTGGTGGAAATGCTCACTGATCCACTTCCCACCATTTACCAGCCATCCTGGTTAAGCTGGGAGGTCCCAGGTGACTGGAGGTTGGCAGATGCGATGGCTGTCTATGGAAGGGCCTGAAAGAGGATCCCAGGGAATTACAGGTCCGTCAGCCTGCCCTCGGTGCCAGGGAAGGCCATAGAAGAGGTCATCCTAAATGCCATCATGCAGCACATACAAGACAACCAGGAGATCAGGTCCAGCCAGTGTGGTTTTATGGAAGGCGAGTTGCTCCTGCTTGAGCAACCTGATATCCCAGTCTCCTTCTATGACAGGATGACCTGCTTAGTGGATGAGGGAAAAGCTGTGGATGTTGTCTGCCTGGACTTCAATAAAGCCTTTGATACTGTTTCCCACAGCATTCTCCTGGAGAAATAGGCTGCTCATGGCTTGGACAGGTGGACACTTGGCTGGGTGAAAGACTGACCGGATGACTGAGCCCAGAGATTGGTGGTAAATGGAGTTACATCCAGCTGGGACCAGTCACCAGTGGCGTTCCCCAGAGATCAGTATTGGGTCTAGTCCTATTTAATATTGATATTGATGATCTCTATGAGGGGATCAAGTGCACCGTTGGGCAGTTTGCAGATGACACCAGGTTGGGAAGAAGTGTTAATCTGCTGGAGGATAGGAAGGCACTGCAGGAGGATCTGGGCAAACTGGATTGACAGGACGAGGCCAGTTGTTTGAGGCTCAACAAAGCCAAGGGCCGGGTCCTGCCCTTGGGTCACAGCACCCCTGATCAGTGGTACGAGCTAAGGGAAGAGTGGCTGAAAAGCTGCCTAGTGGTGGAAAGACACTGAGGTGCTGGAGAAGGGCAAAAAAGCTGGTGAAGGGTGTGGAGCACAAGTCTTGTGAGGAGCAGCTGGGGTTGTTCAAGCTTGGAGAAAAGGGAGGACCAGGGGAGACGTTATTGCTCTCTACCTCTCGAAAGGAGGTTGTAGTGAGGTGAGGTCAGCCTCTTCTCCCAACAAGTGACTATACGAGAGGAAACAGCCCCAAGTTTTTTCAGGAGAGGTTTAAATTAGATATTAGGAACAATTTTCCCACCAAAAAGATTGTCAAGCGTTGACCCAGGCTCCCCAGGGAAGTGGTAGAGTCAGCATCCCTGAAGGTATTTAAAAGATGTGTAGGTATGGCACTTCGTACCCACTGTAGAAGAGTACTAAGGACCAATTAATAAACTAGATACGTGTAAATTCACAAAGGCAGCCAGGACATCAAAAGGTACCAAAAGAGCTGGCCATTTCCTAAGCCACCATGCTTAAAACCTAGTGGCCAGGAGGTAACAAGCAGCAGTCTCAGGGATAATATTAAGCCTGGGACTATTTAGCATCTCCATTTTCTACAAACAATACAAACCAAACACAATTTGAGCAAGAAAATTAACTCTAGCTTTCTATATTCTTCTGATGGACTATAAAATTAATGTTTTGATTGCTAAGGTAATGCAGTTAGTTAGCTGTGGAAGAGAGTGATGTAATTTGTGCAGAAGATGCAGTTTGGATACATAAATCTGGATAATTCTTGGAAAAAATAAATAAATAATCCTTGAATTTTAGAAGCAGCAGCCTTAGATCTTAATGCTCTGAACTGGACTAGCCAAGCCTAAAAGATTAAAGCATTAATAATGAAATAAATTGAAAGAAAATTACACAAAAATTCTGAGCTTTATCAAAGAAGGTTATCTGAAAAGAAGAAATGACAAAACCCAATTACAATTCAATAATAATGACTTTTAATTTGCAATCTGTAGAGGTTAGTACAACCTAAGGCATTAGGAATATAATTTTATGCATTATTGGTGGTTTTTCTGCAGAGCTTCAAAGTACATCTTTTTCATAGTTTTGGACACTTTGACCATGAAGTGAACTGCATGTTTATTAGTAAAGACATTTTAAAAATAAAAGTCAACTGGCAGAGACCAGCTTCATATATGATTGTGTGAGAGTTTTTTTTAGTTTTGTTTTTAACTATTATTTGTAGTGCCAAACATGGGACCAGAGGGCTCCACAGCAAGGGTTTTCTGACTTGAAATTATAATTTTTGATGATAAAAGAAAGGATAAGCATCCTCAAATCTGCCCTTGAATGCCTGAGAGCACTACTGGTCTTCTCCAAGGAGCCCTATTGCAGCCTGTTTGTCACTTTGCTAGAATAGAAGCGCATTTGCACAAGGCTTATTTTCACTTTGAATCCAAATACAGTGTTTAGTAACTCTTCTAGTTCCCCTAGTGTTTCTGTTGCACTGAACGCATTAAACTGTCAGTGTTTTCTTTCAAGTTGCAACAAATTTTGAGAAAGGTATTGTAACTATTAACCCTAAAAATAAATAAGTACTACAAATTGGCAAAAAATCTGTAATATTAGAAAATATGCAGGATAACTACGCTCAATGACCAGGTTTCTCTCAGTAGTAATATCAAGTTGTCTAGGACATGAGTAGGGCTACATTAGTAGCTGAAGGAAGGAGAAGGACAAGACCTGCAGTTACATAGAGTCTCCTTGGAAATCTGCTTTGGGATTTTTTTTGATATTAAGATGTATTAGGTTTTTGCCGACATGTATCTTGAAATTAAGCCTAGAGCAGTATATCAAATTACTGCTTATCTCCAAAGAAACACGTGCCAGAAAGCCCTGCAAGAGCTCTTGCAGCACATAATTATCACCATTGCAAGAGTCCTGGAGACAGAGAAAAAGGGAGCATATTGTGTTAGCTCAGCTTATTCCACCATTTTGAGGGCTTTTTCTATCAATTTTCTTCGTGTTTATTTCTCTTCAGACTTCATGGAAGGAATGTAGGAGCTCCCTGATGGTATGTTATTCATACTCTTAAATTTTCAATGTGGGAAGTGGCAGCTCTGCATTAGGCATCTGTATAATGAGAGCAGCTGAAGAAATTCTGCCTGTCTCAAAAATACAAGCATATGTCAAAGGACTTCTGTTCTGTGGGTTAGTGATAAGAATTGTTACTACGATATGAAACCATCACTTTCAAGCAATGTTAGTATTATGTTGGCAGTAAAATTTAATTATTGCATGCATGCTGTGTGTTTTGGAAGTGGCATGCAAAGGTAAATGGACAGCATAATTGTCCCATTACACTGAAATAACGTTCATCACTGTAATGCAAATCCATTTCAATGAATCATATCACAGACTATTTCAGATTGGTCCTGAGATGCAGTTTGTCGGTGTATTCATTTAAATTTCACTCTGTCATTCAAATTCTTGCTGATGGTTATTTCAAGTTAGGTTTATGACAGAATAAAGGAATAAAATTTTACCAACTTTCTTTGCACATATTTTATGCTGCCTTAATTTTCTGATTATGGAAAATAAAAATATAAATATAGTTAGTGCCCATATTAGTGTATTTTAAATTTTAGGGAAGAGTTATCAGTACATTTTGCCAAGAAAAAGCAGTAATTCAAGAATTTATGCTCCATTCTTTCAAAAATTAGACTTACTTTTAAATTTTGCTTTTTATTTTGTATGTATGTTAGGAGATACCTGGTTAACATCAGGCTGTTTTCTGTATGGCCAAGCAATATAACTAAATGTGTGGGGTTTTGTTCTTTTAAAAAAATGCCTCCACTTGGTTGTGCATGAAGAGTGTGTCCAGTTTTGTTGCATTCAGCCAGTATTAACTTTTTCATGCATTGCAGTATTACCCACTCTACTGATTGAAAAATCCTATTAATAATTTCCCAGTGTTTTTTTCTTAGAGTAAAATCTGATCTAGCTGTCCTAGTTAACAGCATAATTGCAATAATAACAATTCTGTAAGTGAGCCATATAAGGATATAAAATCAATGGAAAATAGGACAGGAAATATAATTCAGAACACTTAATCTTCAGCTTTATCCATCTTTTTTGATACAATCTTCATCCAGTCTTTTTCACTGGAGAAATGGAAAGTGAAGTCTGGAAGAGCTGTGGCTTCATTTTAGAATCAACTACACACATACCTTTCCTTTAAACACAAGACAGGACTGCTAGGAATGGGCAAAGGATTGTCATCTACATTTCTGTGAAGTTAGAGTAGATTTATTCATATATATTTTTTTAATATCACTTTCTGGTTGATATCTTCGTTTGTACCACATGAAGGTTTGATCCAGTATGCACACACCAAACAGAAAAACCCCCAAACCAACCGCACTGAACCCCACAAGAAACAATGAGATATTTTTGTTAGATAGATGTATAAGGCTCTGATGAGCTCCTTACCTGTGCCGTGCATGTCATTTGATGCTGTCACACCTGTGAAGGCAGATGACACCTATACAGAGAGGGAGATCTGTGTAACTGATATATGTTAGCAGTGCATGCATACCACTGCGGAGAGGAGCAGAGCAGAAACCTTTGAAGGGGTCTTAAGGTCATCCTTTCGACTGCAGAGTTAGCACGTGATGGCAGTATCTTATATGCACTGCATTACCTTAATTTCTCTTGTTCTCTGTGGAGTTTGTACTGTTCCCGTTGCTCTGAATTTTAGTGTCTACCCCTGGCATGATACAAGCATTTCCTTTCATAAGGAAGCTGAGTCTGGCAATGAATTCTGTACTTGCCACCTTTTTTTTGTGTCTGCGGCTGTCGGAGACAATGCTGACATCTTTGCTCTCTCATCCTAGATAGCTTGTTCATGGTCTTCAGGGAGATGTCTTAAAATTCAGATTGAATTGGAAGCCTGCAGTTTAAACTCATTAAGGACTCATTATCTTCTGTAAAATTTTTGAAATAGCAGTTTCACTAACTTTGAGTGTAGTGTGTGGCATCTGTATTCTTTTATCTAATAGAAGGAAGGAGAAATTTTAGACTAAATGCTACTTGTTTAGTACAGTATTAGGGCAGCTGACAACATGGGCAAGGACTCTTAACAGGGATGTAGCTCAGTTCCTTTCCAAATTGGTATACGTTTTCACCTTGCTTGTCCTTTGATGTTCAGTTTTAAGTGGACTTTTTCAAGATGCATTCTAATCTGCTTTTACCACTGATAAGTTTTCGTTGTTTCTCGAACACATCATTAGCATCTGCTTTACTGTACTGTTGATCTGATATGTGTTTGTCTCCAAAGATTGTTATTTTAATTTAACCAGAACAGTTCAGATGCATTTTATCCTACTGTGTTAGGAATACCTATAAAATTCAGTTATGGAAAAAAAGTCCTTCCTCCGGGGAATATAGAGGAAAGTTTTAAGAGACCAGCATGGATTCAAGACCTCAATAGTGTTAGAAGTCTCCTGAATTTTCCTCTTTTCTCTCAGCTACCTTTATTAGTCTGTTTGGATTTTCTTATAAATGGTTTCCTGGTTGCTATAGCATCTCTCTAGCTTCCTTCCAGTTTGGAAAAACTTCACATTCTCTTGAAAAATATCTTGTCTATCTTGTCCACATTGTACTACTCACATTTTCTTTGCAATGCCAGGTGGTCTTGCGTGCCACATGTGACCAAACAAACAGGAAGGTTTCTGTTCAGGAATTTGTATTAGGCTTAATTAATTCCTCGTCTCTTTAGTGTTGTATTTTGACCACTCAGATGATGTTCACATATGAAGACATTACGTGATGATATTACCCTTCTCTCATATGTTCTTAAAGATGCCCCATCACCACAATAACAAAATAATTCATTTTGCAATAAGTAGGCCTTATAAGAAATTCCAGTAATTTTGTATGGATCTATGATAGCGGAGAAGCACAACAGCTGATTATCTCAGTTAAAAAAAAATCCATCCGGTTCAAAATTTCCACATCTTTTACTCCAGGATTATTTGGACTGAGACTTACCAGGAAGTGCTGATGAAAGCACAATGGGAAAAGCAGAATTCCCACCTTTTGTTGTAGCTGAGAAGCTGCAAGGAAATTGTCATTTTGTGTGTCCTCTACCTAACCATCTGTATAAATATTGCCAAAATTGGACCTCCCAGGAACCACATGACTAATTCAGAAATCCTTTATTCTCACTTCAAGCTGTTGCTGATGAAGTGGGTTTTCTAATAGTGTTTCATATTACTAGTGCTCTACCACTGCAGTAAGCCTTTGCTTCTGGTTTCTTAAGATGGCAGCACCAATGTAATTAAGAACTAACAAAAATCGTCTTAAATAAATTAATGGAGATATCGGAGTGGGGCAAAAAGGAGCAAAGTGACTTTTTTGAATCACTTTTTAGTCTTGAATATTTTATTTCAAATTTAGGATGCAACTGGCCAATATGGTGTGGAGGAAGAAAGTGCAAGTAGTGGTAGTTTGGTAGATGCACTGAGGGCAATGTAAGGCTCTTATACTTTGAATATTCCTCAAAATAAAAGCATATAATTATTTGGCTAGTTGCTTTTAATGCTTAATTGATTTGCTTTACCAGGCACCATCCTATAGTGATGAATATGTTTTCCTAAAGAGGAGGAGCAGATGAAGCAATTTAAAGATCCCTAAGTCCTTTTCTTTGACTTGCATTTGCCCATTTCTGCATACACAAAGGAATGATATCTCTTCTCTCAGCCCTGTGTGACAGCTTCTCCAGCAGTAGATTTGTTGTTGACCTTCATCGGCACTTAGTTCTTCAGGTATTTACTTGTTGCTGTAGGTCTTCACTAGTTAATAGAACTAAAAGGCCTGGAAAATGAACTAATGGCCTTGTTAGGACAGGTGTATTGATA